>LPNX010019040.1:197551-378574 GCA_001517045.1 Pseudotsuga menziesii | reverse complement strand
TCATGCAATGCCACCTCAACCATGGGGGATGATGTCATCTACTAGAATGTAATTGGTTGATTTTTATAGTACATTTTGGTCCTTTTGAGTCCCATTTTTGACCTCAGATTCTCCCATACTTCATTCGGTGATGTCAATCCATCAATATGGAAAAGGAGGTCTCTGGATATGCTCAGACACAGGAGACCATAGGCCTCATACCTCCTGTTGTGCCATTTAATTTTCTCTGCAGCTACATTAGGCTCTGCTTCTGTTGCCATAGTCACTCAATAGAGGAATTTCGCTCTCAACAGTATCTCCATCTCTGCTTTCCATTCAAAGAAGTTAAATGGAGTCAAGATGATCTTCTGAGATTGATCCATAGCTCAGAAATTTGTCCCTTCACTTAGTAGAATGCTCCCAATCAATGATGTCAAACCTGCAATACAAATTGGAAGGAGATAAGTCGATCTACAAAGGCTCTGATACCATGTGGAAATTCAACCCAGGTGTTAGAACAATTACACTCACAAAAATTGCCAATTACACATGCAAATTACTCACAAAGGAGACTGAATATGGAGTAGAACACTAATCTGTATTGAATAAGTGTACAATAGCCAACCCTGTGAAGTCATAGGCTGCCACAATAAATAATTACATGAGAGATTCGAATGCATAAGGATGTCATTCGAATTTGTTTAAAAGCAGGCTTACTAAATCTAAGCAAATCCCCTATAGGTGCATAAAGCACTTTCCAAATCTGTCTAGGATCTCACGAATTGGAAAAATCAATTAGGAAAGCTAATAGATGGTGGAAGGAAAACTCATACATGCTTTTCATAGGAGAAAAGAGTGGAGGATGATGAGGAAAAAAAAAATTTAACTTCACCTAGTCAAACTTTCCCAATTGCCTTAAAAATCAGAAAAAGCAGGAAATAAAGCAGAAAAGGAAGACATGTGCTAGGAAGGCCAGGAATAAAGCAGATTTGATTCCAAGTGGTTTCCCAAGTGCTCCATGACTCAAATTTAGCAATTTTGACCACTTTGGATGTGTGGAGGATAACTTGCATAAGGTGGAATATGGAAACTAGGCAAATAAGACAAAATTGGATTAATTAATGTCTAAGGTAGCTAACTATGGGTTGATTATTATATCAAACCCAACTTTGTTGGCTTGGCTGAGCTCTGTGTATCATTGGCTACGTGTGAGCCTGATAGTGTTCCCCTTATTCCTTGTGGAAATCATGCCCAACTAGGGGGTGGAAGTGTTTGTGAGAGATTTATGAGCACATTGGCCTATGGTTGGGTGGAACATTGCAGCGACATCGCTGGTTGTGGAGCAAACTTCTCCTAAGATAAGTATCTCATGTTTAAATCCTTGCAACTCTGTTTTGTTTTATAACTCAAATGAACATGTTAAATGTTGTGAATGAATTGCTTCCGATGTTTAATGAATTAGACATCTGCATATGTAATTTATTTCATTGCATTTTATTTTGTGTTCATGGGGCTTAGTTTTCCCGGGTTGATAGCATCCTAGTTGTGTCCTCTTCGATGAGAAGAGGGGTGGGGAGGTGACATGAACAATGTAAGAACTTGATACCATATTTAAGTAAAATTTATCAATTTGACATGTACATAAGCTCAATAATCTAATCTAACAATGTATCATATTTAAGTTTCAAAGAGGCACATATCTCATGATTTGACAATTTCATAACACGTACTCAAGTGCATAACATTATAATTTCAAGAAAAATACATTTTTAAGGAATGTGCTTAAAAAATCATCAAAACAATCTATCTAACTTATCAATAATCACTCTATTTGAGTGTCACAATTATAAAACCAATGAAGATGTCCTTCATGCAAAAAGTATGTATCATGTTCAACATGATTCAAATTAGAAATAAGATCGTAAAGGAATGTCGTCTTCAATTATTCTTTCATGATCAACTTTTCACATCTTCCATCTTATATCTTTCAATTTTTCATTTAATTTAACTTCTATCAACTTTATGCGAGCTACACATACCAAATGACTATATTGGCAACATATGACATCAGGTTGATAGTATTTAAAGTGAACGTCACTTTCAGTTTGATGTGTTTCTTGAAAAAAAAATATTTTAATAGAATTGACCCTCTTTCATATATAAAACCTTTGTCATCATAGTCCTCCAATAATTTCATATTTCTCTCTGTGCATCACATCAAATAATATATGGCCTTTTCATTGTTGTCTATGGGTGCAACCACACCAAATACATCTCCTACACATAATTAAGAACATTGAATTTGTCAAGTTCATATTCATTAAATCAAACAACTTTCACACAGACACACACATGTATATATTGACATTCAAGTAAAAAATATTTAAAATAAAAATTGACAAATTTATTAAAGTGTACATAAAGTTACCTTCTCTAACAAAATCAGAAATTCTATCACCATCAGTTGATATTGCAATGTCCTCTGATTCCAACTCCTCAAAACTTGGGAGTGGCATTTTTACTTTTAGATTAAATTCGTTGTGTTTTCAAGGTTTAACATAATTGTCATTGATGCCCTCAGAATTGTCTATTGATTCTATGTCCTCCATGCAAATAGGACAAAATCATGTTATCTTCCTACTATCAAACGAAAACACATTTGGGAAGGCTTTTGTTTTGATTGAGTGTAAATTTCGAGTTTCATGAATAGTGATAGCATCATATGGGATTGATCTGTCTATATCTTGGATTCCAATATACGAAAAAAAAACATGTCCAACATAAACAATTTACATGTACATGTGAGTAAAATGTTACTAGATGTACATATTAAAGTCATTCCGAGTTGAATAATTTTGTTTTGAAAACAAAGTTCATACCTATGCACATCCCTCGATTGTTTATTGCAATCATGGCTGAGATTTACGTGACACCACTGAACAACTTGATCAGCACACACAAATCGATCGAAAGAATGGCTCATTTTGTACGTTTGAAGTGCCCATTTTACACATGCCCCCGCGCCATCGTACTCCCCTTTTCCATGACTAGTTTCAAAAAAATTACAACGATGTTTAGTATTTGTTTTTTAATGAAATTGACATAGCAAGAAGAATGATCATGAAGATTTAAATTTCCCTGCACAGCCATCTGACCATATTGAATGTTCATTCATTACAATTCGACGTGTTTCAATGAACCATAAATAATATCGAAACAATGTTGTACATAATGTGTATCATGTGTGCAGTCATCGCTGATATAGAAATGATATTCCTTGACCACATGTCGATTGTGATTCATGATTTTTATAGGTTGAAAAAGGCACTCTATGGTTTGAAGCAAGCTCCTAGAGATTGGTACAATTGGATTGATTCTTATCTCACTGAAAATGGATTTCATAGAAGTGAAAGTGAGCCGACATTGTACACCAAAGTTAATTAGCAAGGTAAGATGCTCATTTTCTACCTGTATGTAGATGATTTAATATTTACTGGTGATTTTGGCAAAGCAGATTTTAAAACAGTAATGGAAAGTGAATTTGAAATGACTAATCTGGGGATCATGAAGTTTTTCCTGGGAATTGAAGTTCAACAGTCTAAAAGTGGTATTCCTATATCATAGTCTAAAAATGCAAGTGAAGTTTTAAAAATATTTAACATGTCTAATTGCAAGACATCCCCAACACCAGTAATAACAGGTTTAAAATTGAGCAAGGATGATGAAGGATCCATTGTAGATTTTACGCTGTTCAAAAGGCTTGTCGGAAGCCTTATGTATTTGGTAGCGACAAGACCAGAAATTATGTATGGTGTGATTTTGATCTCAAGGTTCATAGAGTCACCGAAAGACTCACATTGGCAAGCAGGTAAAAGAATTCTGAGGTATGTAAGTGGCACAAAAGACCTTGGCATTATGTATTCAACCTCAGAAAAATTTTAAACTCATTGGTTACACTGACAATGACAATGGAGCTAGCATAGATGATAGGAAGAGCACATCTTGGTACACATTTCATTTTGGTACAGGTGTTGTTTCATGGGCTTCAAAGAAAAATCCCATAGTAACTTTTTCTTCAGCTGAAGCAGAGTATGTTTCAGCAACAAGTGCTGCATGTTAAGCTATCTTGATGAGGAGAGTGTTAAAAGACTTGTCACAAAACCATCAAGAACCGAAAACCATCTTTTGTGACAACAATTCAGCCATATCATTATCAAAGAATCATGTTTTTCACAAGAGAGCCAAGCACATCGACATAAGGTTTCGTTTCATAAGAGAGTTGGTGAACAACAAGGAAATTTATTTGGAATTTTTCAAGTCTGAAGATCAACTTGCAGACATATTTACAAAACCATTGACAAAGGAAACATTCCAATATCTACATAGTTATCTTGGAATGACAAGTTCTGCACAGTGAACTCTGTCATAAACATAGCATGTCTAAGCTATGAAACATTTTATAAATTTTTGTTTAAAAAAAAAAACCCATCTGCTTATAATTAAGGGGGAGTGTTGGAAATATTAATCACTCGCAGATCCATACCTGACTCTTAGCCGACTCTGTCAGAGTCTGTATCATTCAATATCTTGTTGGTCAGTCTGACAAGAGGGAAGAGTCCACGATTCAGCAATGTAATCTAGTCGAATTTATTTCTGAAGCTAAGTTGTTAGGTAGATAGTTATTATAGTCTTTAATGGTGAGTCAGTCGATTCGTAGAAGCAATTTTGAGGTTTCCTATAAATAGAAGAAGGAAATTGTAAATCAGGTTAGACACAAATCACTAGACATTGGAGAGAACTCTGTGGGAGAAAGGAGAGAAAAGAGAAGTTGAAGCTCAATCTTCTGTGTAAGTGATTCAGTCGAAGATTCAAAACTCTGTAAAAGGATCAGTCGGTGAGCCGACAAGTTTGGACCAACAAGTCTGGACAGACAAGTTTGTAATACCTTTTTTCTTTCCACATAGTTATATATATGAAATAGTTTATGGTTGAATGCATGTTTATTTGGATGCACATTATTTCCAGATTTACTTGTGTAAATGTTGTTTGCATTTACCAGTTAAGTGAAAGATCAAAGAACCCATAAATTTATCAGCGCGTGAAAGTTCCATGTTTTACAGCACATTGGTCGACTCAAGTCTTCCTACATATTTTGGGCATATGTTTTATCAGTTCTTTGGATTTGTTAATGTTTCCATTTTACTCTATCTTACTCATAGGTGAAAAGCATTTGTAATTTCTTAAGTCTCTTAGACTAAGAAAATACTCTGTAGATTTTGACCAGAGTGAACCGACAAGGTCGGTTGAGTAAGGTGACTTGAGAGGTCGAAGAGGTCAGCCAACTTGTTCTTTACATTTACCAATTAAGTGAAAGATCAAAGAACCTATAAATTTCTCAGCGCGTGAATGTTCCAGGTTTTAGGGCACATTGGTCGAATCAAGTCTTCCTACATATTTTGGGCATATGTTTTATAAGTTCTTTGGATTTGTTAATGTTTCCATTTGAATCTATCTTACTCATAGGTGAAAAGTATTTGTAATTTCTTAAGTCTCTTAGACTAAGAAAAATACTCTGTAGATTTCGACCAAAGTGAATCGACAAGGTCAGTTGAGTAAGATGACTTGAGAGGTCGAAAAGGTCAACCGACTTGAGAATTTGATGATGTCAACCGAATTGAGAGGTCGAAGAGGTGAGTAGACTTAGAGGTCGAAGTTAGCCGACTTCTAAGTGACAAGTGGTCGAGGTAAAATTAGTCGGTAGAACCAACAAGTAAGTCGAAGTAAGAATCGAAAGGCCGACCAAAGTTGATAGATTTGTCTACTCGGGACTTAGACAAGTTTCACCCAACAAGTGGAAAAAGAAAAAGAGGTTGGCGTGGAAAAGTAAAAATTAAATTTTAATATTAATTGAGCGCTAACTCAAGTTTAGTCAGCTTGATTTTGGCTAGCAGAGATTCGGCCCAATCGAGCATTGTTGTTATAAAAACCAAGGGTCTGTTGGTTGGCTCCACAAATAACTAATTGTAGCCTATGATAGAATATAGATATACCTATTAGAATGATGTCAGACTAGAGAAGAAAAATGATGTGATCCTCTGTCCAATGTTGTTGAGCATGTTTACTTAGTGTTTTTCTCGACCTGTTCTATAAGTGATCTTTGTTAGTGTTTTATGTGTTTGGTGTGTTATGAAAATCATTGGGTTTCCTTAGTAGCTAGAGATTTTGAGAGCTGCATTCTTGGGCAGAGGCTCTTGGGTCGGTGAAACCCGGCACATTTGGTGAAAATTATAATGATACGAAACGCAATGTATCAAAAAATGGATGATTGGTTCTATTCTCCCAATTTAGAACATTGGGAGAATCGTTATTGTAAATAAATTTTCCAACCTGCATGCTCATGTTATTATTAACTTTGGAATTATGTTCCTTTTCTGTAGGAACAGACACCAGTCTTGATTTGCATTGATATAAATATACCCATCAATCCTTGCGTGTAAAATTTGTAGAAAAAGAAAGGTCATACAATGCATGTTCATTTATGTTAATTCCCAGGTTGAATGCTAAATTTGTTGTCTATTTTTTTAGATGATGATGAATTATCTAGTCTTATAGAGTATTGTCAAAAGATTATTCATGGTTACATTATGTAATCAATATAATGGTGTATTTTTTGTTGGTAAGTATGTACTTATGGGGATTTGACTTTGTGACCTTCTATTTACAACTTTTAGTTCCATTTACTCATTACCAATTGCTTTAACCTATGGGCCGATATATTGGTGTATTGCTCACATTGGCCTATAATAATATATTATTTTTCCTATATTTCTTAATCTTGAAAAGCCTTATAAGGTTGGATGGATTTTTTAAATCAAGTGCATATATTCACATACTATAAAATTCCAGAATGCACCACATTGCTAAGAATTTAGATTTTTTTTCTCACAGTGATAGAGTTTAAATTATACTTCCACCTATGAGGAGTTTTTGTATTCTTTGTTTGCAGCTGAATGCGTTGGAAAAGTTTGGGAGTACCAATTTTAAAGATTGTGGCATTCATTTGCATCCTTCTTTGGAAAGTATTCAAACAACGCAGTATCTCTTCTTTTCTAACTTGCATGCAAACTTTGTAATAAGTAAATTATAATAGATTGTTTCCATACACCTCATGTATATGTGGAGGAAACTTAGCTCAACTTAATATGAACACTCATACATCCTTACGTGATTCCACATAGTAACCTCAATTCGCACCAAGAAAGGAAATCTGTTAGAATCCACAAATGGAGATAGTTAATTCTTATTGGAGAAGAGTTCTAGAAAGTCACAAATGATTGATTGTCAATGATTAGATCTATAATTCTAATACAAATCAAAATACAAATCTAGTTACTTAGAAATTTAAATTTTCGATGTACAGTAACGTTACAAATTTATTTTGGGTTAATTCAAATACAAATCGAGTTACTTAGAAACTTAAATTTTTCACATTACAAATTTATTTTTCATTAAAATCTGATTCAATCACCACATAAACATGAAACTGAACTATAATACCAACCAATGGTAGTTATATTCATTCTATTTATTTTAATTTCTTTGTAGGTTTTCGTGTTCTTTTCTAATAAGATCCACAATAATTTTATAAACTATCAATTTTCTAAAAGGTTTATGATATATGTGTTTTATGTGTGCAGTCATCGCTGATATAGAAATGCTATTCCTTGATGGCATGTCGATTGTCATTCATGTTTTCTATATCATCAACATTGTGTTGAACATGTCTATATAGAACATGGAAAAATATATAAACTTGGTCAGAATGATAATATTCACTTTCTATTTCTTTTTGTGCTTCAAATGTGTAATTCTCTACAAAATCAACCACAGGAAAAATAGTCCTTACTGGAAAAACATCATGTGATTGTTTGAATTGTATGTATTTCCAGTGTTCTCTATGTGAATATTTGATGTATTTATAAATTTCATTTTCAAACTTCTCCAAAACCTTTGTAACATTGATTTTATCTTCTTGTAAATCTATCCTTTTCGAAAGAGCGTTTGTAGAACTTGTAGATTTGTGGGAATAAGTGACATATTCATATCTCTTCCAATCAACTATTATATTTGACAATGGCTGGTCATTAATATTAATAGGATATTTATGGTGGAATAAATATATATTTCCACAATGATCACATTTCTTTCCACCAACACATCTTTTGTTGTAAAATATCTCGTGACTATCTCTTTCACATAGAATTTCAGATATTAAAGCACGAATTATGGAAGGAGGTGAATTCAGCCAAAATGTTTTACTAAAACAAATGAATGTACCATAATATAATTCAAAATCAACATGATAGCGACAACCACATGTGTCACGAATAGTTATAGGTCTAACATACCGTGACTTCTGTTGTACAAATGTATTGATTGACAAATTCACTTCTCTGTGTCATCTTTGAATTTATTGAACTATTGTATTTGAGTCATCTCCAATATACGTTTTAGATGGACTTCATACTGATTTCGAGATATTCTTCATCGTATCACATCCCTTGCATTTGGTGAAACATGAGAATTTGCCACCCAATATTCATGCATCATAGCTTTAACACTTTCACTGACCCTATGTTTATAGGGTTGTCTACAAATAATTGCCCAACAAGCAAGCTCATCATTTGCATCTATTTGTAATCGAAATTTGTTATATTTGTACAATGTTTTCTGCAAAGTTCCGATAACTTTTGCAATCTGTTTTGTCAAACATTTTTGTCTGGTACTAGATGAAATAATTGTTATTTGTATTATTGTACATGCAACACTAGTATCTTCCTTTCTGGATTTTTCAATAGTTGTTATTGCATCGGCTATATTTTCGAACACATTTTACTTCACCTTTGAATCTTTTGTCTTCTTTTGAATATGCAATAATGAAAAAGCTTCCCTCAACTTATTGGAAACTAACAAACACCTCAAAATTTGAGATTATGTTGGAACTGATTCTTTTTCCATAAATTATTCATGTATCTTTTCAACACGATATCGTACAATATGGTAAGGTTTTTTTTTTCGAACTTTTCTCTATCAACATTCTGTAACATGTCATCTTTAATGATGAAGCCACCTATATATATTTCAATTTCAATTTTAATTTATCATATTTCAAATATACTTAACTTGAAACATAAAAATATGACTCGTAATTATAATTATAATTACATAATTTAAAATATTTTAACAACCAATATATATATATATATATATATATATAACTATATTGGATTGAATATTTGCATCGTTTTCTAATTCTTCAATGTCTTCAACATCTTGATCAACATTAGGACACAAATCTGTATCTCCAGTTGTAAATTATTTCAAAAATACAATCATTTACAAAAACCAAATATTGCATTTTAGACAAATTTACAATATTTGTACATACCTGGTTCAATTTCTTCTTGAGTTTGATTTTGAACATTCATATCATCAACATTTTCATCCAAATATTTAATTACATCATCGTTAGTGATGTCTTTAATATTTGTACTCTTTTGTTTCTTTTTTTCATGGTATTTGAGTCTTTGCTTTTCATTATGTAAGGCATAATCTCGAGTGCTATCAGATTTCCTCTTTCGCACTTTTTTGTTGCCCATGATTATTAAATGTATACCTTCACCTTAGAATAAATTTCCCTTTAGAGAATCTTAATCATCAAAGAATAAAACTCACCTTAAAAGACTTGTCCATAAAATATTGCTCAAAATAATTTAAAAAAAATCACCATAGAATAAATTAGTGAAGAATTTTTAAGAAAATTTGTACCATAAAATATTTCTGAGAAACATCTTTATTAAAGAAAAAAAGTCTCCACCTTAGAAGATAATTTCTAAGAACACTTTACTATAAACATTTTACCATAAAAATAAGATTTTTCCATAAAAAATTCCAAAAGAAACTTTACTATCAAAGAAAAAGAGCCTCCATCTCAAAATAGTTTCTAAGAACATTTTACGATAACAAATTTTCCAAAAGAATGTTTACTATTAAAGAAAAAAAATCCTTCATCTTAGAAGATAAGTTTTAAGAACACTTACCAGAAAAATTACGCCTCATGTGTAACTGTGTAAAATGGCGATCTTCTTTAAATTGCGAAAATACGTGTAAACACGATTCTTATAAATATGAATCTAAAAGGTTTAAAAAAAAAACGCTTCAAGTTTTTTCCGGAAGACGTAAAAAAATAAAAAAGGTTTTTTGGATGAACTCTTTTCCATCCATTAAAACTAACTTTCGGCTGAACTTTTATTGTTTTTCGGCCAAAAGATTAGTTCGGCCGAAAACCTGTAATTTTTTAGAAGTGGTATTCCATCCCATTTCTGACTCTTCTTCCAATTTCGGAGAGATCGGATCATATGAAATAGTTGGAATTTCTTTGCACAAATAATACCATTAGTTGCATAATTCATTCTACTCTCTATACATGTGAATTTTGTTGAATTTGGTGTGATCCACTAATTTTATTTATCATGTTTCTTAGAAGGTGTCTGGATTGCTTCAAAATCTAATAGAATTCATTGAAATGAAAATTCAATAAATTATTAAAGACAGGATATGAAAAAAATTAGAAAAATCATGGTATAAAACATTGATGTGTTGTCTTCAAAAGGGTACTTTCAGTTTTTTTGTTTTGAATTGAAAATTAGGGAAGCTGTTGTGTCAAAATAAACATGTCAGTTTTATGATAGTTTTTTCAGATTGGCCCACTTCAAAAATTTCTAATAATTATTGTATGTTGTTGTTGGATACAAACTTATAGGCATATTTTAGTACAATTTTCCTAGATAATCATAACATATTTTGGTTTTAATGAACAATAGTTGAATAATGAATAAATTGTTGTCTTAAAACATGACTATTTATCATAATTTCATTAATTAAGAACATACTATCAAACACTTGCAAAAATGACATATCAAATGCCAATGAAAAAATCTAAAAAACAAATGATAGAAAGGTAATACAATTCTCTACAAGTTTTGTTTTTACTACAAAATGAAATTCTAAATACAAATCTAATTTTTCTTTGCACGAAGTTGGTAAACTTGAGAAAACAACACTGCTTTTCTCACAAACCCAAAATAGACACCCAAATTCATTATTTCACCCCTACATTATTGACTCCACAGAGTCCTATGCATTTTAGTATATGTTCCTTTGTTCATTTAATATTACATGAAATTGAGACATACTTGTTAGATATCTTTACAGTATTGTAGGATTGTGATTATGGAATATATATTATGACATTATCTCACGAGTGTAATGTGGCTTGTATAGTATATTACATACCACCAGGTATCCTTTACCTAGTTTGTGTTGAATGCTTCACCAGCAATACAAGTCTAATAACTGAGTATTCGAGTAAGATCTCTTCCCGTGTGGGCTCTGCTAGAGCCCTTCCATGCAAGTCATGAGTATAATTTGTTTAATTTCTTGAATATAAGCGTTGAGTGGTCTAGCTCAGTGTTTCACTAGATGAGAGTATTTTCTCCAAACATGCATGACCCTTGGAGAGTACTACAGGCGTATAATAGTTTTGCTATTTTAAATTCCCAATCGTTATCTTTATGTGTCTTGTAATCTCCTCCTAATTGATATAAGGTATGGTTTAAGGTAAATATTGTTCAAGGTGACTAGGAATTTGGAACCTCAATAGACTGTAGTTGTAGCTATAAGATTCTTGTGAGTTGATTATTGAGGACAACATTCCAATCCAATCCTCCATTTTCATTTTGTGTGTTCTTCTACAGATTTGCATCCACACACCAAAAATGATAGTAAAGAGACTGCTTAGATTCTTCTGGCCATTTTTTGTTTTTTTGGGCATGAAATCAAAGCATTAGCTGTAGGTTTCTATTGTTTGGTATTTTGTTTCAAAAGCTATTTGATTGAAGTTCAAACATATTCTTCCAGTTTCTACATATGTAATTACCCAGTCAGTCTCTGTGTTCAGTGTGAGCTATATGGGCATTGCCAAAATGGAAATGATGGCTTGACAGGCTTATATCGACACGATTATCCTATGTTTAAATAATATTCTTACACTACTACATGGTGCGGCGGTTTGAGACATTAGTTTAAGACAAGATTATAATTTCATCTTAGATTATGCTCCTTCATTTTATTTTATTTTTTATTAATATTTTGGACAAAAAGTTAATGCCGGGAAAAGGTGGTGGTGCACACGGGAGAAAAGTTAAATGCTAGGAAATGATAACTAGGGTTTGGGCATGTGTCGCATCACATACAAAATTGGGGGTTGTGTTGTGTAAGCCTGAGGAAATTGAAGACATGAAATAGTAGTGGCACGCATGAGAGAAAAGCTAAATGCTGGGAAATGATAACTAGTGTTTGGGCATGTGGAGCAGATATACAGAATTGGGGGTTGTGTAAGCCTAAGGAAATTGAGGAAATTGAAGACAAGCAGGTGATGCGTTTGACAAGTTGGGATGCTTATTAAAATTTAGGTTTTCTCAAACAATCTCCCCTTTCAATTACATTTCCCTTGGTTTTGGTTTCTCCATTAATGCTCATTTCCTTGGTTTTGTTCTCTCTGTTGATGTTCATTGGCATAATATTCTAAGAACCCAGCCTCTAGTTTCTCTGTTTCAAAGCCCCAACTCTTCCTCCATTATTTGAAAACTAATTTTTTCTCTACTAAAGAAATATACTTTCTTTAGTTTTCCCTTAACAATAAGCTCGAGGGGCCAACCATAACCTCATTCCCCTCACCCTTAAATTTGGAAGTTCCATGCTAGTCCTTGAGATGGGCTTCCATGACCCATATTTTTCCAATAGAAGCCGAATAGAAAAGAAACATATTCACTGAAGTTGTGATCTTCACCACAAATCCATGTGTGAATTCCAAAATCCGGAGCTTTCCTAAACCCGCAGAGCCCTTTGAGGTGTTAATATCGATACCCACTTGGTTAAAATTGAACTCCAACCTAGATTCAAACCTTTGCTCGTGTACAATATTGAGGCGGTGAGAACTATTTGAGATTGTTGGAAATATTAATCACTCGTAGATTTGTACCTGACTCTCAGCCGACTCTGTCAAAGTCTGTATCAGTCAAGATCTTGTCACTCAGTCTGACAAGAGGGAAGAGTCCACGATTCGATAATGTATTCTAGTCAAATTTATTTCTAAAGCTAATGGTGAGTCAATGGACTCATGTAGAAGCAATTTTCAGGTTGCCTATAAATAGAAGAAGGAAATTGTAAATCAGGTTAGACATACGTCACTAAACACTAGAGAGAACTCTAGGTGAGAAAGGAGAGAAAAGTGAAGTTGAAGCTCAAGCTTCTGTGTAAGTGATTCAGTCGAAGAGTCAAAGCTCTATAAAAGGATCAGTTAGTGAGCCGACAAGTCTGGATAGACAAGTTTGTAATACCTTTGTTATTTCCACATAGTTATATATATGAAATAGTTTATGGTTGAATGCATGTTTATTTGGCTACACAGTATTTCTAGATTTAGTTGTGTAAATGTTGTTTACATTTACTAGTTAAGTGAAAGATCAAAGGACCCATAAATTTCTTGCCGCGTGAAAGTTCCAGGTTTTACGGCACAGTGGTCGACTCAAGTCTTCCTACATATTTTGGGCATATTTTTTATAAGTTCTTTGGATTTGTTAATGTGTCCATTTTACTCTATCTTACTCACAGGTGAAAAGCATTTGTAATTTCTTAAGTCTCTTAGAGTAAGAAAAATACTCTATAGATTTCGACCAAAGTGAACTGACAAGGTCGGTTGAGTAAGCCAACTTGAGAGGTTGAAGATGTCAGCCAACTTGAGAGGTTGAAGAGGTCAACCGAATTGAGAGGTCAAAGAGGTCATCAGACTTGAGAGGTCGAAGAGGTCAACCGACTTGAGAGGTCGAAGAGGTGAGCCGACATAGAGGTCGAAGTCAACCGACTTCGAAGTGTCAAGTGGTCGAGGTAAAATCAGTTGGTAGAACCGACAAGTAAGTCAAAGTAAATCAGTCGCGTCGAAATACTGACCAAAGTTGATATATTTTTCTAGTTGGGACTTAGACAAGTTTCACTCGACAAGTGGAAAAAGAAAAAGAGGTCGGCGTGAAAAAGTAAAAATTAATTTTTAATATTAACTGAGCGGTAAACTCAAGTTTAGTCGGCTTGGTTTTGGCTAACTGGTATCAGAGAGAGGTTTATATTAGAGCAAGGTTTATGAAAGAAATATTGTCTTAAAGGGTGGAAATTTAATTTTCTAAGGAAAGTTAATTAAAAAATAAAAAATGTTTTCCACTTCTGGTTCATTGCAAACTCCAATTTTTACAGGAAAGAATTATGAATATTGGTCTTTAAAAATGAAAGCTTTATTCAGATGTCAAGATGTTTGGGAGATAGTATAGCATGGTTATGTATAACCAATAGACATGATAGCATATAACAATCTCACAGAGGCTGAGAAATATGTCTTGAGAGAATAGAGGAAGAAAGATGGAAAAGCTCTGTTTTACATACATCAAGCTATGCATGAAATCATACTCCCAAGAATAGCAGCAAAAACTAATGCTAAGTAAGAATGAGATACATTCGAGACTTCCTATAAAGGTTTGGATAAGGTAAGGACATCTAAGATGCAGATTCTGAGAAGAGATTTTGAATCTCTGTCCATGAAAGATTCAGAGAATGTAGACACATTCTACACCAAAGTTGTTGGGTTGATAAACCAAGTGAAATCTCATGGAGAAGCCATAGAATACCAAAGGGTTGTTGAAAAAATTCTCAGAAGTCTTCCCCCAAGATTTGAAAACTTGGTTGTGACCTTAGAAGAACACACAGACATGTTGACATTTACCATTGATGAGCTGCAAGCTTCACTCATCAATCATGAACACAGACTTAGCAGAACAAAAACATCATTGGAAGGTGCATTCACAACACAATCATCCATAAGCCATGGTAGAGGCAGAGGGAGAAACAACTTTAGATGTAGAGGAAGAAGTTCTTGAAGAGGAGGATGAGGCAGAAGTCCTGCAAATGTTGGTGGCAAAGGAGATAATTAGAACCCAAGTCATCCAAGTAGCCAGAGGTTTGATAAATAAAAAATCCAATGTCATTACTGTAAGAAATTTGGTCATTATGCATATGAATGTAGAAAGAAACAATATGACCAAGGAAGACAAATCCCAAATCAGTCGACCAACACCAGCACTTCGACAAGCACAATGTTAATGGCATCGACATCTCCACTTGAATGCAATGATGTTCAAGAAAGTTCACATGACATATGGTACTTAGATCCAGGATGCAGCAATCACATGATTGGTAATTTAAACTTGTTTTCCAGTATAGACAATTTAGTTAAAACTGATGTTACACTTGGAAACAATGTCCAAGTTACTATCTTAGGAAAAGGCACTATTGATATTCTAACCAAACAGGGGGAGAGTAAGTATATCCCTGATGTCTATCATGCCGAAGGTCTGAAACATAATTTGTTAAGAATTGGACAACTGAAACGAAAAGGATACAAAGTCTACATGGAAGATGATCACTGTCTGATTAAAGACAAGTGTCCAAGTGACCAGTTGATAGCAAACATGCCAATGAAAAGCAATCGCTTGTTTCCATTGAGGATAGTTATCGACGTGAAAGGGAAGACAAACACAGGAGTTGCATTCAAGGCAAAAAGTGAAGAAACGGTTGAGCTTTTCGATAACAAAGAAAATGGCAGTGCTAATTTGCAAGCTGCATTTCAGACAGAAGTTCAAGATGAATCCTCGTTGTGGCATTTCAGATTTGGACATCTAAGTTTTGGTGGGCTAAAGCTATTACACACAAAGACTATGGTGAAAATATTAACATTGATCGAAAGACGAGAGAGGGTTTGTGAAGGCTACATTTTTGGCAAGTAGCATAGAGAGACTTTTCCAGTCAGAAAGTCGTACAGAGCATGAACACCACTTGAAATTGTGCACTCTGATATTTGTGGTCCAATGTAGACATCATCCATTGGTGGCTACAGGTATTTTCTAAATTTTATTGATGACTACTCAAGAAAAACATGGGTATATGTTTTGAAACATAAATCTGATGCATTTGGTTATTTTCAGCAATTCAAGGCACTCGTGGAGAACCAGAGTGGACACCGCATCAAGATATTAAGGACCGACAGAGGAGGTGAATATGTTTCAAATGAATTTCTGAATTTCTGCAAGACCCATGGCATACAAAAGCAATTCACAGCACAATATACATCTCAACAGAATGGTGTTTTTGAAAGAAAGAACAGAACCATCATGGATATGGCACGTAGCATGTTGGCAGCCAAGCATTTGCCAAATGAATATTGGGAAGAACCAGTCGCAACTGCTGTATACATTATGAACCCATCTCCGAAAAAGAGTGTGAAGAACAAAGTTCCCCAAGAAGCATGGATAGGTATGAATCATAGTGTTTCTCATTTAAAAGTTTTTGGTTGTGTTGCATATGCTCATGTTCCAGATGGGCTGAGAAGGAAGCTAGATAAGAAGGGACATAAATGTATTTTTGTTGGCTATTCTGAAGACAAAAAAGCATACAAGTTGTATGATCCTGTCACAAGGAAAGTGATAATCAGTCAATATGTTCAATTTGTTGAAAATGAATCATGGGATGGAACCTTCAACATAAATGTCAAGATTGTGTCGAATGTCAACAATGATGATATGGAAGAAGAAGTGGTCCAAACACCACATGTAAGTCAACCAGTCATAGCACCGTCGACTCCCATGACACCACAACATGGTTCAGCACAAGGACCATTGACACAAGTAGCAGCTCAAGCTACACCGACAAGTACACCAAGAGGACAATAGACTCCATCAAGCATTTCGTCAAGGTCGACATCGACAGAACCGGTGAAGACAAGAAGTATGCGAGAAATATATGAAGCCGGTACACCTAATTCATTCTCTCTCTTTGCATTATTTTCTCCTATATATGATCCACTAACATTTGAAGAAGCGGTTGAAGAAGAAGTATGGGCACAAGCCATGGATGAAGAAATAGAATGCATTGAGAAGAACCAGACATGGGAATTGGTTGATGTACCAAAAGACAAATATGTAACAGTGTTAAATGGATTTATAAGACCAAGCAAGATGTTGATGGGAATGTGAAAAGGCACAAAGAAAGAATGGTAGCAAGAGGGTTCACACAACAACCTGGCATAGACTTCAATGAAACGTTTGCACCTGTTGCACGGATGGATACAGTCAGAACAGTTTTGGCCATTGCTGCACAAAAAAAATGCCATGTTCATCAAATGGATGTCAGGTTGGCATTCTTAAATGGCTATCTAGAAGAGGAAGTATATGTGGAACAACCACAAGGGTATGAAATTCCAGCTCAAGAGCGTAAAGTGTATAGGCTAAAAAAGGCACTCTATGGTTTGAAGCAAGCTCCTAGAGCTTGGTACAATCGGATTGATTCTTATCTCACTAATAACGGATTTCACAGAAGTGAAAGTGAGCCGACATTATACACCAAAGTGAGTTAGCAAGGTAATATGCTCATTGTCTGCCTGTATGTAGATGATTTAATATTTACTGGTGATTTTGGCTTAGCATATTTTAAAGCAGTCATGGAAAGTGAATTTGAAATGACTGATCTGGGGCTCATGAAGTTTTTCCTGGGCATTGAAGTTCAACAGTGTGAAAGTGGTATTCTTATATCACAGTCTAAATATGCAAGTGAATTTTTAAAAATATTTAACATGTCTAATTTCAAGACATCTCCAACACCTGTAATAACAAGTTTAAAATTGAGCAAGGATGATGAAGGATCCACTATAGATCCTACGCTGTTCAAAAGGCTTGTTGGAATCCTTATGTATTTGACAGTGACAAGACCAGACATTATGTATGGTGTAAGTCTGATCTCAAGGTTCATGGAGTCACCAAAAGACTCACATTGGCAAGCAGGTAAAAGAATTCTGAGGTATGTAAGTGGCACAAAAGACCTTGGCATTATGTATTCAACCTCGGAAAATTTTAAACTCATTGGTTACACTAACATCAACAATGGAGGTAGAATAAATGACAGGAAGAGCACATCTAGGTACACATTTAATTTTGCTATAGGTGTTGTTTCATGGGCTTCAAAGAAACAACCCATAGTAACTTTGTCTTCAACTGAAGCAGAGTATGTTGCAACAACAAGTGCTGCATGTTAAGCTGTCTGGAAGAGGAGAGTGTTAAAAGACTTGTCACTGAACCATCAAGAACTAACAACCATCTTCTGCGACAACAATTCAGCCATAGCATTATCAAAGAATCATGTTTTTCACAAGAGAACCAAGCACATCGACACAAGGTTTCATTTCATAAGAGAGTTGGTGAACAAAAAGGAAATTTATTTGGAATTTTGCAAGTCTGAAGATCAACTTGCAGACATCTTTACAAAACCATTGGCAAAGGAAACATTCCAATATCTACGTAGTTATCTTGGAATGACAAGTTCTGCACAGTGAACTCTGTCATAAACAGAGCATGTCTAAGCTATGAAACATTTTGTAAATTTTTGTTTAAAAAAAAAACCCATCTACTCATAATTAAGGGGGAGTGTTGGAAATATTAATCACTCGCAGATCTATACCTGACTCTTAGCCGACTCTGTCAGAGTCTGTATCAGTCAATATCTTGTCGGTCATTCTGACAAGAGGGAAGAGGCCATGATTCAGCAATGTAATCTAGTCGAATTTATTTCTGAAGCTAAGTTGTTAGGTAGATAGTTATTACAGTCTTTAAGAAGGAAACTGTAAATCAGGTTAGACATAAGTCACTAGACACTAGAGAGAACTCTGGGTGAGAAAGGAGAGAAAAGAGAAGTTGAAGCTCAAGCTTTTGTGTAAGTGATTCAGTCGAAGAGCCGAAGCTCTGTAAAAGGATTAGTCATTGATCCGACAAGTCTGGACCGACAAGTCTGGATAGACAAGTTTGTAATACCTTTGTTATTTCTGCATAGTTATATATATGAAATAGTTTATGGTTGAATGCATGTTTATTTGGCCTCACATTATTTCCAGATTTACTTGTGTAAATGTTTTTTACATTTACCAATTAAGTGAAAGATCAAAGAACCCATAAATTTCTCACTGCGTGAAAGTTCCAGGTTTTACGGCACATTGGTCTACTGAAGTCTTCCTACATATTTTGGGCATATGTTTTATAAGTTCTTTGGATTTGTTAATGTGTCCATTTTACTCTATCTTACTCACATGTGAAAATCATTTGTAGTTTCTTAAGTCTTTTAGACTAAGAAAAATACTCTATAGAATTAGATCTATAATTATAATACAAATCGAAACACAAATCTAGTTACTTCGAAATTTAAATTTTCAATGTACAGTAACGTTACAAATTTATTTTTGGTTAATTCAAATACAAATCGAGTTACTTAGAAATTTAAATTTTCAGATTACAAATTTATTTTTTATTAAAATCTGATTCAATCACCACATAAACATGAAACTGAACTATAATATTAACCAATGGTAGTTATATACATTCTCTTTATTTTGATTTCTTTGTTGGTTTTCGTGTTCTTTTCTAATAAGATCCACAATAATTTTATAAACTATCAGTTTTCTAAAAGGTTTATGATATATGTGTTTTATATAGATTATGGTTTATATAGCTTAGAACATGATGGAGTCGTTAGTGATGGTTTTGTTCGGCCAACTTTGCAATGGATTAAATGTTTAAATAATATATTGTTTGCACTTGGAAAAATGTAATAATGTCTTTTTTAATCCATTCAATTTTATTTAAGTTAAATATTTCCAAACTTAGAACTATATTCAACTTGAAAAGAAATAGAAAACAATAACTTTGTTATAGTTGGAAAATGGTTGGTTTTTATAAAAACAATGGCATCTAGACAAAATATAATATATTGGTGTTAGAAATCTTTGATGTGGTTGGGAAAAATAGAAATGAGTATTTATTTTATGAATTTAAAAGAAAGCGGAAATGGCATCAAAATGCATAACTTTGATTGATTAATGTCGGTGAGTTTATTGATTTAAATCAAAATAGATAACCGTCTTCCATTTTTGTTGTTAGAAGATTGAAGGTTTATTAGGGCTGCAGGCTTCACTAGTGTTGATGATCCTTATGATCTACCAGAAAATTGTGAGGTATGCAATATATCTTTCTTTGAGTTAAAATTTGTCATGTCTTTTTCTTGGATTTTATTCTTTTTTGAGCATTTGGTAACTTAAATGAGTTTGTGGTTTATACATTTTTCTTTACATTATTCTCTTAATGTCCTTAACCAAGTAATATTTGTGCCACTAGTATGAAATGTAATTGTTTTGTTGTGCTTTCATTTTATATGATAAAATTTGATTATAATAATTTCAACATATTGTAAAGACACATCAAAATTGTTCTTTATTAATAGTCAACCCAGCCCTAACTCACAAAGGGTCCTCAATGAGAAAAGTCCATAATTGTTACAAATTTATAATGTTATAACTTCTTATACATCAATATTGACTTTCACAAAGATCAATCATATTCAATATTGCTAATAGAGTAGCCATGTAACCATCTTATTCTCTATTGAAAGGTTCCATCTTTTAGAAACTAGTTCTACCATTTTTGCATTGGCATATTTTCTCTTATTTTTATCCATGTATATGCTAATGAATTTAATTTCGAAGTTGAAGTTTCTGAGTAGTCCTTCAATAATATTTATTTATAATCATTGTAATAATATTTTGTCCATTGCAGTTTTTAACCTCTAAATAAGGTTTTGAAATTCTGCTTTGTGTTAAAATACAATTTCAATGCACTAAAGAAAGAGTTATCTACCCGACCTTTCTCATTGTTAAGTTTTCATATGCTAGACTAGATTCAATAGTATTCAATTCAAACTCATAGCAGCATATCAAGAATCACTGATAGAAACACAATCACAAGATAGACACAACATTTATCCTCGGAAACCGTCAAGGGGAAGAAAACCCAGCAAAAACTTTCTATGTATAAGATGTATAAAAGACAACCTAAAAAAAGTTGTTCTCCTCCTTCTATTCTATCTCTCTCTCTCTCCTATGCGCTACACAAGTGAGTGAGTTCGTATTCAAATAAGAACCACAACTCCTCTATTTATACATAATGAGTTAACTGACCCTTGCACTAGACAAGTCGGCCCCAATAAATTGTCTGGGACTCAAAATAGTATATTATATTATTTATTAGGGTACTAAAGACCCGACACAAGAGGAGGCTTTACCTCATGACTCTATGATGACCAAATACAATATTAACACCCCGCTAGAGGAATAATAACATGTCCCTTGGGTTACATAAAAAAAAATACATTTAGAATATCCTTTGAAGTTACAATATTTCAACACTCCCCCTTAACGAGAAGGTTATTCTACTGACAACATCATTACATACTATAGGATAACAGAGAGACAATTACAACAGTACATTCAGGTAATACATCTATACGTAACAGGAAGTTTTTCATAATCAGTAACTGGAACAATTACTCTTCATTTTCTACATCACATGATCACTTGATCCTTTTTGTAGCAACGCTTCAATATTTTGATCCTTTGTAGCAACACTTCAATTTTCTCGATCCTTTGCAGCTTCGATCTTCTTAATCCTTTGTAGAAACACTTCGATCTTCTTGATCCTTTGCATCAGCACTTCAATCTTTTTGATCCTTTGCAAGAGCACTTTGATTCTTTCGATCCTTTTGCAGTAGAACTTTGATCTTCTTGACCCTTCTCTACTGTAATTCGATATACTTGATCCTTTGTCATCATTCTACCTACAGTACACAAGATCTATTTGTAGGATGATCAATCCCGATCACTTTAGGACATAAGTCCAAGAATAATGCAATCTTCCATCAACATTATCCAAGAAATCGATCAGCTAAATCCTGTACAACTAAATGTAGATCTTTACCACAGCCAGTGCCGACCCTATCATCTGTGAGGACTCATCATAGACCACCCATACCACACAGGTTAGGACCACTCCCAAGTGAGAGTTATACTATGGCATCTACACTTGTGTGTAGGCATACTCTTCCAAGCAAGAGTATTTTCTGCAGAGCAGATCTCAACCGTATACACAACGTCAGCCCATCATAGAACATCCATACCACATAGGTTAGGACTACTGCTAAGTGATTGTTATACTATGAAATCCGTGAGGACTCATCATAGAGAATCCATACAACTAAGGTTAGGACCACTCGCAAGCGAGTGTTATTCTATGGAATATACATATGAATGTAGGCATACTCTCCATACAAGAGTATAGTATGCAAGGAAGATATCGAATGCATACACAATTTCATTCCTTCATCACTGTCATCCATCATTGATGTCAGTCTCATAATTACTCCCCCTTTCATGGGAAGTTTCATATTATTAATCTACTCCCCCTTTGTTCGAGGAGGGTTAATGTCTTCGACCTAATCTTCCCTTTCGAAGAAGGTCCATTTCTTCATCATTTGTACTCCCATCACTTTTCCTCCTCTTGAGGAAAGTCCTTTCGAACTACACCAATATTGTCACAGAAATATTCGAACTTCATTTGAGATAGAGGCTTGGTCAGTATATCAGCAACTTGCTCATTGGTACCCAAATACTAGAGCTTGATGGCTCCCTTTTGTACCATATCCTTTATATAAAAATATCGGATTTCTATATGCTTCGATTTGTCATGGAACACCAGATTCTTTGTCATATTTATACAACTCTGGTTGTCAAAAAACATTACTGTGGTGTCTACCTCCATGTCAAATATTCTTGACATCAGCTTCCAAAGCCATATTGCTTCACAACAAGCAGAGCAAGCTGCAATGTACTCTGCTTTAGCTGTGTTGAGAGAAACACTAGACTGTTTCTTATTAAACCATGAGATCATGCCGGATCCAAGACAATAACATCCTCCTGAGGTTCTCTTTCTATCTGTGGTACTTCCTGCCCAATCTGAATTTGTATACCCATACAAATTGTAGTCATGATCTGTCCATAGTATGGTCCCAAATTAATCGTACATTTAGGTACCTCATCACATGCTTTGCATCTATCAAGTGAACCCATCTAGGTTTAACTAGATACTGACTAAAGGTGTTCACATCAAAGCATATATCTGGCCTTGTGTTATTCAGATACATTAATGACCCAAAAATCTATCTATAGTGAGTCATGTCCACTAGCTCAGATGTCTCATTAGACAACAACTTTAAGTTGATGTTCATGGGTGTGTCCATGGTTTTACAATACAACATATAGAATCTTTTCAATATTTATATTCCATACTTTCCCTGATTCAGAAATATTCCTTATGGGATCTTCCACACTTCTATCCCTAGGAAATAATGCATCAATCCAAGGTCTTTCATCTCGAATTCTTCAGCTAGCTTCTTCTTGCAATCCTTGATCTGTTTCTCATTTCCAGTCAGAAATAGATCATACACATAAAGGAATAGTATGATTGGTTCATCATCCATGATATTCATATAAATATTAGGATCAACATTACTCTTGGTAAATCCCATGCCTGTCAAGAAGCTATCTGATCTGCCATACCAAGCTCTAGGAGCTTGCTTTAGTCCATACAGATCATTTTTCAACTTGCATACATGAGTTGCTCCGTCTTTGACTTCAAATCCTTGTCTTTGTTTGATGTAAACCTCTTTCGCAATCATACCATTAAGGAAGGTTGTCTTTACATCCATTTGGTGTAAGTCCCATTTCATCATGGAAGCAAGTGCCATGATAGTTCTGATGGAAGTGTACCTTGCTACTGGAGCAAATTGTTAATGTAATTGTAACTTTGGAATGTATTCACTTGTATTTCTTATCTATTATAACCTGATGTTTATTCCGGGATGTTCTTATGTCATGTCATGCCCTGATGTTCCGATCGGGAGAATCAATAATGTAAACAATTCATGTCAAGTCATTATGCGTAACCCTCCTATTAGTCAAGCGTTAAAGTCCCCACAGTTGTGGGGCCCTAGGGTTATTAGACTATCCTAGTGAAGTCGACCCTAGGTGAGTCATTTTAAGTCGGGGCAATAGGCCCCACCATTGTGTTAAGGATAAACCTCCTTGTTGGTCGGAGGAGGCAAAGTCCCCACAAGTTGTGGGGCACTAGGGTTATTAGACACTCCTAGAGATGTGGGCTCTAGTAAGTAATTGTTAAGTGAGGCTGACATGATGGAGTGGGTTCCAAGTGAACGGAAGAATATAAATAGAGAGTGAGTCTCTCTATTTATAACACACACACTCACTCATTGGGGCGCATGAGTGAGAGAGGAGAAGCTCTCTCAGTGTGAGAGAGAGAGACTACTGCTGTCGGGAGATCATCTTACTATTTTCCGGTTTTACCTTTGGTGCTGATTCTATCTCTGAGGAAGTTGTGGGGTTTTATTTGTTATGGTTTCCCCGAGGAAAATTCTTTGTGTCTCTTATCTCTTGTGTTTTATTCTTGTGCATGTTATTCTCTTAGTTAAAGATCCTAAGATCATAATCCTAGCTTGAAAGATAAAAATATAACATGGTATCAGAGATAACCTAATAAGAAGACATTGTGTAGCTACAAAAGATATGGCTTCTTAATTTTTGGGTCTCTCTCCACAATCCATCAACAAAAGTATTCTAGGTTGACTCTCCATTGAAGGGCGCATCTTTTTGTCGAAGCAAAATTCGATTCCAAGCATTTTCAGTTTTGGTGTGGGAAATTAGGGCTTCTTCCAGAAGAGAATTTTTTGAGTGAACCTGGCATAGGATTCCCATCCTCATCAAAATTACAGTTTAGAGACCTGGATCAATTTTTTTGGTTGGGTGGAACTCCGGGAAAGTTAAACCCTAGTTTGACCCTGAGCTAGAAAAACCCTAAATACTAAAAACGCTACGTTTTGGTACATTCACTATATCCAGATATTGGAGAAGTCTCAGGAGCTTAAAATTTCATAGGATAAATATAAAATCTCTATTTACAGTGTGTCCAAAATTCCGCCTCCGATTCTCTATATTCTGGGATATATGATCCATCCAAGTTAGGGTTCTAGCCTCCTCCATAATTCATCCCTAAACAGGACATCTGGGGATAATTGCTATATGTTGGGCTACAAAGGTCCAAATGGAATTCCTGAAGCTGTTCTTGAAAGGGAACAGACTGTAATTTTTGTGATCTGAATTTCAGATCCAGAATATGAAACAGTGACACATGGCCATCCATACAACGTCTCTATTCTGAACAGTCCTGTAACAGGTCACCTTGGAAAAAAGATCAGAAATCCCAATTGGTGAAACCAATTATGAGAAAACATATGGTTTTTGATCAGGGACATACGATTTTATGTTAGTGAAAAATTTTAGAGATAGAGGAGTAGGCATTTTGGAGAGATAACAGAAACAGTGACAGACATTTCTGCAGAATAAATTGGAAAACTAGGGCTTCTTGTTCTAGGAGCTTCCCTCCATTGTTTTCAGAAAAGGAGTACATTGGACAGATCAATTTGAAGAGATATATCTTTCTATCCAATCAGATCTGAAAGATTCCAAGTTTTAAAAATTATGGTTTCTCTGACAAACCCTAGATCAACTAGCTCCAGAACTAGGATGGACACCTCAAATCGGTAAGATCTAATCTTTTGCTATTTTCATTTGAGGTTGTCATTTAAAAGTGATCTATCACATCATCTTGATGATAAGATTGGTGAGGTTGAAAAATTCCAAGTATGGAAGTATATGATCTCTCTGAATAAAATGAATTGGACACCTACATGAGTAGAGAGGTTCCAGTTCCAGAGGGAGATGAGGCTAGAAGCCTTACACAAGAAGAACTTGGTCAAGGCCAAGAAGATCATTGTTGATTCAATCACGGATCAACTTGTACCACAAGTATATTTCCTAAAGACACCGAAGATGGTTGATTCCTTGACCAAGCTATTTCAAGGGAAGAACATACATCAGAACTTGACCATAAGAAACCAGTTGAAGAATGTGAAGATCCAAAATGTAGAGACCATGCAGTCATACTTTACAATGGTCTCTCAAATCAAAGAACAACTTGAAGCGGTAAAAGAAGAAGTGAAGAATGCAGAAGTGGTGATAGCCACCTTGAATGGCCTCCCAGGATCATTAGATTCATTCATTCAAGGAATGTGTTCCAGAAGGAAGTGATTAATTTCAGTAGACTCTGGGAAGAAGAAGAAGCTTGACTCATAAGAAGAGAAGAGAATATGGGAGCAATTGAAGATCAAGCTCTCACCATCGAAAGAAGATCCCTCGACCAATGAGGAACATGAATATCTCAACTCTTGAAGAACCTCTTATCCATCTTAGCATTTGGATAAGAAATGATGCTATTATGAATGAAGAAGATGATGAAGCTGAAGGCTCAAGAAGGAGTCTACCCACGAAACAAATAAAGATAAGTTTTCAGTTGTCATTTCATGATATTGTTTTGTTATGCATTTGTTTATATTTAGTTAATGTATTATGCATGATAGAATGTTTGCATTAACAACAGTATACTACTAATATGCATATGATGGGTAAGTAGCTCATGGTGCTATACAACTCTACATTGCTACTTATCTAGAATGAAACCTCTTTGCTGACATATTGGATTAGTGCACATTCTCAATGTTGTCCTGGTAGAGATGGAAGGCATCTAGAAACGTTTCTGTGAGATATGGATGAATGTTGTATTGGCTAAAGTAGTTGCATGATCATATATTTATGCATAATAATTTTCCAGCATGAATATTCCTTATGAAATGTTTCTAACCATACAACTAATGCATTTGACTTGTAGGAACGATCACGTACATAATCACTTACAAGAAAAGAAAGATGAGACTTGTTTCGAAGAACAAGTGACGACATTTCAAAATGAAAAATAATATGATGAATGCAGCGACATCATTGATGCAGAACCTTCCAAGAAGAAAGGGAAGACCAATTCAAAAAGAATGATGTCTAGGATGCAGTATCAATACATGAATGGAAGTTCATAGTTCCATCATGTAGTAGATGGAAACATCATGGCATACAAGGCAAGATTCGAATAGACATTTGCAGCCAGTGGGAGTTGAGACATATGACAGGTAGAATTATGTGTGCAAATGAAAGAAGAACTTGTACAGGCTCAGAAGACAACGCACACATGAGGAGCTTGATTAAGATCTGAACCTTTGCTACAAGGTTGATAGAGGATGACAAGCTCATAGATGGGTGTGAGAAGAACTTTTGAAAAATTTCAAGATAGAGGATCTTGGTATCCAGTGTCACTCCAGTATAGAATGTTTCAGTGCATAGAGTACGGAAGACAGAGGGAGTATGATGCTTCAGAGGGAGTGACTGCAGAAGATCCTAAGGTTCGACATGGTACGACAGGATGGATAGATTACTGATGACTCTAGGCTTTAATGAGAGTAAATTGGATTCCAACCTTGCTTCAAGGTTGAAGGTGGAAGACCAGTGATGCTCCTGTTATGTGTTGATGCACTACATTGTAGGCATGGAGGTGTGGACAAGGGAAGTATGTAGTAGAGATCCTGAATAGGTTTAGGATGATGGACTGCCACTGACCACACTTATGGCATCAAACATGAATCTATTGTGTGATGCTTCATCAGAGACGGTTGATGCCACGATGTATCGTCAGATCATGATTTTCTCATTGATGTACTTGATACAAGACCCAATATTTGATTTGCTGTGAACACATTGAGACATGTTCACATGATGGTTGCAAAGGGTATAGTTGAGTATGTGCTCAAGTATGATATGAATCAGAAGATTGACCTGGAAGGTTATGTTGATTCATATTGGGTAGGTAGTGCCATCGATAGGAAGAACACTTCAGAGTATTGATTTAGTATGGGATTAGGTGTCATCTATTGGTTTAGAAGGAAGCAATCCTATGTGGAACTGAGTACAGCTGAAGCAGAGTATGTCGCAACTTGTTTAGCTAGTTGTGAGGCAGTATGGCTACAGAAGCTACTGTCTGATTTATTTGATCTCTAGATGGATGCTACTTGTATACATTGCGACAACCAGAGTTGCATAAAGTTGTCAGAGAATCCAGTGTTCCATGACAAGTCGAATCATATCGAGATCAAATATCACTATATCAGGGATATGGTGCAGAAGGGAGCAGTGAAGCTCTAGTATGTTGCGATGGAGGAACAAATAGCTGATGTATTGATGAAACCATTGGCTAGGGTGAAGTTCGAGTACTTTAGGGAGAAGCTTGGTGTTCTCGAGATAGAGGTTTCCTCCAAGGGAAAGTGATGAGATCCATAACCATTCTGATGAGTAGGTCAGATATAAGGGCTGAGCCATTCTGTCATGGTGAGAGGATTGTTTCCTTCCATGTCAGATATGAGTGTTGAGATCCATAGCCATTCTGACGAGTAGGTCAGATATACGGGCTGAGCCATTCTATCATGGTGAAAGGATTAGGTTCTTCCCATGTTAGATGTGAGTGCTGGCCATTCTATTGAGTAGGACATATGTAAGGGAAACTGCCATTCTCCTAGAGAATGGGGTGCCTAGTCAGTTACCAGGAACACTCAGTCTAGGATTGAGAGAGCCATTCTGATGAGCAAGCCAGATATAAGGGCTGAGCCATTCTGTCATGGTTAAAGGATTAGGTTCCTCCCATGTCAGATGTGAGTGCTAGCCATTCTGTCGATTCAGACAGATGTAAGGGAAACTGCCATTCTCCTGGAGAATGGAGGAACTTGGTCAGTTACCACGTAGCTCAGTATGGGACTAGGGGCCATTCTGACGAGGGTGTAGGATTTGGTTCCTACCAGGTCAGATGTGAGTGCATGCTGTTATCCACCTGAATGGCACTTCTCCGTCCGAGTGCTGACATCCCTCATGTTGGTACACAAAAGGACATTTATGAATTGAAGGTCGCCTAAAATATTATAGATGGGATTATTATAAACTACATTTACCATCCATCCAGCTGGTTATTTTTACCTTTAAATATGTTAAGTCTTGTACATGACTCTTTAGATATGCAACTCATGTGTTGTACACGAGTATCGGTTGTTGCATCTCGCGTACAGATTTGTACGTGGGTTACCCTTAGAGCAACTCGCATGTCATACACGAGTTGCCAGTATTAATACCCGCGTACACCTTCCTTTGACATTAAAAATAAAAAATTGCGATTACTTAAGATTTGTTAAGCCCTTAACCTTAATCACCTTAACTGTCTCAACCTCCTCAACCTTCGAAACTACCTTATTTCACCAAGTATAAATACAGGCCTTGGGGAGGGTGTTAATCACATACACTTGGAGAGCAAAGTTATGTTGGTGGAGTCCATTCATAAATCTTTGGAGCAGTGGAACTCAAAATCCTTTGGTTGCAGAGGAGTCCTTGTCTCAGGAATTGGGTTGTAATCTGAACTCTTTCATTATTGTTAATAAAGAGAATCCTTCTTCCATATGTGTCTTGAATGTCTCTCATATACTGTGGTTTGATAAATGCTTATGATTCAGCACTCTGTATATGATTTATCTAACCTGTTTATATGTATGTATCATCTTGTATTTGGAGGATTTTCTCTTGACAGGTGAAGGAGAAGCATCCCTGAAGGCTTTGGAGGAGAAGCAGAGCGGAAGAGGACAAGCTAGGATCAACCGTCGTGTATCGGGTGAGTCTTTCCTATCCTCCTATTTCCTTTACTGCACTCTAGAGTCGATTGCCTGCAAGTTTCATGAGTATGTTGGTAACCCTAGACCTTCGGTTATAAGGTGTTTATTCTTGTACAACAGAACTGGCGACTCCGCTGGGGAGCCCAGACTGCTGTAGGTTGTTTTTGTCAACCCTAACCAGTCTTTGATTTGAAGTTGGTGTGTGGTATTTTATCTTGGTTCATACTTATCATAGTGTTTGAAAGTCTTGTGGATTTTTCCTTTTTTTTGAAATTTTTTTTGTACCTGTACGTGGGTTTCTCTTCTGCACAGTCGCATATAGAGGCCTACATACACAGGTTTCTCTCTTGGATAGTCGCGTACAATACGCGAGTTTCCCTTCTATACAGTCGCGTACAAGGCCAGAAATAGGGATTTTTTAGGCTAGGGTTTGATTGTCCCTGTCTTTGTAATTCTTGTTTTTTAGTTGGGTTTCTTTATAGATACTGTGTTGTTAGTCTGAAGACAACTGTGACCACACTTTGTGCTTTTTCGTAAACCCCCTTGGGTTTCTTTTGCTTGGATTGTCTTCTATTGCATGTTGAAGTAGCTTGGCCTGTTGGGTTATAGGTTGAAGTGTCTCTATCCGGATCAGTTATCAAGGTCTTGGGAATTGTTTTTTCTAGTCTATCTTTTGATAATGGTTGGTTTGTCACTTGCCTTTATGAGTTTACAGTGATTTTTTGTCATTGTGTATACCCAAGCTAGGGTTCCTAGTCTCCCTTTGTTGGTTGATTCTTGGTTCTTTTGACCTGTTTACTTCAGTTTGTTTATTTTATACAGTCGATTAGGTCTAAGTATACTCAAGATTAGTGCATTTTAGGTGCGGGGTAGAGTTTGAGCAATTTTAAAAGTGAAAAGAAAAACATTGTCAAGCTTTTGCATAAGTAGTTTTCATTTTAGTTTTAAAAATATAATCTCAAAAACTACAAAAAACATAGTCTTAGTTTCTCTTTATCGTTGCATTTGTTCATCAATATATATTTACACAAAAAAGAAGTTTTCTTTGATAGTGGTAATTTTCTTTGAAAAACATATACACCTTTACTTTTTTTATTTCTTATCGAGCCAAAAACACCATAGTTCATCACTCCATTTCCTTCTGAGTAATAAACAACCCTTTAAAATGAACGCATAATTAAAATTTACTAGTAATTTTTGTTTTTAGGGGCCTTTCACCTACTAGCTTAGGCTAGACTTGTGGGATAGGAAGTGTAAAATTCCCATAAGTTTTAAAATTCAGACGTAGTGGACCTTTCTCTAGGTAAATCATTGACTTTATCGATTGTATCTGGGAAGCTCCTCTCAAAAGGGAGTCAAGCACGACGCCGCGTGGAGGCATGGACTAAGGAGATAACCCTCCAATTCCTTGTCAAAACATAAATCAGGACTTTTACGCATCTGGGGATTCTGTCCTAAAGAGAGTTTCGGGCTTAGCTACCCTTCCCATGTGTACGATTCATGTTTGTGACTATCCCACCAGACTATTGGTATAGCTAAGGTAGCCTTTAGTCTCTTGACATTTAGGGTTCATACCTAGGTAAACCAGAATACTATTTCTGGTTCACCTTGAACGGGCTTGGAAGGTAACCCTTGTTGTAAGTGTAGGAGGGTGGTTGGGTGATTCCTCCGCTTGTGCCTAAGAACCACTTCAAGGACGCCAAGAAATCGTTCATCATCTTTCCAAACTCTGATTTCGATTCCGTTTACGAGCTCTCCCTTTTCGTTGTTCAGCGGAGGGATACCGGCTCCTGTCTTTCAGACCCCTGTTTCTATGGGGACGACCCGAACTTCTTATACTACACCTCCCACACACAATCCTGTGGCTTATGGATGGAATCCGTTTCAGAGTAATCTACCCACTTCGCAACCGGTGGCAGGGGGCAACCCCACTTTTACCCATGGGCATTCGGGGGCAGGTCCCTCTAATCCCCAAGATGGCACATTTAGTACCCCGGTTCGACCCAAACTTCCATTCCTGGCAACCTTAAACTTGCTAGATTTGCCAAAATTGATGAATGAACCGGTGAGGCATGACCCCTTGTGGCCACCTGTTCCCACCAAATTGCCATCGGGCATCCCTAAGTTCGAAGGCAAAGTTGGTGAAGATCCTGGGGCTCATGCCACCACATTCCATTTATGGTGTTCTTCGAATTCGCTGAATGAAGATTCAGTTAGGTTGAAGTTGTTCTAGAGAACCTTAAGAGGTACCGCGGAAAAATGGTATATTGAATTTCCTTCTGCTTCTTTCAGTAGTTTCTGGGACTTGGCTAGTGCATTTCTTAGCCACTTTCAGCTTCCGGTCCGATATGATTTTGAAATGGACTTGTTGTCTACTTTTAGGCAGAACAAGGCTACCCACATCTCGAATCACATCCAAGAGTGGAGAAGGTGAAAGAGCCTTATAAAAGCCACTATCCCTCCTGAGTTCCTTTTAGAGTGGTTCCTTAAATCCCTATTTGCCTACATATCTAAGGATGTATCCACCTCAGGAGAGACGAATGAAGAAGAAGCCATTCTCAGGGCCCAGCAACTGGATTTGATTTATTCACAATCTGGGATCTTGTATGAGATTACCCCTGAGGCACCGAGGCCTACGCACGATGCGGAGAAGCCTAAACCTGGACCCCATGCCGATGGTGTGGTTGGGTCCATTAACTCTCCCACTATAGAATCTTTGGCTAAGAAACTTCATCAGTTGTCCATCAAGCAGTCTACAGTGGAGGCAGCAAAGGCTTCCCCCTCCCCCCAGAGTGCAAAATTTTTTGCACAAACCTGTCAGAAGGGAAATCAGCAGCCCGGCGGGAAGAAAAAGAAAGGAAAGAAGGGAGAGGGAAATCAAAACAAGCAAAAGCCCGCAAACAATGCTGATGGGGGCAAGAAAGAAAAGAAGAAGGTCAAGTTCCCATGTAAGTTGTGCCACGAGGACCACCTTACTCACCCTTTTCCCCTTATGGATCAAGCCCAGAAGCTACTTAAAGCTCAACAACCCTGCTGTCCTAAAGGATCCTTTTCCCCAAGGACAGAACTCAGCTTCAGCTTCTAACGTAGCAGGGGGCACTCAAACTTCCCCTGACCCAAACTATATCAACATGGTTCGATCTTCGACTTTGTTGCAGACAAGGAACAAAAATTACGAGAAAGAGACTTCTGAGAAGGGTAAAGCTGTAGGTGAAACTTCCAACCCTCTCACGATAGAGAAACCTGCTGAAACTATGCCAAAGATACCGAAAGGTGTCTTCAAGAATACCTTGCATAACCCTAATGCCAGGGCTGCTTCAAACTACTTCGTGGTTGAAGATTTAGCTCAAACCCTGTGTGCAATGTCAGCTTTATAGGTGTTACAGAGTTGTCTCGCTCAGCGGGATGCTCTCTTAGCAGCTTTAGGCAGCATGGACTCATCGAGTCTCATGGCAAAATTTCATTTATCTGATGTTAAAATTCGCCTACCTTACCATGTAGCCTTATCAATAAATGTCATCCATGGAGGTAAGACCATTGGAAGGGCAGTTGTTGATGAGGGTGCTTCTACATGTGTTATGTCCTTGACCTGTTGGAAAGCTCTAGGATCCCTAGAGTTGGTCCCGTCAAACACTCTGCTTAATGCTTTTGATGGAGGTCCTTCCGTCCGCATGGTATCCTGTCGGCTTTTGAAATTAAGTTGGTAGGCAAGGAAGTGTCTGTTGAGGTAGAAGTGATTGATGCTCCTTTGGACTATAACCTGCTTCTGGGAAGAAACTGGACTTATACAATGTCTGCTATTGCATCAGCCGTCTTTCATGTAGTGGTTTTTCCACATGAGGGCAAGTTGGTTACTGTTGACCAACTTGATTTTACCCAAAAAGGTCGTTTAGAGTCTAATGACTCCGCTGTGCCATTGGTTGACCAGGTCAAACCTGCTGCACAGAGCTTGGGGGCTGGTATGTACACATCACTGATGGGAAAATTTGATCTTCCAGCCCCGGTTAATTATATTGGTTCTACTAGTGTGGGGAGGTCCATAGCTACGGTTGTTGATAGGACTAATCCTTGGGTTCTCCCATCCCCCCATGAACCAGAAGTGCCTTTATCAATAGTGGAGGTGGCTTATCAAGCTATCACTCAAGCCACTATTGATCCCATTCCAGATCCTCTAACAGTCTCGGAAGATCTGGAAGAAGTCTATTTGCTCGCATGGGTGGAAAACTCTTCACACTCTATAGATTGTTTAGACATGGTTTTACCTTCCGATGAAGCTATTCTGGAAGCCATGAGTGGACGTGGTGAGATTTGTGAGGATCTTCATCATCGATCCTATTTTCTTCCAGAACTAAGCAAAATAGAAAACCAAGAGTTTTGCTTGAGACTGTCAAAAGATGTTGATATACCTATCAATCCCTTGCCTAGGGAAGGAATTTTTGCCGAGGGGAATATGGAAAATATTTCAGCCACTATACCTATTAACATCTCTGTAAACCCTGATGTTGTGGAAAACATATAGATAGGTGCAAATTGTTCTCCTGAAGAGATTGCCATCTATAATACCCTGTTTAAGGAATTCCATGATGTCTTTGCCTGGTCATATGAGGAGATGCCAGGCATAGATCCATCGATTGTTGAACATGAAATCCGAACATATCCTAATGCCAAGCCAGTTCGACAAAAGTTAAGACCTGTTAACTTGCGCAAAGTGGCGGCTGTGAAGGCTGAAGTTGAAAAGCTGTTGAAGGCTGGTTTTATCTATCCCATTGCTTTGATAGAATGGGTATCCAATCATATTCCTGTTGATAAGAAGCAAGGGACTATTCGCATTTGTACGGACTTTAGAGATTTAAATGAAGCTTTTCCTAAGGAAAACTATCCCACACCTTTTATATACCAGATTATAGATGCTTATGCAGGAAGTGAGGTGTTCTCGTTTATGGATGGTTTCTCCAGATACAATCAAATTCAAATAAAACCAGAATACCAACATAAAACTACTTTAATTTTTCTTTGGGGTACCTTCGCGTACAAGAAAATGCCCTTTGGATTGAAAAATTCCGGGGAAACCTTTCAACGGGCTATGAACTTTTCCTTCCATGATATTAAAGCCATTGTTGAACCATACCTTGATGATCTGCCTACACATTCTCGTAAGAGGATTCAACATCCAGATCATTTAAGGTTGATATTTAAGAGATGCAGATATTATAAAATCTGCTTGAATCCCCACAAGTGTGTATTCTATGTCGAGTCAAGAATATTTCTCGGGTTCATTGTCTCTAGTAGAGGCATCTAGGTGGATCCTTTGAAAGTTGAGGCCATTGTAAATCTTCCTCCTCCTCGTTCCATCAGGAAAATTCAAAGCTTGCAAGTAAAGTCTAACTTTATTTGATGTTTTATTATTAACTATGCCAAGATTACTAAGGGTTTCATGCGCATGCTCAAACAGGACACCCCATTTGTATGGGATGAAACCGCACAACTTGCGTTCGAGGCATTGAAAAAAGATTTGATGTCGGCACCCTTATTACGTTCACCAGATTATTCTAGGGATTTTATATTATATCTGGCCGCGTCGGAGTCGACCATTGGGGTAGTACTAGTCCAGGAGGACGATAAGCTTGTAGAGCATGTCATTTATTATCTTAGTCGTGCTTTTCCCGGACTTGAACTTAGATACTCCCACGTTAATAAATTAGCCTTAGCAGCCATGTATGCTATTTAGAGGTTACGTCACTACATTTTACTGAGGACCACCACAGTAGTGGTGGATGTGAATCCGTTTCAATATGTTTTATCCCGACGAATTGTTGGGGGAAAATTTAACAAATGGATAGTCATTCTCCAAGAGTTTGACTTGGATTCCCAATTCGCTAAGTCTAAGAAGTCCTTAGTTTTTGTTGAACTTATAGTAGAATTTCCTACTGAAGAAGATGTAGCTGTTGAAGATGACTCATTCCCAGATGAGCACATCTTCTTGATATCCACCTTTGATCCTTCGTATGGAGATATTCTTATATATCTCCAAACTTTGAAGTATCCTGTAGCTTCCTCAAGGGAGGAATGACGTAAATTACGCCTTCATGCCAAGAACTACCTCATTATAGGAGATACATTATATCGATGAGGGGTAGATTCCGTTTTGCGTCGTTTCCTTACTCATGAGGAAGCGAAGACGATCCTGAATGATTCCCATAGAGGAGCGTGTGGGGGTGATTTATCTGGGTTATCCACGGCCCAAAAGATACTATGTGTCGGTTATTTCTGTCCCACGATCTTTAAAGATTGTGCGGAAGCAGTGAAGCACTGTCATCCGTGCTAGCTTTACACCAAGAAAATGCGGTCACATCCTGCTCCATTATTTCCCGTTGTCTCGGTAGGCCCCTGCATGAAATGGGGGATTGATTACGTGACATGCAACCCAGCCTCGGCTGGGGGGCATAAATACATCATTGCCACTGTTTACTATTTTACAAAATGGGCAGAGGTAATGCCTACTTTTAAAGCTGACGGGGAAACAACAACTTTCTTTGTATTCAATCATCTTATCGCATGGTTTGGTATACCCAAAGTGATTGTCACTGACCATGGTAGTCATTTTCAAAATAACATGATGATGGAACTAACCACTATGCTCGGATTCAGACAAGAACATTCATCTTCGTACTATCCGCAAGCAAACGGTCAGGTTGAGGCTGCCAACAAAACTTTAAAAACTATCCTTAAACGTACAATTGAGGTAGCCCGTTCTAACTGGCACATCATGCTATATCTTTCTCTTTTGGCCTACCAAACTAACGTAAAAACTGCTACGGGTTTCTCCCCTTTCCAACTCGTTCATGGAGTGGAAGCAGTTACTCCGATTGAGTGTGAAATCCCATCTCTAAAGATAGCCATTCATGTGTTACCTGATACGACTGAGCTTGAGGAATGTCTAGTACATTTATAACCTTGATGAACAACGTAGAGATGCGCTGACTGCTAATCAAGCTCATAAAAATAGGGTTAAAACTCAGTATGATAAATCGGTCAAACCTAGGGTTTTCTCTGAGGGGGAACATGTCTTTCTTTGGGACCAAGACAAAGAACCTCCAGGGGCAGGAAAATTCAAGGCTATGTGGTTAGGACCTTATGTCTTGTTGAAATTCTTGAAGAAGGGCACATATGAGTTAGTTGATTTTGATGGGAATAAGCTGCTTGAGCCTAGAAATGGGCTCTACCTGAAAAAGTACTATGCTTAGGCTTATCACTTTTTCTTGTATTTTTATTGTATGTATTTTTATGTACATTAGGTTGTCGGTTTTGTTTTTTATACTATCTGCTGGTTGTTGCAGATGTCTTTTGAAAGGTATATAGGGTTCGTTGATGGTGCCAGCCGTCACACTTGTAATCTAGCTTCGGCAGCATGGGTTATTTATTCTCCCTCAAGATAGCTTGTTGCTGCGGGAGGTGCTTGTTTAGGTCCTGCTTCTAATAATGTTGCTAAGTATAGGGCTGTAATTGAGCTCCTATGGGATGCTTTGTTTCGTGGTATCACCCAGCTTGAGGTTCGTCTGGACTCTCAACTGGTGGTTTCCCAGCTCAATCGGGTTTATCAGGTACGAAATCCTATTTTATTACGCCAGTTCATGCAAATTCGTTTATTGGAAAGACATTTTGAAGTTATTACATTCAATCACATTCCACAAAATCAGAATTCATTGACTGATGCATATGCTAATTACATTTTAGATTGGCATCTCACACACATTTTATAAATATATACAACAAACATATAAAAAAAAATTGTAAATAAACCAACAACAACAACAATATATATATATATATATATGTAAAATATTTGTCTATAGATAGGTCAAGTCTGATCCTCAGATCTCGTCATATACAAAATGTGGATCATAGTCCATCGAAATGTCCTAGATCAAAGCAAGACTGCCCTGGTCACTAGGACCACCTTGGTCCCCATGGTCCCTCTGCACTTTGGCTTCCTCAGCCTCCTCGGCTTCAGCAGCCTCTACAGCCTCTATATATACAAGCACCGCTCTGACCACTCGCCTGAAAAGACGTAGCCATACTGGTGGAACTCCAACAAAAAACTCCTGCATGGCAGTCGAGATATGCTCTATCCGCAAGGTAGGTACTCTTTGGGTCAGCCTGGCCAGCTTCCCCTCTAGAACCCTGATTAGTCCCGGGTCTTCGCCTGTGACATGATGAACAAACATGCGTGGGTTCCCTTCAGGGCGGACCGGTCCAATGTCTACATTTTGACACATTTATAGGATTAATACTTGTACATATGTATATATCTATCATTTTAAAATTCATAAAAATTTGAAAAATGATAAAAATTAAAAAATTATTTACCTAGCTCTCCCCATGCTCCTCCTGGAGGGAGGACAAGGTCTGGGTCACCTCGAAAGTCCATACCGGCATATGGAAACTGCTCCAGTTCCGGTAGTTGTCGTTCCCACTAGGTATAGAAATCATCATCATATACACTATGTACTGTGTATCCTCCTCCTTGACGGAGGAAGATGTCTCCCCACCTGCTCAGCCTCGGCTGACGTGGAGATCTGACCGGTAGAGGTATGGCAGGGATCAATGCTGGTACTCTCTATCAAAGAAGGCCACTAATATGCTCGCATAACCAATGTTCTTTCAGCTTCCTCTCTTGCAATCGGACAGTTGTCTCTTCATGATAGGGACAACTCCCGAACACCAATCATAGAGAGCACCATGAAAAAAATCTACTGCCAGCCTCATTTGGTTTCGTGTAGCCAAATGTAAAGAGGGGGATCCTGATATCCTCATGATGGTGCTAGCAAGTACCTGTAGAGTAAAGTCTCGGATATGTACAATAGGGACGCAACTCCCTCTCTTTTGAGTACTCGGTGTGCAAAACACATCTATATAGTTCTTGACACTTAAGGGGTCACCGCCCCTGCTAGTGGCCTCTAAGTTCAACGGTGCTCCTCGACGTGATAGACCGGTTATGAAATATATGTCTTCAGTAGTAATCTCCAAGGTTTCACCCTGTAGGTTGAACATCCCCAAATCATGATCCCAATAATTTACCATGAACTCAATTATGCAGACATTGGTCTGCATGGGTGATGTGCAAAAGAATTTTAGTAGCCCACTTGTTCTCAATGCATGTATAGTGGGTGCACTTTGGAGCGTTGCTTGGTCCATTATTTCATGCTCCCGTTCCCTCCATTCCAGAACCATCTTTTTACCTAGCAAAACAAGTAATTTGATTCAGTAATTCCATATAAAAATTCAATTTTTTTTTACTATCTTTAGCCTTTTATCCTTCACACAGTACACGCGACTATCTAGTTAGACATGTTGCATACTGTATGTGACTGTCTATATAGGCAACTCGTGTACAGAACGCGTGTACGTGAGTCTTCACCCCGTCAACCCGCGTACGTGTCGTGCCATGTTTAGGATGCTTTTAATAATGGAATTAAGACTCAAAATTCATAATTGCTTGGATCAAAATCAAGAGCTCAGGGTGTAGGCTTACCTGCAACTTGCGGAATTCGATTTCGTCGGTTCAAATGTCCACAATGATCGAACAAAAGTAGAAGGAAAAACATGCTTTTTATGTCTCAAAATTTCAAATGGTGAGTTTTGTGTTGATTTTCAACTATTTATAGAAATTATATTTCTTTAAGTGGGTCTTTTTCTATAGGTTGAAAATTCATTCAACTAACACCATATTTTCTCTATGCTTTGGAACAGGTTTTTCACTATTACAAAGTGTTGTTGCTCCAATAGGGTGGTTTTGTCATTTCCAATACATTTTTGGCACCTTTATTCAATCCACATTAACCTTAGAAATCAACCTTTTTCCACAGACTATGGTATCATAAACCATTAGTTCCCTGTTTTTACCATTGTTCTTCCGTGGATAGGACACTTTTTCATGAGTATCCTTCTTCTAAGCCTATGCTGTCCTTTAATGCTCATGCCGCAACTGTTTCAGGTACAGGGGTATCCTCTTAGCTATTTTTCATGCCAAATAGAGCTTCTTTTGAATCTCTTTTTAGAAGCTATCTTTTTATAGGACTCCCCGCCCTTATGGAGTTTCTTTAGGCCTAGGTCTGAATCCTTCAAAATAGACTTGACTACCGAGTTAACTTGTCCATTCAAGATCGTTAAGAATATGTGAATGGGCATCCACATTGGTGGTAGGTTATTTCTTTCTCGGCCCATGCAGAATAATATGAGAAAGGATCGCTCTCTTTTATTTTTGAATTGAGAAGAGTATTCTTAGGTATAGGTTTATCACTTTTCCGGACCTGAGGGACTAAATTTACGGAAAAGGAACACCCGGTTTCAGCTTAGTTTTCTCTTTTTCGTGATCTGGACCTAAACATGAAAAAGATTCCGAGTGTACTTTGTGTCTTTGTCATGCTTGTTAAACACTTAAGACCAAAGCAACGAGTTTATTGTTGTAAGCCCCATTTCTCATAACGAAATGGATCTTTCAGAGTGATCTTGCTTTCCTTCACACTCGTAAAACTCAAGCTATTTTATGTTGTTTTGGAAGGAGCGTTGGGTAGGTGGTAATTTAACCTTTTTCAGACCTCCCTGACTAAGTACGGAAAATGTTCACCTTTTCTTCTACGGAAGTTAAGAGAGTTCTTCTGTGGTATGTTTTATACTTTTTCGGCCTCAGGAGACTAAATTGGACGAAAAAGGACCCCCCTGGAGTCTTCTTTGGAGTTTTCAGACTCTCTAAATGTGAAAACACCTACTAAGCATGTACTAGTTCGGGCTCATTAAATCCACGAATCAGTGACACTATCAAGCATTATTTTCTCTTCTCTTCAAGCTTGTTAAAAAATGAAGAGGAATCCGAGTTAACTTTCCTGGACTCGTTAAAATTTAACAGGGAAGGTAAGGAAGAAGTTTCTCTTGTTTTCAGTAATGGCAGCATGTCCTCCTTGAACATAGCACTCTTTGTTTTTTCTGATACCCATGTCTTAGTAATTACTTTTCCGGTCAGCTATTACTTTGAGTTTCTTACTCCTCCTCTTGTCTGTTATACCTGGGGAATTTGATCATGTCTCCTACATGACAGATAAGTCTAGTTGTTCTATCTATAAGTTATAAGATGCCTTGGGTCATCTCTGTGTTGTGCTCATTGTTCAAGGACTTCACCCAATGTCCCATCATTGTTATATCTATTATCTATTGTGTCTCCCTTCTTTTGCCCAGTTCCTAGTCACTCTTGTGATCCGTTGGAGGATCTGTTTCCTCCCTTATCACAGTATGGTTCCATTTCAGTACTTCCTGATGATGAAGACCTAGAGTTTTGACGATCGTACCTCAGGATTCACTTTTATCACTGGTGAATTCCTTTGCTTCAGTTGTCGATTATCACCTATTGATTGACAAACTGTTGAATCCTTTCCATGTTTGACTTTAGCTTACCCTTATTCACATGGCTTGGATTGTACTAGTTCTTTGGGATCATTTATGAAGACCTTAGTTCCTCACTTATGGACTAAGTTGCGCAAGATTGCGTTCTATTCATCTACACAGCTTCCAGATCTTTGAAGACTCATCATTGTTGTATATTGTGGCTTCGATCCACCTTTGTAATATACATGGTTTCATACCTGTATCATATGATGTATTCAAATATTGTAAAGGAGCTAGTGTTCCAGTAAATTGAACATAGCATCCTCAGATGTAACTTTGTATATGACATTACTATGTATTTGTTTCAGGTACTCCTTCTGATCCATTGGATTTCTGAGTTCTCCAAAGATAAAGATTATATTGTATTTCGGCCATCGCTTCCCTCTGACCTCACACATTAGGGGGAATCTGTTATCCACCTAAATGGCACTTCTCCGTCCGAGTGCCGACATCCCTCATGTTGGCACACAAAAGGACATTTATGGATTGAAGGTCACCTAAAACATTATAGATGGGATTATTATGAACTACATTTACCATCCATCCAGCTGGTTATTTTTACCTTTAAATATGTCAAGTTCTATACGCGACTCTTTATATATGCAACTTGTGTGTTGTACGCGAGTATCGATTGTTGCATCTTGCATATAGATTTGTACGCGGGTTACCCTTAGAGCAAATCGTGTGTCATACGCGAGTTGCCAGTATTAATACCCGCGTACACCTTCCTTTGACATTAAAAATAAAAACTCGTGATTACTTGAGATTTGTTAAGCCCTTAACCTTAATCACCTTAACTGTCTCAACCTCCTCAACCTTCGAAACTACCTTATTTCACCAAGTATAAATACTGGCCTCGGGGAAGGTGTTAATCACATACACTTGGAGAGCAAAGTTATGTTGGTGGAGTCCATTCATAAATATTTGGAGCAGTGGAAATCAGAATCCTTTGGATGCAGAGGAGTTCTTGTCTTAGGCGTTGGGTTGTAATCTGAACTCTTTCATTATTGTTAATAAAGAGAATCCTTCTTCCATATGTGTCTTGAATGTCTCTCATATATTGTGGTTTGATAAATGCTTATGATTCAACACTCTGTATATGATTTATCTAACCTATTTATATATATGTATCATCTTGTATTTGGAGGATTTTCTCTTGACAGATGAAGGAGAAGCATCCCTGAAGGCTTTGGAGGAGAAGCAGAGTGGAATAGGACAAGCTAGGATCAACCGTTGTGTATCGTGTGAGTCTTTCATATCCTCCTATTTCCTTTAATACACTCTAAAGTCGATTGCCTGCAAGTTTCATGAGTATGTTGGTAACCCCAGACCTTCGGTTATAAGGTGTTTATTCCTGTACAACACACGCCTTTTCGAAGATGCAGACGGATTGGTTCCTTGTATGTGTCGAATGTAAGTGCAAAGCCTTTATTCGATCATGTGTTGATTAGATTTAAGTGCTGAGCCTTTCTTCGATCATGTGTTGGTCAGATATAAGTGTTGTTCCTTTCTTCGATCATTGGTTGATCAGATATAAGTGCAGAAGCCTTTTGGCATGGAGGATTGGTTCCTCGAATGGCCCAAGTGTAAGTGCTGGGCCTTTCTGATAGGGTTGTGCGCTTTGTTACCAAATGGTCATATGTGAGTGTTGGGAATGCCTTTCTGATATTATTATAGGTTAGTTCCTACATGATTAGATGTGAGTGCTGGGCGAAGACATACATGGTGTCTAGGCCTACATCTAGCATGAAAAAGGGCTGGCTCTATAGAACTTCCTATGACGAGAAGAATCATGAGATAGCACCTATGAGGATTTAGTATTGATGATCCAGCAGAGATGATCTAGATCAAGTGATGATATAGATCCATAGATGATGCTCCAAAGATGATCCAGATCGAGTGATGATCCAGATCCAGGAATGATGCAACAAAGATGATCCAGTGATGATGATCTAGATCCAGAGATGAAGATGACTTGAAGACAAACAAGACTTGAAGATGATTATGAATTGAATATGCAGATGACAAGAAGATCCAGAGAAGAAGACTAGTGATGAAAATTGTGTCGAGAGAATACCTTCCTAGTTAAGAGGGAGTGTTAATGTAATTGTAGCTTCAGAATGTATTCACTTGTATTTCTTATCTATTGTAACCCAATGTTTATTTCGGGATGTTCTTATGTCATTTCATGCCTTGATGTTTCGATCAAGAGAATCACTAATGTAAACAAGTCATGTCAATTCATTGTGGGTAACCCTCCTATTGGTCAAGGGTTAAAGTCCCCGCAGTTATGGGGCCCTAGGGTTATTAGACTATCTTAGTGAATTCGACCCTAGGTGAGTCATTATAAGTCGGGGAAATAGTCCCCACCATTTTGTTAAGGGTAAAACTCCTTGTTGGTCGGAGGAGACAAAGTCCCCACAAGTTGTGGGGCACTAGGGTTATTAGACACTCCTAGAGATGTCATCTCTAGTAAGTAATTGTTAAGTGAGGTTGACATGATGGAGTGGGTTCCAAGTGAATCGAAGAATATAAATAGAGAGTGAGTCTCTCTATTTATAACACACACACTCACTCATTGGGGTGCATGAGTGAGAGAGGAGAATATCTCTCAGTGAGAGAGAGAGAGAGACTGCTGCTATCGGGAGATCATCTTACTTTTTTCTGGTTTTACCTTTGGTGTTGATTCTATCTCTGAGGAAGTTGCTGGGTTTTTTCCTTTATGGTTTCCCCGAGGAAAGTTCTTTCTGTCTTTTGTCTCTTGTGTTTTATTTTTGTGCATGTTATTCTCTCAGTTAAATATCCTAAGATCATAATGCTAGCTTGAAAGATACAAATCTAACACAAATGTCTCTTCATAATCGATCCCCTCTTTTTGAGAGAATCCTCTAGCCACAAATATTTCTTTGTACTTTTCAATACTTCCATATGCAGCATGTTTTATCTTGTAGATCCATTTTGAAGAAACCACACTCTTGTTTTCTGGTTTGGGAACAATATTCCAAACATCATTCCTCATGATAATCTGGTATTCTTCCATCATTGCTTCAACCCATTCTTTATTCTGTGCAACTTCCTCATAGCTGCTGGGTTCTTGATCTTCAAGGTCAAACATCAAATATATATAACTAGAATATGGCTTTTATCTCTTACTGGTTCTTGTGGAGCCTTCTAGTGCTCCATATCTTTCTACTTCTTGTATGATTTCTCTTACCCAAGAAGGTTTTGTCTTTCGAGATATATTCATAGTAGAGGGCTCCTGAGGCTCTAGCATGTCATTATCTTCTGATGCTACTATTTCAGAAGTTGGTTCAGCTTCTGTACTTCTGGGAGGTACATCCTTTTCATGTACTTCCTCAAGCTGACACCTTCTATATTTCTTTAGGGATGACTCTTCATCGAATGTTACATCCCTACTAATCTTGATATGATGGAATCCTGAAATGTATATCCTGAAGGCTTTGGAGACTTCACAGTATCCTACAAATATTTCCTTCTTTCCTGAGGGATCCAATTTGGTTCTCTTCTCCTTTAGAATATGTACATATATTGGACAACCAAATATCTTAAGATGGATTACTTCAAGTTTCTTTCCGGTATCCATTTCTTAAGGAGTCTTGAATCCAAGAGCACTACGAGATAATCTATTATGCACATATATGGTTTTTCTTGTAGCTTCATCCCATAGGTGCATAGGGAGTTATTGGTCATGAATCATGGTCTTTACTGCTTCTGTAATATTTCCATTCATTCTTTTTGCAACACCATTTTGTTAGGGGTTATAGTGACTAGTTAGTTCCCTCTTGATTCCTTTCTCCTTATAGAATGCTTCAAATTCCTTTGAAGTGTATTCTCCATCATTATTTGATCTCAGTGTCTTGATTCTCTTTTATTACCAGTTCTCTATCCATTAGAACAAATTTGGGGTCTAAAATGGGCCTTATAAGAAAAACCGCCAACAATAATTTCTTGTGAGTTGGAATTCAAGAACGAATAACTCCAATAAAATAAGTCAACCATAATGGTTGAATTGACATATTTGTCATTAAAAAAACTACTTTTTTTGTTTGTATTTTCGACATATCTCCGTGTGCTTTTACTCAAATTTCGATCAGGAGAGATCATTGGATGCATAATTTGATTCCACATTGAACGAGTACCCACAATGCATACTTTTGATAGACCCCACTACCCCAAAAATAACAAATACCTGAAAAAACGTGATGATGATGTCATCATCATGTTTTTTCAGGTATTTCTTGTTTTTGGGGTAGGAGAGTCCGTCAAAAGTATGCAGTGTGGGTATTCGTTGGATGTGGAATCAAATTCTACACCCAACGAGCTCTCCCGATCGAAATTTGAGTAAAAACACAAGGAGATATGTCGAAAATACGAACACAAAAAGTAGTTTTTTTCTTTTTTCCTCCAAAATTAATAAATATTATTTTATTATTTTAACTATTATTTTATTATTTTCCTTAGGAGGCCCATTTTAGACCCCAAAATTATTGTAATGAAGTCTTTGAATATTTTGAATTTCCTGAACACTTCACTTTTATTTTTCAAAAAGTGTATCCAAGTCTTTCTTGAATAATCATAAATAAATGTGACATAGTATTCATAACCACTTAGGGATATGGAGGGCATAGGACCACATACATGAGAATGGATTAGTTCCAATGTACCTTTAGTCTTTGTGTCACTTTTGGGAAAGGGATTCTTGATGTTCTTTCCCTGTGCACATCCCTTGCAAGTTCCCTCATGTTCGATCTTCATATTTGGTAACCTTGTTACTAGCTTGCTCACATAGGGAAATTATTTGTAGTTGATGTGAGCAAGTCTGCTATTCCACTATTCACTTGAGTTGGTAGTCTCATGGGCAAGGGATTTCTCTGAATGTCCTTTGAGCTTATACAATCCTCCTCCTCCATCTCCAATGAATACAACATCTTCAATTTTCTTCCCTTTGGACCACATGAGTACTTGTCCATCTATAAAAGAAAATCTATATCCTTTCTTATCTAGAGCTGAGATGGAGAGTAGGTTATTTTTCAAACCTGGTACATATAGTACTTCCTTCATCTTCATGGAGGCCCAGAGTCAAGCTTGTAGCTTGATTCACCAATACCTTTGATATGATATTGATAGTCATATCCCAATGATACATTATGGGGAGAGTTCTTCTCTTTAAGTTTTGAGAGAGTTGTCTTCTTTCATGTCATGTTCTTGGAGGCACCACTATCAATAAGCCATGTATATTCTCCAAGTGTTACAGACCCAGCAAGTGTAGAGAAAAGCACAAATTCTTCTACATCTTCAGCTCTAGTTATCTTTCGAGGTCTTTCTTCATCCTCATCTTCAGCTAGATGAGAATGATGCCTTTTGTTGTTGTTGTTCTTTGAAGATGGACATTCTCTAGCAATGTGTCCTATCTTATGATATTTGTAGCATTGATACTTTGAGTAATCCTTCTTCTTCTTCTTCTAAAATTTCTTCTTTGAAGGATTATGATTACTCCTCTTGAAGTTTGATTGATTTATTTCTTTAGTATGGCTAGTTAGAGCCTGATCATATTCTCTAAGAAGAGCTTCTTTATTGGCTACTCTAGCTTCTTCTTGTATGTAATCTTTCCATACTAGGTCAAACATCATACTTTCTTTTATGGAACACGGAGTTTGGATGAATGAGTCCCAAGGTCTAGTGAGGCCATTGAGAGTATTCATAACCAATTCATCCTCATCGAGGGTATTTCCAATAGCACTAAGCTTCTCTTTGATCAGGGAGACCCTTGTGAAATAATATTGAATAGATTCTCCTTTTCTCATCTTGGTGCCCTTCAATTGAGTTCTTATATTCATCTTTTTTTTGGTGTCCTTTCCTTCATACATTCTGGAAAGTGAATCATACATATGCTTAGGTTTCTTCTTAGATGATACCTGAGGGATAAAGTGATCCTTAATGGAATCAACAATGATCCTCATTGCCTTGATTAGGTATTGTTCATGCTTATCCTTAGCTTCATCTTCTTCAGGTTCTACAATATCATCCTTGATGTACTTGTAAGGAACATTCTCTTTCATAATGAGGCCAATCGTATACTTTCAAGATAGGAATTTTTCTAGGCCTTCCAGTTTGTCCTCAAGCTTAGTATTTAGGGCCATCTTGTCCAGTAAGTCACTCAAAAATGAAATTTATCAAAATAGGAGAAGAAACTTACGAGTAGATGCGCTTGGATGAGGCAAATTGGTTGATCCAATGGATTTATGGAGATCCCTAATCTTCAGTTTTCAAATTCGACTTGTGAGGTTGCAGCACTATAGATTTTCTAGTTCTGTTTCACTACAGTTTTCTGGTTCACAACAAAACTAGGGTTTGTATTTCCCAAAGATCCATCCACCAAAAGAATTCAATCTAGGGATTAATAGATGCACTCTGGGAGGGCTCAACTTTATATGCAAGCAGATATTCAAAACTCCAACTTTTGCAGAAACCCTAATTTATTCTCGAGAGGGAGGAGGGAGAATTTCACCTTGTGAAAGCTGCTCTAATCAAGTTAGCTCTGATACCATGTTAAGTTTTGATATGAAAGAATAGATTCAATAGTATTCAATTCAAAATCACAGCAGCATATCAAGAATCATTGATAGAAACACAATCACAAGATAGACACAACATTTATCCTTGGAAACCCTCAAGGGGAAGAAAACCCAACAAAAACATCCTCTCTATAAGATTTATAAAAGACAACCCAAAAACATTTGTTCTCCTTCTGTTTTGTCTCTCTCTCTCCTATGCGCTACACAAGTGAGTGAGTTTGTATTCAAATAAGAACCACAACTCCTCTATTTATACACAATGAGTTAAGTGACTTTTGCACTAGACGAGTCGGCCCTAATAAACTGTCTAGGCTAACTTCGCCTAGGAAGACTCAAAACAGTATATTATATTATTTATTAGGGTAATAAATACCTGACACAAGAGGAGGATTTACCTCATGACTCTATGATGAGAAAATACAATAGTAACACCCCGTCAGAGGAATAATAACATCTCCCTTGGGTTACATCAGTATAATACATTTAGAATATCTCTTGAAGCTACAATATTTGAGCACTTGTCTCTTATAATCCATTTGAACAATAATCTCTTAAATCTTTCATGAGTCATCATATAACACATTTAAAAACTTCTTAGAATGCTATTGGTTTTTAGGCCTACTTTCCCTCGCTTTGAAAGTGTAATCCAAAATTGGTTTTCAACATATTTACCCTGGGAATCTTCTGCTAATGCAGTCTATCCTTACTTCCCACTTTCTTCGTAGATGAGACTTGGAATAAACTCCACAGTCCAATCAAAATAAGGCTTTGTTTTCTATCAATTCTATCCTAATAGGCTCTTCAAAAATGGATTATTTCTAGAAATCCAAACCTTTGACAAATTGAGTAGAAATCTCCATAACAACTTGCGAACATTCTTTCCCTTCAAATTTGGTATATAGATCACTAGGATCAATTTTTATCCTATTAGCCATACTATATTAGAAATCTTTCATGAAATTACATTGAATGACAAGTGTATTGTTAGTCACCTATGTTGAAGGAACCATATTAAGAAAGCTACTTGTGAAGAGATTTTGGTGGCAGATAATATCTCTCATACCTTATTATCAACATTTTTTTGGACCAACCTTTGGAATGATATCGCCACCCAATAATACTATATTTTCTTTGGAGTGAGATGTTGCTCCTTTCGCTGCAGTGAGAGGTTGTGTGTTAGATTATATTATTACACACTTTCTTGGGATACAATTAGGAAATTAATTGAGGATGCCTTATAATCACCTCATTGATCTATCACGTTACATATTGTTTTTTTTTAGCATCCTTCTTAGTTTCCTTGGCCATATGCAGATGTGTTTGTCTATGTTTTTTTACTTATTGATGTTTTTACCTTTTATAAAATCTAAAATAATATTTTACATGCTTATATTAGCTTTAAATCTTATGAAATTTCTTTCTAAAAATAGAGTTCATCTTTTGTTTTATTCATATTAAATGTTGAAAATTAGCTTCTAATAAGAATTTTTGTTCATAGGTGCTTCGAAATGGAGTGGATGGTTTGCTTATTAGTAAGGTATGATCACGGTTTCATTAAAATAGTTATTTTTCTTTAACTTGTTTTTCCGCTAATTTCGAAGCAGGCTAGTCTTTGATTCAAGCAATTATTTTTTCTTAATTTTGAAACAGTTATGATGAATTAGTGGTGTCGAATTTATACACTATTGAGATAGCTTGACAACATCTTTAATTGTCATATCTATTTCTTTCAAGTTTACTTAAGTCTATATTTTTCTTCTTCACCACCTTATTCTATTAGAACATATTCTCTTATGTGGTTCTACTTTAGAAAGAAAGCTATAGTGTACTCCATTAGAGTTAATAGGAATTATTGTCATTTTATAAAATAGAGGTGATAAGACCTAAATTTAGGAGAAACCACTTATACCATGGTGCCACTCCACTCTAGAGAAACTTGTATTCGATAGAAATGGGTGAAAGAGTAAAAATCCAAAATACAATTTTTATTTTTTATTTTTTTTTTTGGGGGGGGGGTTAACAGTTCTTTACCATTTTTTAATTTAAATCTACATCTCCTCTCACAAGAAACAACTTTGACATCTATAAATGTGCTACTATAAAAATTTAGATCTCGTTCACCTAAATTCTATTTTTTTTTCCATGGATCAATACCATTCAAAGTCTAAACATAAGCCAACCAATGAATTCAAGGATTCAATGTACATAAAGAGAAAGATGCAAGAAGCAATTCATGGACATTTATGTGTTTTTGTAGATATACATATTAACTCCATAGCTGGTCTTTAGTTTATATGCCAATTTTATTTTTTGTGTAAATAGAAGCAAGATGCTCTACTATTCATTATTTAGGTCGTGGAGTTCTTCAAAATTGGGTGAATAACGTACTAACTTAATATGTCATAGTTAAATAGTCTATTCGAATTAATATTGTTTATCAATTATCATATTTAAACTCAAATTAACATTGAAATATAGTTATACAACAATCTAACTAATAAGTTCAATACCAGAGGAGTTGGTCTTAATAGACATTAACTACGATTATCCTCATCACAAGCATATGGTTACAAGAGAGCAGTGGTAGCACCTGAAAAAAAGAGTTTTAGTTGGCCAAACGTTTTTTTATTTTGGTAGCCTTGGGCATTGTTCCCAACAACATCATATCACACTAGTTGAGCTTTTGGTCCTTAGAGAAGATAAAACCATGGTTGTATCCTTGGATAGTCCCGAGCCTCATTAGGTAGTTATCTTTCGCTTCTAATGGGAACTTGAAAAAATCCAAGACCAGTTTCTATATGGGCATAAGTGTTCCTTACTCAATCCCATGATTCAAAACCTACAATTTATAATAATTAGAGCAACACATAAATTAGGTATCAAGAAGTTGATAATTGATTAAACTAACATTTGATAATATGTAATAAGTCACTAACCTAAAAGGTTCTCCAGTCTTTACAGGAATTGAAGAGCTTGGTCATTTCATCTTACCTCGGATGGCCTGCATAGAATAGGAGTTTGGCCATGTCAACGACATGTATAAGTAGGTTAGTGGAAACAACCATTAGTGTTGCAAATCCCATGATCTCTTCTTCCAGTTTGATATATCTCTCGAGAACAACTTCAGATTGATATCTTACCAACTCCTGCACATCATCAATCTTGTAGTCAGATTTAGTCGTTGAAATCGCAACAGCTTCTTGAATTTCATTTGTTTCCATTGGTAACATACTAACAGTGATGAAGGATTTAGAAACAAAAAATTCACATTAGGGTAACACTGAGAGAACGATTACTTCATGATATCAAAATATATAAAGGAAAAAGACATATAAGTATATACTACTAACAATGCAGTTCCTTGTTGTGTGTTGGATACATTTTCTTGAATATGTTTCGTTGTTACCGATTTCTTCATGTTATGTTTTCATTTTTCATAGCCTGGCTTTACCTGAGGGCTCACTATGCTTGTGTTCACTTCATTATCCCCATTGTGATTTTCTCCCTCTCAATAGTTCTACCTTCAAATTGTTGTTGTCTTATGTCCATGTACCCTGCATCCATTATAGATTCTACCCGTCTGGTGTTTTCCCTTCATTTATTATCTCTTCCACCCTCACCTCTATTCTTACATTCTACTCACATGTTCAAACTCCATGCTGGTTGGCGTGATGATTCATTTGGTGGTGAGTCACATGCCTGTTTTATCATGGTTGTTAGGTTTTTGGTTTAGTGTTTTTTTCTTACGGTATCCCACTGCATTCATAACATGCATACCACAGGGTCTGTCCACCTATACTATCCATCCTTTCTACCATGACCTAATACAGGCTACACACCCTCATCTCTTTTAGATGGTCTCTTATCAAATTTGGTGTATAGTCGTTTAGGGTTTTGGCTCATCCCCTCTTTTATATTGGTCATATGTTTTGCTCCCATTATGCTCCTCTACATGCATGCAATTCCTCCCTTTGGCGTGTTGGTTAGATTGGAACTCAATTCCTCAGTTTCTCTATGGAGGTTCATTGCATGCTGCAACATTTCATCATTATGTGCTCCAATGAGATAAAAAAAAAATTGAAACATTTTCAACAACAGGGGAATGGCGGGAGGGGAATTAAAAGGAATAATATTTTTGTATTTTTCTGTAGGTTCGTAAGCTCAATTTTACTCTATAATTTACTCCAAGGTGGGTGCAAGCTGTTGATCTAGGTATAGGTAAGAAGTAGCTTTAATGTCATCAATGACCAATAAAATGGAAACTTCTTTCACTTAATCCATTAACTCGATTTATAGTGTAAGATTTAATTATTTGCATGTATGAGATTTTCTCTTATCGGCTCTACATAAATTGCACTCAAGGTTTTTTGTGAAGAAAAACATCTTATACAATAGATAACTGCAACAATAAACTAACCATTGTTGATTTCGGTCCAATCCACCATATTCTTCCCATCTTAATCCCACTACAAAAAAGTAAAAATATATACAATTTTTTGTCATAAAACAACATAAGATTCAAATATTCAGAGCTCCAAAATTCATTTATCTCCAATTTGAGTCCAATTGGATGCACATACTTACAATTGGGGCATGAAGGAAAATAATCATAAAACATCACAAAAATTTGACGCTGTGCATAGGACACTGCAATCATCTCTTCACTATTTTCATAAAAGAGGTCAAACAAGTTTTTCCTCCCAACTGCAAGTTCTTCCTTCTGTTATTGCATCTATATGTGACTCGGCTTTGGAATTTTCATCTAGAGGTCTAACTACATAGGTTGAGAGCCAACAAATGGACTTGTTTCTCTTGGATCATGCCAAGTCTTAGATTTTGTGGCTGGATTGTAGGTTGACTTTAGCTCTAGCCCTATAGAGTCTCCCTTTTCCAAATAGTTTGTGTAATTGGTGGGATGGTAGTGCATATGCAAACTCTCCCTCTCTAAGATGATTACCAAATAGGTGCTTAACACATCTAGTTTGAATGTTATGATGTTTTTAAATGATGTGGAATATGTTTTCACAATTCTTTTTTACTTTTCATATATCTTAACTTATATGAATAAGATTATTTGAAAAAATATGACAGATCTATTTAGTAGAAGAAATTTGAATTCAAAATAGTTTCTTTTGTAATGTCCCTATGGGGGAAATATAACAATATCCCCCGACTATTAATTTTATTTCTTGTTTATTTGGTAACTAATTTATTTTCCTTCCCATTATTGCTTCAAGGGTGATATTGTTTTTGGAAATTGGATCTTGGGGTTGGCAATGGGGAGATGCATGCTTCCTCTTCAAACTTGTATGCCAATGGGAAGGCAATTTTTTTCTAGGTTTTGAGTAAGACTATTTCACATGTTCATAGGACAATAGAGGTGCTCATATCACATGGATTCAAAAACTTATATGGCCCATGGGTTTTTCTATTTCATCATTTATTCATTGTTGGGTATGCAAGTTTTCTATTAATTTTATTTGTGAGTAATGAAATAGTTTTCCCAATTTCTTGATTACAAGTCCATAGCTTGGACTTCAATACATATCCACCAAAATTGTTGGCCCTTCAAGGTGAGGATGGGGAGTTTTATGTCTCATATATTGCATAGTACAATACCTATTCATTTTTCATAGTTTTAAGTGTGGTCTTGTACCGTAGTAAGTTTTCGTTAATTGTCACTGAGTGAACAATATCCATGTAATTTCAAGAATTTAATGGTAAACATTTTTTTTGTAGGGATGTTTAATAGTACATTTTTTTTAGTGTAACTCATTTTTCTCTTGTAATTAGAAGGTTCAGCATATAATGGCATCCACTTCATATAGTTGAACAATACATTATGAAACTTTTCAATTTTGTGTACATTATACCTAGTGGTTTGGGATTTAAGATATTAGAAACTGATCATTAGGTCATTTGTTAATCAGATGTAATGCTAAGTAAACATGTCTTTGATGATAATGTGCATATGAGGTTTAGTTGATATATTTTTTATTTTCAATTCTTAACTTTGGAAAATTGACACTGCCATCCTATTTCAGTCAATAGTTAATAGATATCTCGATGCAACTAGAAATCATATTTTTGTTTTAGAATTGAATATTGAAAATTCAAGACAACTTATTGTATCTGACTATCCTCAGATGATGACAACTCACCCACTTTACATCTATATGTTGATTTTGTTGATTAGTTTGCATTATTTTTTTGTTAGTTCAACTGAAATTAAGTTTGTAATATACAATTTCTTTTTCTTTTCTTCTCAAGTGTAGGTTTTGTGAAACACTAATTCTCCATTTAAGTTATTCATTGGGAATAACATTGGTGAGTATTCTATCATCTCAAATTATTAATTTTGATGGATATGCTACCTACAATTAGATGTAGGTTCTTGAGCTTCTTTTTGGTTGCATTTTGATTTGCATAGTGTATCTGATTTGTACAATCATCAAATGACTTGAGAAATGAGTATATGAGAAAAACATACAGTTTATGATACAAGATCCTAATCTCTAAGCTAACATTCTTTCTATATTGTTAAAGTTTGAGATCTGATGTAACGAATGCTATGTGTTAGAAAAAAAAAATTGTTTTTTTAGTGTAGAACTTATTGTAAGAAAGTGTATTAGCCTTCCCTAACTAGCCAGTTTGATCATCAACATTTGAAATTGTTAAAATACCCATTATCACATCTTAACACATGTTTATTAGCTTGGGTTTGTCTTAGTATAGAATGCATGGATCCAATGCACCATCAATGAGCATTGTATGACCATTTGAATGCCATGGGCCATCCATCTTTCCTAGTCTTATCACATGTGCCTCATTTGTGTTTGATGCTTAACTGTGAGCCAATACACATACAATTGATTCCACTAGTTTCTTTAGATTAAATCAAACTTTGTTTCACTACTCCATACCTTGAGTTGTTTCAGCAAGTTATTTCTTGATGCTTCTTGTGCTCAATGCTTAAAAAAAACTCTAAAAAATACAAATATTCTTCTTCTATATAAAATTGTAGGGTTCTACCTCAAATGTAAAGCATCTGCATTATATAATGCACAATATTGGTGGTTCGATTTCGCCGTGCCCTGTCATAAATAGTTGCATTCTATCACTATTGCATAGTGGGGTATTATGGCAATATATTTGTAAATTGTCTCAACTTAAGACAAAAAATGTGTGTGTATTGTCTTAAATATTGTCTTTAAGCAAGTGTCTTAAACTATTGTCTTAAATTTAAGACAATAGTTTAAGACACCCGCTTAAAGAAAATATTTAAGCCAATAGTTTAAGAAACCCGCTTAAAGACAATATTTAAGACAATACACAAATTTTATTTTGTCTTAAGTTGAGACAATTTAGACAAATATTGTATTTAATAACCCCCTCTATGTAGTAGTGTTAATTATGTCTAATTATGGTTAATCAGTTGTATTCAAAATGAGCCCAACCAACCCAAGATAAGAACAAAATTCAAAGAACTAATTTCATCCTCTCCCAATTGTCATTTCATCACTTGAACTCTAGTTCTTAGTTTTAACACTTTTTAGTTCCCTATCATTGTATGTAGTGCCAAACTTGCACAACTCAAAATGGGCAGATGGATCATGTGGTTAATCGAGGTCTGTTGGGACTGGTTCAAATGTATGGTGGGTAACCCTAATCTATACATGCTTTCTACTAATAAGTAAATATAGATTTATTTGCAATTAAGGCCGTAGATTTTTTTATCTTTAAAATGAGTTACAGAATTTAAACAAAAAATATGTGAATTTGCACTTAAAAAAACATCCATGCAATTGCTCTACGCGTCAAGTATGGCCGAAATTGATGATTGCTCACCTGAAACCTGTTTCAACTTCTGCTCTAAGCATCAAGAGCATCACGTGCAGAACTTGCTGATTACTCATTGGAAACCTGTTTCAGCTTCGACTCTAAGCATAAAGAGTATGACATACACATAACTTTCTGCACATATACAAGTTGGGATTTTAGCTTACTCCACATATATAAGTCATTGTAAACGAGAAAGAAAGAACCAGTCTGTTGTTCAGGTTTTGATGCTATTGCTGCTACACAACAAGCTGTTAGATCTCAATCACTTTGAAATACAAGGATCTGCCACCTTAAAATCCAACCGCCTACGCATCAGGCTAGTTATTGATTTCCCAAAATACATAGAAGAATTAAGATCAACCTTAACAACAATCAAACATTTAATAGAGCATTCAATGCACATAAAGATACTCAAATTCCCCTAATTTTAAACTTAAAAGGTTTCTATATAATTAAATTTTTTTTGGTCAAAAGTAATACAGAAAGTCCACAATATGACCTCAAACAATATGATTGGTCCACGTAGTACGTACATAAGTTTTAATCCTGTAAAGTCTTGGTTTAGTCTTTAAATTTATGCAGTAGTTTAAAAATGTTGTTAGTTTAAATTTATGTCGTTGTTGTTAGATGTTTTCAAATTTTTCTGTTTGTTTTTTTTATTGAATTGAAAAAATGTATTATAGTTGTTAAATTTGCTTAATTTTTATGTTTTTTGGTATTTGATACAATTATGCATTCAAAAAAAATATTATAACCTTTCTAAATATTCAGATTTTGAAAAAAATAATTAACCAAATTCCCATAAAAAATTCACCTAAATATCCAAAACATCTCAGACAATGAGACTACTCCTAAATCTATTATCGATTATGAATCCAAACTCACAAACAACATTAAAGCATATATCTTATGCAATCTGCCCAATGCAAACGACGTTACAAACCCAAATATCTTAAACAACTACATATCTTTAAGATAGGAACTCACTAAATATGGATTCACACGCACTAAAAGATAACCAGAGAACAGGTTCTACACTTCACTTCTACAACAGATTCCCAGTTATTGGAGTCACAAACAACAAATCACATAGAAAATAACGTTACAAAACTGAAGTCGCATAGGCACTCGCTAAATTTGGATTCATACGCACTAAAAGATAACAAGAGAACAAATTCTACACTTCTGCGTAGTTATTGGAATATTTCCTAAGCTGAAGAACAAGAAACATTCTGCAACAATAGTTCTTTATGGAATATCATTTTCTACAGCAGGACCTTTTTTTGAATATCCAACTAAAAGTACAGGTCCGTCCTCTTTTTAACCTTTCTTGATCTCGCTTATCCAGCCTTCTGATACGAGATGCCAAGTTGCATACATAATCCTGAGCCTTCCTTCCCTTGCTAGAAAGACCTGCACCTATTATCTTCACATTCCATCTCTTAACCAAGAAGTCCGAGATGTCAGCATAGTCCCCTGCAGTCTATACACCTAATCTCTGAGCAATAGTAGAAAAATGGTCAAACAAATTACCATCATGCCCATTATATATCAAATGTGTAGGTATTCTAACTTTTTTCCACATCATATCTTGAAAAGCTACCATTGTGGTGTCGGGATGAATCTAAAAAAACTTTTCCACAATCTCGGTGTATGCAGTCTCATGTCACTTCTCGTCTGCAGCAATAGTTCGACATATTTGGGCAAATTTTAGATCGCTATATCCTTTAGAAAATCTAGCCGTGTTGGCATGTGATATGAACACAACAAGATTTGAGCCCAAAATCCGACAACATCCGACGTAACGTGTATTTTTGTCGGTTTGGAATGATGAAAAGTGCTGTACCTTTCTATTTCTTTAACCATTGTCGGTTTTCTCACTTTCTCCTCATAGGTATTTTTACGACCATTTTGTGATACTATTGTGTCGGATATGCGACATTAGCTCGTCGAATTTGTGACACCAGTTCGTCGGATTTGCGACGAACCTTGAAGACGGATTCGTCAGACTTTCGATGCCAAGTAAAGGGGAGTTCGTCGAAGTTTTGATGACCTCAGGCTATTTTCCCAAATAATATAAAAACATATTTCGAATAATATAAAAGCATATGTCCAATGGTAAGTAGGTTCATATCGTCGAATATTCGACGACTGCCGTATTAAAAATAAAACATTTTTAAACATTCTGACATGTTTTCTATAGAAGCAACGAACTATTTGCGGAAATTATTTTTTCCGCGACGGACGGTTTGAGGAGCTGTTTAATTCTTCGATGACCGGTTACAAGATTTTTTTTTCTTCGACATACAGTTTGTTGGAATTATTTTATTCTTCAACAAACCTTCGTTTGAGAAAATTGTGATGCGTGGAACTTGATTTTTTAATATTTTTCATAATAGTCATTCACGAAGTTTGTGACAAAATGTCAAATAGCAATATTCGTGATCCAAACGAACACAACCGACAATTGCTTGCTATATTATGGGATGCAACGAAACAAAGGGGTGATGACAAATGATATTGTCCATGTACTCAATGCAAGGGATTTAAGAGGAGAAGAATATTGATCTCAATAGCCACAAAACATTGCAGGGAACATGGACACGCTGAGGGGGGGAATGAATATCGTTCATTTGTAGGTTTAGCATTATAAAGTTTTTTATATTATTTTCTTTGGTAAATGTATGTATTATTTTAATATTTCCTATATTAATTTATATATATTGATGTATTCATGTATTTATAAAGGAAAGACACCCTACAACATATCGTCTAGAGGAAGTGCTTTCAGAACAAGTTTCGTAGGGTCATGGAGAGTCTATGTTTAATGGAGAACAAGTGAATGATCATACTGAACAAGATGATCATACTGATAATGTAGTTGAAGATGATGGTAGAAATACATTGATCCATGATTCATTAATGTTAGAATGGATGATGATGATGACGATGATAATGAAAATATTGATGACTTTGATGATGTTCACGATATACCTCTTCTCGATAAGGCATATGAACCCATTTACGATGGCTCCAAAACAAATCTCCTCTCTACTGTATTTTTGATAATAAACTTGAAGGTTATGAATTGTCTTTCAAACATATCAATCCACTACAGAATTTCAACCCAAATTTCGACGCCTTGCATGTCTGTAATCCGACACTTCTCTGTCTCATTTTCGACACCTACACCTTTTTTTGTGGTTGGTGGCGTAACGTCGGATTATCAATGTGAGACTAATAAGGGTCAAAGATCTGACAGACCATTGTGTCGCATATTCAACCATATTTCCTTCCAAGGTGTCAATCAAAATTGCATAACGCATCGGAAATCCGACGGACATAAGTGTCGGATGAATGGCGTGGCCATCGGTATTTTTATCCAGCAAGTGTCGGCTAATCGACACCATCCGAAACTTGAACCGTCGGATGACCGACGGGGAGAAGCATCGAAGTCATGCCTCGATCGTCGGAGGTGTTTACCGGAGTGTCGAAAGCACGTCAAAAAAGCGAGGCCGATTGATGGATTTAAAAAAAAAAATATTAACTAATGAACATTAGAAAGACATATTTAACTAATTAAGACAATTGTTGAAATTCAGGGTTAGCTTAGGACTATCAGTACGTGCATCCACCATGTCACCAACAACCTTGCTTGGAGCTGCTTTGGTTTCCTTGCTCTCCTGTACAAAATATAAATACACGACTACCGCTTATTAAGCTTTATGGGCTCGTAAAACTTTTGTAACTTGAGACAGGAATCTTATTAATAGAATGCAACTAGTACTATTTGATTGCTCAATAAATCTGAACTTCTCGGTAAAACAACTGATTTCTAAACAAGATTAGATACCCTTCACTGACCTCCAATGTCGAATCCATTAAGCTAGAAGGAACATCAACCATTGATTCCTTGATGCGAATAAGTACATTGAAATCAAAGAGGATTTTATGTCTCTCGAAGCGTTTTGCTTCTTCATCCTCAGTGCGCTCCAATGCCTCTACCTCCATCTTCATCTGTAGATTTTAACTCAATAAATATATTGATAACTAAATTTGACAGTAGTATGGAATAATGCTGTAATACATTGAAACTAAAGAATTTTATTTTCCTCAAATCAATCCTTCATAATAACAGGATAACAGTTTGTTTTAAGAGGCTAATCTGGACCTTTGAATTCATGGTAAGAACATGGGTGTTTAATAAGCACGGAATAGTCCAAAAAATAGGCATAGCACTAGTCAATTTTCTTAGATTAGACACTCAGAAAAAATATGAAAGGAAATTTTGGTGATTTGCTTCATATAGGTTATTCTCTACTTTACAATTTTAATTCAATTTATTCAAATATTTTTAAACTTAGCATATTTGTAGTGTAAAGATGCAAACTTAGGGATCTGCTAAAGTTATATTTATATTTAGTTGGAGTGCATTGACCTCAAATATATTGTTCCTTAAGTTTACACCTGGTAACCTACAAAGAGCCTTGCTAGGTTTGAAACCTGAGAATTTTATTTCATGAAACCAACTGCTCAGAGTAATAAGATAAGAAGATTTACAGAGAACATAAAATAAATTTACATCATTTACCTTGTCAAAGTAGCATATAACCTTATCAAGTTGCTGAGACAATGGAGGAACAACCTGAAAGGTATTAAGATGATCGGCTATGGAACTTAATTTAGAGTAAAGTGTTTCTGCAGCACGAACTACTTCCAACTTCTTTGTAGGGAAACCCTCAAACCTCGCCAAAACCTATGCAACACTAAATATCGTCAATAACCTTCGAGAAGAGGACAAGTTTAGAAAGTATCAAAAGCATAAATTGTCATTTAGAGTTTGAAATGTTATTTTGTTGTTCAATCCAATTCTATTTATACATTCAATCTGCAATAACTGGGTTTCATCTGACAAGTCCTCAAGGTGAAGTTCAACATAATGGTAAAACTTTAACAATTCATCCATATTTCTTGTTCAAATCATTCAATAGCGTGCTTCATCTCCATAATCTGGGTTGCAAAGCACCGTGCATCTTCTTCTATCTACTGAAAATAAGATGACATGTATTGGAAATTGAAACCAGATATCAAGCAAACATTAACACAATGAGACCTGTAGGTCAGTCATGCTAAAACCCATTTCACATTGCGGATTTCTAGTTGTGATTGTTTCTTGGATCAGGGAGTATTTCTCCATACCATGCAGAGAAATAAATAGATGAAAGTACTTGATTCCTAAAATAAGGGAATCAAATTGCAAAAGAAAGGAACCCTTTTAGCCATTTCTGCAAGGGCTTCATCGAAGCCTTGGGTACCATTCTTGCCACCACCACCAGCCAATTTTCTGCAAGCTTGTGATGATTTTCCTGTTTGGTCATCCCCTTCCACTTTACCCTTCAAAACTCTATAGATATTACCTATTTAGAGTTAGGATTCTCACAGGTAGACACATTAACACCATTAATAGGACCTTGGGTACTCTTTTTAGGATTGTTGGGTTGCTCTCTCTGCATCTTGTCCAGATTAGTTGTCAAAGAATGTTTAGGGTCAAGACCTTGGATGCCAATATTGACATAACTAATTGGATGTGAGCTACCAGTAGCTAGATTTCTTGGAAACCAAAGTAAAGGTGGAGCAAAATAATTCATAAAAATCCTGGGCTTCACTGAAGTTTGGGTACTCTCTGGCAAAACTGATGAAGGGGCAAGTGAAGCTTGGCTAGAAACCTTGCTTTCTAGGTTTAAATCACTCCAAGAATTCGCACTTTCCAAAGGCTGTGAGGATTCTGAAGAATCTGAAATCTCATACTTTGCCATGGTCTGGCATCCATCATCCTCTTTCATCTCATAGTTTGTCATTGTTTGGAATCCATAATTCTATTTTATCTCATGTATGCTCCTTTCCCTCCTACTTATATCATCCAATATCTTAAAATCATTTGACCTGTGCATCAAAATCCAGAAATTTTGCTTAATACAGTTTTTCTACCTAGTATAAAATGCAAGTCCTAAACAAAACTTAATAATAACCTTTTGCATTATGTGTCAAAAGAACAAAGATATCTAGATTTGGGACCATTTCCCTACATAGTTGTTCCAGTTTAGACGTGTCCCCAGATGGCTGTTGCTTATGGCCTTGACTTCTATTCTTCTTACAATCAGTTCTCTTCGGAGCACTAATAGAAGTTCTAGATACTAAAGAATGTTTCGATTCACTAAGGCCTGCATCATGTTCAACAAAGGCACTAGGATTACGATAAAATGATTCTACCCAGTTCTCTTCCACAACTCGAAGCGACTTGTAAAATTGCTACAATCTCTGCACAACATCAAGCTGTTTCACTTTCAACATGATATATTTACAGTGCCGAAGATCATTCAGTCAAAATATAATACCAAGAAAGAGAACAACATATAGAACTGGAAAACAGACATCTGATCTCCCTCTGACGACAAAACTGAAAATGTTGACCATAAATACCTTGAACGTAAGCAGCAGCAGTAATGGTGGACTAGACTGTGCACCTAACCTAATCAACTACTTGAGAGATCAAGTCTTTGCAATTATCTCCAACCATATATAATGCTTGTGTAATGTTTAACTGTCGGCCTATTTCTGAATTGCAGAATGTCATGCATCTTATTATCCGCTGGTTTTTTGAATAGGCCTACTGTTTGTTTTGGTTCATCTTGCTAGGCTGTGACTTTAAATTACTCTCATCGTCATAATCTTATCTCTATTCCAAGATTCTAAGACTAATCGATTATGCCAAATAAAGAGAAAAGTAAAAGTGAAAAATACAAAACCTTCAAATGAAACCTTAGTTTTACGCAAAACAACTATAATCCAATTTGATGGGTATGGTCTTGTTGGAAAAGATTGATTTAAAAGTTAATGAGTGGATCTCACCTGTACATTAAGTGACTCATGGAAAAAATGTTTGGACTTTGCTTATCAAAATGGATCAAACATGACAAAATTCAACATAGGAAAATAAGGAAATGTAGGACTCTATGGATTAGATTAGAGTCCATAATCCAACAAACCATGGCAATTTAACAACGTAAAATGAATAAGCATTTAAACATGTACAGAAGTCAGCTCCCAGGCTTCTGGAGAATAAAATGTATAAATAAGTGATCAAAAGTTTTAAGTTGAATGCAATTTCGGATCTGCTGTGAGGTCATTTTTTGTGGACTCAAGCAAACAGACTGAGGAATTTCGGGTATGTGACTGAGGCAAATTCAGCCCTATGGAAAGACTGAAAATTTTCTTGGTCAAAATATTCATTTTTGGACAGTTTTTTGTGAAAATATCGTTGGGATATGGAGAATAATTTTGGTGGAGCCAAGTTGCTTTCTCTTGGGGATGAAATCATAATTTTGAAGGACTGTTTTTTTTTTACCCTAGCTGAGGCAATGTGATTTTTCTGGGATAGTGAATGTTGATCTTCAAGCATCCAACAGTATGAATTTTATTACAACAACAACCATTTGACTTACCAATATTTGCTTGTGACCTTAACTCCACACTGATGACAAGTTTTTTTTGGGTGTTTCACTACTCTAAAAATTTCGGTGGAAGAGAGTGAATATTTTAGCTCTGAATTTTGGGCATCACTGAGGTAGCTACTGAGGAGATTCAGGACTGAGGAGCAGCAATAGTAAAGGGTGTTATACATAGATAGTTGGAGAAGTGGGAGTTACTAAGCAATGTGTAAATTCATCAAGCAATCCATTTTCAAGTAAGTATGACTTTACCTTAAGTCTGAAGCAACATTTGAATTGTGACTATTTTGATAGCCGTAGCTTTTTTGTTCATGAGAACTTTGATCAAAACTTATGGGTTCAAGGACTCTCCAAGGTTTAGTCCTGCACCCTTTTGGGTTCAGAAGGTGACAGTATTTATGACTGTGCATTGACTTGATATGACATAAAGAGTGATGATTAAGTGAGACTGTGCAGTGTATGAGTAGATGTTTTAACATAAGCAGTATATCAGTAGACTCCTTGGTATTGTGGCATGAGCAGTGTATGAGCAGACTTCTTTGATCTAACTAGTGACAACATTTGATAGTGACTGCTGAGAAGGAAGTATCTACAAATCTCTGAGGATGAGTTTATTTTAACACCACGGGAAGCATACCAGGTACATACAGTCTGACCAAGAGCTGGATGGTGATAGACCTTGTTGATGATAATGCTTCAATTTGTGATGATAAACTAGTGACTTCTTTGGACATCTAAGGTTACTAACAGTCCTCTTATAGCTTGACACACAACCTGAGTATGAGATGTTTGAAAGATAAAGCGGTATACTCAGTGGTGTATTTATGAAGTGTGAAGTTGCATGATAATTCCATATTGATGCATGCTATGTAGATGATGCTTTGATAATGACACAGGAGATAATGATGAGGGCAGACATATATGCACACTTATACATGATTATGAGTGCCTTGCTCTATGATGATGCCTAATTATGCATGCTTGATGCACCTGTTGATAATGATATATCTGGGTTGTCAGTGATATATCCCAAGATGAAAATTGCAACACTGATCTGGAAAAATATTTGTAGCTAGGGATGCAATTTGGTAAGGGTGGTTGAACATTGAAAAATGTGTTTAAAGTCATTTTGGAAAGCATTTATCTTTCAAGAGAAACTAGAGAAAAAAATCCAAATATGTGGAGAGGTGCAGAATGTGAAATACCAAATCCCAATGACCTTCTTTCTCACCAGGGTTGTTTCAATAGATAGATTTTTCATAGCATAATTTCCTTGTTTTGGAACATCTCCAAACTTTTTGGTTTAATGATGAACCTAACAATGTAGAAATGTCAAGGATGTAAAAAGACCCTTGCCTAACTTGTAGAACATTTACGTAGTCTATATTCTTGCCTCTAGTGATTGTTTTTCACCTCTATGTATGGTAATCATCATCATCAACTAAATGTATGTGTGTGCACATGCATAAATACCCAATACACAGCTCAATCAAACAAAAGAAAACATATTTATACCTTGATTTCTGGATCTTTACACCGTCTTCTTAGGATTTACCTTTCAAAACATCATTCAACATACTTCATTTTTTGTCATGTTGCAATACTTTCATGTTAGGATCCATAAAATATATTTATGTTTGTTTATGAAAATAACAAAAAAAATATAAATAAATACAATTCTATTACAATGTAAATTACAATACTATTCAACTATTCAAGTAAATTAATTGTTAAGAATATATCACCTGATAAAACATGGATAACCAAAAATACTATGTATATAAGGCCATCGATCTAATCAAAACTCCATTTATTTCCACTTAACTATGGAAATGTTTCTCAATGCTATCTATAACAAGTTACAATGGAGGTGTCAAATAACAATAGTGAAAATTACACAGTAAAAATATAGAAATAGATGTTTTTTAATGTATTCTTCCTTAACATTCATTGAGATCCTCTCTGTTTTGAGAATAATTTAATATTCTCTACTAAACAGGACCAACCACGTGAAGGTGGAAGCTCTTATGCCCCCTCCCCCCCCTCACATCACTCTCAACTCCCCAAACCCAATGCCTATACTGGAAAATAACAATTTATTTCACTATTTCACAAAGCAAATAACAATGCATCTACAATGCAAATTATTTCACTCAATAGTTGAAAAATGATTTCATTAAATCATTCTTTAAAACATTCATTAAACCATTCAATCATTCAAAAGCTGAAAAAAACATTCATTAACTCATTCATTAAAAAAATAATTTAGTCAATGGCAGAAAAAAAAAATTAGTAAACAATTCAGTAAAGCATCCAGTCATAAAAGATTGATTTTGTGCTATGATTTCAAAAATATATTTCAAATTTACAAAAAAATTTAGAGTGATGGATTTATAAAAGGCCTGTGCGGATATTCTATGGCCTTGGAGTCCTGTGTTTCCAAAATTTTCCATTCACCCCATTGCAATGTCAAACCCTTCTTTGAGAGCTTGTCTGCATCCTTATTTCACTCCCTATAAAAATGAGTGAAAGAGATTGATTAAAAGAATGAGAGATAATTGGTTGTCTCTTCAAATAATGCATCTAGAGAAGTAGTTCTACATTTATGTATCTTATTTATCCAGTTTATAACCACCATTGAGTCACCATATACTTGTAACTGTCTGCAATTTCTTTCATTGGAAAAACAGAGAAGTAATTTCAATGTCATGAGTTCTGCATAGCTGTTGGTTCCAGTTCCCAGGCCCAAAGAAATTTGAAAAAAATTACTTTGATTTAGATATAAGCATGCACCTCCTGAGTTTGTGCACCGAATGCTTGTTTTCTTCCATCCAATTGCTAGACCTTCAAACTCGCCGATGGCACTTTGCACTGTGAAAGAGTATTGTGGAAGAACTGATGTTAAACTAGTTCCAACTTCCAGCTCTGGACCCATTGTTTCTTGTGGAAGGATGACTTCTTGTGATAGAACCTTCATCATCCCTTTTAGGGAAATCTTTTTCCGGGTGCTTACCAGACCCCTGCAGTTTAGGGAGACAAATTTCATTTGGGCACCCCATCTGGGGTTTGCACTGCTCTAAGTGCCCCGAAAATGGTTGTTTGTATGCCACTTTCTTGATCCCTGAGCGCCATTCTCTGGGCCGTAGAGAGGTGAGATGGTCTTCCTCTCCCTCTCCCTTTGGATTTGATCCTGACATTTACCCCTAGTCCTTTTGTATGGATTTTTGGTTTTTGAGGGATTGGAATGTCCCTTGAACGAAGGTGGAAACAGATAGAGGAGGACTGAGTGGGCGAGTCATTTTTTATGGTGGAAGGGGAGGTTGCCTGGTTTGAATTGGAGTTACTTATGAATGCGGGGGAGGAGGTGCCTTTTTTTGGGGGAGGGGACTATTTGTGATAGGGGTAGGAAAAGATTTTTCCTCATTCAGATATAAATCATTCAATTGATTTCTAAGGGAAGAAGTGTTCATACTCGATGGGGGAGATGCAATCCGATTTTGTTCCATCTGTTGAGGAGGCCCTTTTGCTACTACTACTCCCGCTCTTTTCGGTTGATCCAATGGTTGTTTTGTGCCCTCTGACCTGAGAGGATTTTCATCTGAAGCTGTGTTCAGATCAGTTTCTTTGGAGCTCGGGGCCTCTATTTTCCTAACCCACTTCCTTCTTCCAATTGTTGAGGGAACAAAGTTTGGGAAGTCTCTTGCCAAATGTCTTGTTTCATGACATTTGCGGCATTGAAACAGGAGCCCTTCATAGTCCAATAGCTATCTTTTTTGCTTGTTTTGCCATACAAAATTAAAGGCTTCAGGAAGACTAGTTCTGATGTTTAAAGAGACTAGGATCCTGGATACCTTTTTGATGTTTGTCTGCTGAAACAAGAGGTCCACTTCGATGAAAGTCCCCATCTCATTATCTATATCGCTAAGGCAGGCCGGGTTCCAGAATTCCAATGGTAGTCCTAGCAGGTGAACCCAGACTGGTATTGTGTCCAGTTGCTCTGTTTTTGCATCAAACAAGGTGGTCCACTGCTTTAGCTAAAACGAGGTTTTCCCATATGTCCAGAATTTACTGCATATTTGGTCTGCATCCTCTCTACATCTGAATAGGAAGCTGAACCATCCATTTGCAAGGGAATTAATAACCGGGCCTTCACCTTGAAGTCCTGTCCAATTTTTCCTAGCCCATTCCTTCATTTGCCCTAGGCTGGGGTTTCTTCTTCTGATTTTCCCGATTAGGGTTAATCCATCCATCTCCTATGCTTCTTCCATGGTGCATCAAACTCCACAATTTACGTTAAAATATCTTCTAGAGGGATTTAAACACTGAATATTTCATTTTTTGGAGTTCAATTGTTCAGCGGCGTCTCCTGTGCATGCTCCCTATGACACTGAAGGATCGATTTCCCTGTTTGGGGTTCCTTGCGGCTTCGACTGGGGAAGTTTGATGAAAATGGTTGTTGTAGCTGTGTTGTGAGGTTGAGGTTGGAATAATGAATACGGTCCTCCTCCTAACGCCGGGTTCAATGGTTGTGTTACGAACACACCTAGTAGCTCTTCATCTGGCGAAGAAACGAGAACCCTGCTCTCTTCATCTAGCAGAGAAAATGAAACCCTGCTCTCGCTTCCAGCTGTCAAATTTTCCAACGTGTTCTGCATTGTGTCTGGGGACAGCATACCGGTAATTTTCGGTGAGGAGAAGATGTTGAGCTCTTGCTGCCACGGGTCAACAGAGTTGTCTGCCATGTCTACCAGACCTACTCCCAACTCACAAAAACCTCTTTATTGAACTAAGTGTCCAAAATGAAAACAAATCTGTTTCTTATTATATATTATATATTTTTTTAAACCTCCCGTCGGATATCCGACGCATCGGTGTCGAATAACCGCCATTTTTGCTTTCGCAGACGTTGACAAACTGCCCTGGTAGTGTCGGTTTCCCGTTGGATATCCGACGCGTAAGTGTCGGATAACCTACATTGTTTCTTTCGCAGACGTCGACGATCCGACCATTCTAGTGTCGGTTCCTCGACACTACCAGGGTCAGAAATCTGACTCACTTATGTTAGATATTCGACGGTTCTATAAATATTCTGTCGCCAGCATTTTGATGATTGATTGCTGTCCGACACATCCATGTGAAATGTTGGACGACTTCAGATTCTGTCGTCGGATTTCGGGTTCAAATATTGTAGTGATCACACAGATGCTAAGGTATGTAAACTAATCCATCACATATATAGGATTATGATAAAGTTTATTTGTATTCCTCTAATAATTGTATTGTTAATTCATTATTGAACATCATACAGATGAAGTGTGTTCCATTCATATTATTTATTTATTACATTAACTAGATAGATAGATAGATAGATATTTTTGATGTAACTTGATAGCTGAATTTTTGTTATCACCATCAAATATTTTACCTCGCACATATCGAGATTTATCTTCCATCATGAAAGAGATTGAAATGCATTATGAAGCAATTCATGCATGCGTCGATGACCATGTTATATATTATAATCAACATGAATTTGCAATAGAATGTCTGGAATGTCATATAAGTAGATATTGAATAGATCAAGTAACAAAAAAGGTGCCTCACAAGGTTCTTCGTTACATTCCCATCATTCCATGTTTGCAACGACTGTTCAGGTGCGAAAACATCACGTAATTTATGGATTACCATTCCAAGAACAAAATCCAAGATGATGTTATTCGAATTCCTGCAGATGGTTCTGCTTTTAGAGATATGGAGAAAGAGTGGCCTCACTTCAAAGAAGAAACACGTAATCTTAGGATTTCTTTGGCAGCAGATGGTGTTAATCCATTTTCACAGATGAAATCCCTTTACATTGTGTGGCCTATTTTTTTTATCAACAATAATATTCCTCCATGGTTGTCAATAAATAGGGAGCACATAATTTTGTCAATGATTATTCCAGGTATTTTGTGTCTACAACTGTTTTATTTCTAATGTAGTTGTGGCATCTCATTTGTCGTATTATGTTTCCTAATTTCATATGTATATTTTTTATTTTACTCTTGTGCATGGTTTATATATCTTAATGGTTCTCATAATTATATATTTTATATGTACTTTAAATCAATCAGGTAAGTTCCAATTCAAATATATGAATGTATATATTGAACTTCTTATAGATGAGCTACTGAAGTTATGGAATGGCATCACTATGTATGACGTATCTAGACCAATACGACAAAATAAATTTCAATTCCATGCAAGGGTTGTATGGACAATACATGATGCCCCAAGGTTAACCTCATTTTGTGCTTTGTATTTTTAAGTTCCACTTTAATTGCATTTAATTATATGAAGTAGTTAATATAGTTAATATATAATTATAATTGACATAGATATTCCATATCTATATATTGTAGGTCTTGAATTTTAATGTTTATTGTCATCAAGAAGTTGGTCAAGAATGGGTTGCAATTCATTTATACATCACAAACAATCTTGACTGGATGAAGGTATGGATTGAACGACGAGAACAATCGGGTCATGGAATATCATGGGAAGGTGTGGCTTCATTGGTAAAAGCAGTATATCGCAATGGAGATAGAAATATTACAGAAATGGAAATCGATTTAGCATATGGTTTAAAAGATAAAATGGCAAGCATATTAATCAATCACCGTAAATATTTTATTTTGCAAATTAAAATTTGACGTACATGTTGTTATTTTCCTTATATTGCTGCATAACTATTGAGTCATTGTGTAATCTTTTAGTGTATTGATTGTTGTAGGTAAAACACCATAAGGCTATGGTCTGCAATGGTTGTAGATATCGCATCAAAAAATTGGATGAAACAAAGAAAGCATCAGATTGTGGGATATCTGTAGCCTTTGAGGTGACCAATGTTTCATTTAGAAGTGCCATACATCTAGAACTCTCAGAAAATTGATACTATGGGTATTTAGAAGATATTCTACAGTGTGATTTTAAATCCTTCAAGGTAGTTATGTTCATTGTCAAATGGTGTAGGTTACGATTTAATCAACATGATCCCGATAGAGCTATTATTGAACATGAGAATGGATTTACCATGGTAAATAGAAGGTTGTTTGAGCTAGGAACAGAGCCCTATGTTCTTCCAATCCAATGTGAACATGTATTTTACTCGGAGGTTCTAGGTAAAGCGGGTTGGTCATTTGTTGTGAGACACGATCCAAGGGGAAGGCTGGTAAAGTATAACCTAGACGACGATAATGAAGAGGGTACTCTGGAAGAACAAGACGATGATGAAGAGCATGCTCAACAAGAGTTAGATGATGATGATGATCCAATAGAAGATGTCCAAGAATTAGTTGAATTAGATGATGTAGCAGAAAATGCTCAATATTATATCGACGATGACATGATGAGCATAATTGACTTAGATGACGATGATGATATGGCTAATACTTACAATTTTGACTCTAGATATGATGATACGGAAGATGGCCTGGATGAAGAAGATGATGAATTGGATGAAGAAGATGATGAAATATATTGAAAGGTAAATATTTAATTAGACCTATTCTTTTATCTTATTTAAAAAAAAAAAGACTTACTAACATCATCATCATCACCATCATCGCCATCATCTTCATCGTCATCATCATGTTGATCATCATCATCACTATCATCATCGTCATCATCATCATCACCATTATCATCATCATCATCATTATCATGTTGATCATAATCGTCTTCATCATCATGATAATAATGATCATCATCATTGTCTTCATCATCATCATCATGTTCATCATCAACATCAACATCATCATCATCATCATCATCATCATCATCATCATCATCATCATCATCATCATCATGTTCATCATCAACATCATCATCATCGTCATCGTCGTCATCGTCCTCATCATCATCATCATCATCATCATCATCGGATTCATCATCATCGGCTTCATCATCATCGTCTTCATAATCATGACCCTCATCATTATCATCATCATCATCATCTTCATCATCATTATCATGATGCTCAACATCATCATGATTAGCATCATCATCATCATCATCATCATCATCATCACCATCAACATCATGTTGATCGTCATCGTATTCATCATGATGATCATTGTCATGATGTTAGCATCATTGTATTCATCATCACCATCATCTTCATCATCATTATCATGTTGATCATCATCATCTTCATCATCATCATCATCACCATCATCACCATCATCTTCATCATCTTAACCATCATCGTCATCATCATCATGATAATCATCATCATCATCATCATCATGTTCATTATCATCACGATGAAGATCATCATCATCATCGTCGTCGTCCTCATCATCATCGTCTTCATCATCATGACCCTCATCATCATAATCATCATCATGATGATCGTCATCGTATTCATCATCATGATCATCATGATCATCGTCATCATGATCATCGTCGTCGTCGTCATCATCATCATGTTTATCATCATCGTATTCATGATCATCATTATCATGATGTTCATCATCGTCTTCATCGTCGTCGTCATCATCTTCATGATCATCATGATCATCATCGTCTTCATCATCATGACCATCATCATCATCATCATCATCATCATCATGTTGATTGTCATCATCTTCATCATCATGATCATCATCATCATCATCATTGTCTTCATCGTCATCGTCTTCATCATCATGACCATCATCATCATCATCATCATCATCATCATCACCATCATCACCATCATCACCATCATCTTCATCATGTTGATCATCATCGTCTTCATCATCATGATAATCATCATCGTGATCAACATCATCACCATCATCATGATGTTCATCATCATCGTATTCATCATCATGATCATCATCATCAACATCATCATCATCCTCTTCAACATCATCGTCTTCATCATCATGACCCTCATCGTTGTCGTCATCACCATCATCATCATCATCGTCTTCATCATCATGACCCTCATCATCATCCTCATCATTGTCATGTTGATCATCATCATCATCATCATCGTCGTCATCATGAAGATCATCATCATCATCATCATGTTGATCGTCATCGTATTCATCATCATCATCATCATCATCATCATCATCATATTCATCATCATTGTCTTCATCATCGTCGTCATCATCATCATCATGTTGATCATCATCGTATTCATCATCATGATCATCATTATCATGATGTTCATCATCATCTTCATCATCATCATCATGTTGATCATCGTCGTCATCATCATGCCCATCATCATCATCATTGTCGGCATCGTCATCATCTTCATCATCATCGTCATCGTCATCTTCTTCGTAATCATCAATTGAATAGAGGGGATAAACTCCCTAAAATTATCTCAAGCACAATTGTAATTGATAAGAGGAAACTTCAAATGATCAAACAACATATATAGACAAAAACACAAAATTATAATAAGGTCATCGATAAACGTATAAGAACTTATAAAAGAAATTTTACACTTTTGTTATAACCTGTAAAAATAAACCAAAACTTAAACATATATTGCATATAGATTCATATCCATAATATTAACCAAAGAAATTAATTAGATTAAGTATAATGGAATGACAAATAAATATAAATAATAAGAGAGCACTCATCAATATGGTACACAATAATAAACATATACAATCATGTATGCTAAAAGGTCATTAGCATTGAATCATGTGAATTTTATCTCCCTAATTTACTTGCTAGATCATATTTGAATAATAAAAAATAAAACAAATTACAAATGATGTATTATATCTCTAAATTACTTGTTAGATCATATTTGAATAATAAAAAATAAAACAAATGACAAATGCTGTATTAGAGATGTGGCACATAGTTAAGGGTCCACCCATATTAAAAGGTATTAAGATGTTTTGTGGATACTAATGAATATAAACCGCCTCAAATACAAACTTATAGCTCATGTGCTTCAAAGCTATTATTGAAGAGCATTAAAAGAATAAACCTTTTTATGGTTGAGGTGCTTCAAAGTTACTTTAAAAGAGAATTGAAAAAATAAATCTTTTAATTATAATAATAATAAAAAATTATAGAAGGATGTAAATTTAATTTAATAAAAAGATAAAATTGTGATTAAAATTAATTCTTAATATACATGAAGTGGATATATATATACATATTGTAAATGAACATGTATATTTGTACATATACACAAGGTAGTAAATCAACATAGTTAAAAAATATTCTATTGATTCACAAAAGAAAACTAAATCTAAGATTACTGACTGTTTTTTTAGTTTTAATTTACATCATGGTCATCATCATCATGATCTTCATCATCTTCTTCATTGTGATGATCATGATCATCACCACTGTCATCATCGCTATTACCATCATCATCATAATCTTCATCATAGTCAACATCATCATCAGCATCATCATCATTGTTGTCATCATCTTCATGATCATCATCCTCATCGTCATCCTCATCCTCATCATCATCTTCATCTTGATCATCATCATCTTCATCGTGATCACCATCACCATCACCATCACCATCATCATCATCATCATCATCATCACCATCTTCGTTATCATCATCATCATCATCATCATCATCAACATAACCATCTTCATCATCATCACCATCGTCTTCATCAGCATCATCATCGTCATCTTCATCATCATCATCTTCATCATCATCATCATCACCATAATCATCAACACTCCATATTCATCATCATCATCATCATCATCGTCATCTACATCATCATCATCTTCATCGTCATCATCATCACGATCATCATCATCATCATCATCATCATCATCATCGTCATCGTCATTGTAATCATCATTATCTTCATCGTCATCATCATCTTCATCATCATCGTCATCGTCGTCATCATCTTCATTGTCATATTCATCATCATCATCTTCATCGTCATCATCATCATCATCTTAATCATCATCGTCATCGTCATCATCATCTTCATCATCATCGTCATCATCATCATCATCTTCATCATCATCAGTAGCAATAGCATCAACATCATCATTATTGTCGTCATCACCATCACCATCATCATCATCATCATCATCATCATCATCATCATCATCACCATCAACATCATCATCATCTTCATCATCATCATCGTCGTCTTCATCATCATCGTCGTCGTCGTCGTTTTCGTGATCGTCATCATCATCATGATCATCATGGTCCTTGTTTTCATTGTCTTCACCATCATCGTCATCTTCATCATCATTGTCATATCTCCTTCATAATAGAAGTCTCAACATGTGGTGAAAATTGCCTTACTTCAAAAGAAAGATAAGAAAATCATACAATACCAAACAACTGGCATTTTCAATGCAATATTGGAGAACAACCTTGAGAATTTAATTCGACACTATCTTCCACATCAAACTATAATCATCATATTATAACTACATACCCCAACTATAAGTTCATGACCATGAAATTTGATCTCCTTACTTTATGAAACTGTGAACAACCTCAAAAGCAATCAAATTAGGTTACTCATAAAAAATCAATACAATCAAGCTCCAAGTCAACTTTAACATTACTCGATGTAAGAGGAAGGTATTGATGCAATATGACTAGATAAGTAGTTATCCAATGTTAAGGCATATTTGTAATTGATGAAGGCATGATTTAAGGATTAAGGAGGATCAATTCACCTATGGATGAACAACATGGCACATTAGATGGGGAAGTACACACATTAAATGATGGATAATAACATAAAGGTAAGACAAGACAATTGTTTTAAATAAGGAATTGAATGATTGAGATTGGATTTATGGCCCTTGTCAACTTAATAAAACACATTTTACATTATCCACCAGCTACATGATTTTATGACCTCTCACCCCTACGCAACTTCCTTTATAGCATTTTCTCCATCCTTCAGACCTCCGACGAGTAAGAAAACATAGGGAGATAGCTGTCAATTTGGAGAGATCCATTATGTTGGGTTTGAGTTCAAATGCGATAGGGACCTCCGCAATAGTATTTCGTCCATCCACAATATCATGACCTCCGACGAGCAAGCAAATGGAGATAACTAGGGCGATTTGGAGTCCTCTCTAGCATTTCACCCATACACAGTATTAGGACCTCCGAAAAGAAATAAAATGGAGATAGGTGATTTGGAGGGAGCCAAGGGTTTGAGTTCGATTGCAAAGAGGTGCCCACGTTCTCTCACTGTATTATTTTCATGCTTGAGCTCTTATGTTTAATGATTTAACCCTTCACGTTCAATGGATTCTTTTTTCAAGTGACTCCCAGGTTGGTTGGTTCCTTGCATTGATTTTTTTGAATGAAAGGCTAACTATGAAGGGAATACGCATTAGAGGAAATTTCACCTCAAAATGTGCCTCCTAAAATAAATTAATAAAACAATAGTTAAAATAATAAAATAATGTTTATTAATTTTAGAGGAAGAAAAGAAAAAACTAATTTTTTGTTTGTATTTTCAACATATCTCCCCATGTTTTTACTCAAATTTCAATCAGGGGAGCTCTTTGGATGTGGAATTAAATTCTGCATCCAACGAGTACCCACTTGGCATACTTTTGATGGACCCTGCTACCCCAAAAACAAGAAATACCTGAAAAAAATGTGATGATGATGTCATCATCACATTTTTTCAGGTATTTCTGATTTTTCAGGTAGGGGTCCGTCAAAAGTATGCCGAGTGGGTACATAATAAAATAATGTTTATTAATTTTAGAGGAAGAAAAGAAAAAACTAATTTTTTGTTTGTATTTTCAACATATCTCCCCATGTTTTTACTCAAATTTCAATCAGGGGAGCTCTTTGGATGCGGAATTTAATTCTGCACCCAACGAGCTTTCCCGGTCGAAATTTGAGTAAACAAATGGGGAGATATGTTGAAAATACAAACAAAAAAAGTAGTTTTTTTTTATGATACCTATCCCCCAATTTATATTAAAAATGTGTTTAAGACCTATACGGTATTTCAAATTTAAAGCAATTTCATTGGCTAACACATGATGACATGGAATTTGAGTTAAATTTAAAAGGCCCATTTTGAGTTGAAATTTCCTCTAATGACCGATAATTCAGTTACCAACCTTTCATTCACTGTCTTGTATTGTTAACATTGCTCTTTATACAATATCACCTCTTTACAAGACTGTTGTTGTACTCTCACGGATGACAGAGGGTTACCAATAATACACATTAAAAGCATACAAACATATTAGAGACAAGAGACAAGAAAACAGATCTAGGAATAACAGATTATATTATTGTAAAAGAGTCCATACACAACACAGAACTGAACCGAGTTCTTATCTAGCTCAACAGCCTAATATATACGGCTTACAAACAGTTACAAATAACTACCTCTCGGTTTGTTCAAATTACATGACCTTATGTGGCTGACCTAATATCTAATTAGTCGGTTGATCAACTTAGTCGGCTAATCGACTTTGTCGGCTTACCGACTAGCTCCTCCAACATCTACCCCACGAACAAAATTGTTCTTCGTCCGAAAGAAACAGGGGAGGTACTTAAAAAAAACCTTTAGTTGTATAAAGTAGTTATTTCTATGTTTGTCTTTTATGGGATGTGAAGTCGGATAGTTGGTCGTTACTTCAACAATTGCTTCTACTGTCATGGCCAGCTGATGTTGAAATTTTGTCCAATTTTGTAGTACTTTCTAGATGTCGATTGTCAACGTCGTAAGGCTTGATAGTGTCGACATCTTCTCTTGAATGGAAAGGTCTGCTATCCTTTCCATGTCGAGACCCCAAAACTGGTATTTTTCTTCTGCCGTCTCCAGAAGTCTTTTCATCTGTGGATAGATGGTGTCTAATTTGTCCAATATCGGAATTTCCTATTGTATCCACTGGTGTGCTTGTCTCTCGAGCTTCTACGGTTTGGCTGTTTCAAGCACGATTTGATCTTCGATAGTGCTTCTCAATTATTCTTCTGTGCTCTTTCTCTTATCCATTGCTTGGATTTATTGTCGAGTCTGTCGGGTCTGCTGGAATATTTACCTGTAATAAGCAGGCCAGTCTCGTAGCACCCCTTATGTTATGACAGACTCCTCCATGTGATCTTGCAACACTTTGTAAGCTTCGGAGAAGGCTGTGTGCTGCTGCATCAGTAGTCTAGTTGTTTCTTATTTTTGCTATTCTTTTATGTTTTGCATCTGTGTATGTAGTGCTGACACGACACTTTCAAACAGGTGATAGGATTTTTCTAGTGGTTTGTCGGTGTCGACGTCTATTGGTCCTGGTATCACATATTGTGCCAAGTTTCTACATTTTATTAGGAACTCAACTTGTTCCCTTTCATTGTCATCAAGATCCTTGCATCTAGCCTGGCTTCTTGTTTTTGCTTCGATAGCCAGAGTTTCCAAGAGTTGTCCCAACTCTCCGTCCTTCAGCTTTGTCGCATCGACTGCACTGGTCGACCCAAGCTGGCTTATGTGGACAATTTCCCCTTATGACTGATGGTCCCTCTTCTTTGTGTCTCTTCTCCTCTTATGCTTCTGTTTTTCTACTTGTTGTTGTACTTGTGCACCTGTAAGAGTTAAATTTTCCGGCAGTGGATTATCTGGTTGTTGGTCTACAATGGTTGTTGGAAATTCTGGTTGGGTCTATGGGATGAGTTCTATAGCTGGGTGTGTATCTGGTGGATTTTGTGTAGAGGTTTCCAATACAGATGTTGCTAGTACCGATGGTTGTGGTAAAGGTGGTTCAAGTGATGAGGGTTCAGCTAGAGGTTCTGGGTTGGGGGGTGGTGGTGGTGATGGTGAATGGTCAGGTGTGACTGGCGTGGTGGGGATGTAGTCATGTGTTGGGTCCTCAATTTGTGGGGGTGAACCTTCTGAGATGTTGGAGAACAGGTCATAAATTTCTTGGTTGATTTCTTCCATGTTCTCTTCTTCTTCATTTCTTGCTAGCTCATTAGCTGGTGGAGGGGGTGCGGTGTCGAATGGTATGAAGGATGAGATTCGACTTGCGACAAATTGAGTTGTCTTATTGGGTTCCTCACAAATGTGTATTTTAACACTCCCACCAACCTCAACTTCTAAGGTATTTGTCTGGGTTGTGAAGGAACAAGCTCTCTTGATCCACCAACTTCAAATAGAGGCATTTTGGTGGTAATCTTCTGCACAGAGGTAAGTAACTCAGCCAATTTTTTGATGTATGCCTAGAAGTCTCTGTCTTGTTTGAACCTATCCGTCAAGGTTTTTGGCATAGCATTTTTGCATATGTCAACTGGGCTTATGGAGAGGAGCTCTGAAATTTCTTCCTATGTGATTTGGGTTGGAGATGGGGGTGGAGGTGTAGATACTAGGTCGACCACATTTTCACTTGTCGAGGTGTTTGTATTTTTTAGCTTTTTTGGTCGACCTTGTCGTGCTCTTGCTTCAAATTTTTTTTTGAATTGTGTCTCGACTGGAACTTTGTTTGCTATGGAATCTTCTATAATGTCAACCGCTGTAGGTAACAGTTCCTCTTCATCCTCTGATTCTGAGAGGATCAACTTGCGCTTCTCCTTCCCTTTTGTCTCAGTTGCTTTCTTTCTTACTCCTGCTATCTCCTTTGCTAGATTTTTTATTTTTTCCTTTGTTATGTCGTACTTGGGATTTTCAGACTCAATATCTCCTAGTTCGTCCCCTTCCTCCTGTTGTTTTGCTGGGATGGCACTTTTCTCAACTGGAATGGCTACCTGCTATTTTGTCTGTGTGCCTTCCCTTTGGGTTGTCGACGGTATGATTGTAATTTGCATTCAGCTAGTGTCTTCTTCTGGTGTTTCCTTCGATACGAATGTGCCGATGTTCAGTCGGAGTTCATAATATTCTTCTTTTTCTTGGTCTGTTAATGGTTCTACTATTTATAGGGTTGCTTCCTTGGCCTTTGTTGGTATCAACAGTTTTGTGCTATACTATCGAGCTATCTCCTGAAATATCTCTTCGACTGTTGGGTGGTAGTCGAGAGTCTTTTTTTTTTCCTTAGTGCCCTCCATATACCACACCGCAGTATGGTCTAGTTCCATCTGTATGTGCACAGTTTTTGGCAGACTTCGTCGGATGTTTTGGGGCACCCTCCATCTGGTCGTCTGGATTTTGAGCTGTCGGAACTAGTTTTCCAATAGCACTTTGCCATTTTCCAGTTCCTTTAGTGTTCCAGTCTGGGAAAATGGTTTGAACCTCCACATATGGAATTTTGTGGGTTCTTAGAACTGCTTGTCCCCGACTGGGAACAAGTAGTACATTACTATCCATATTATTAGGGAAATGAACCTTATAATCCCTCCCAACACATGGCATTTCTCATAGATGCCTTTGAGCATGTCGACGACATACTAATCCCATCTATAGACTTTTCCTGTGTCAGCAATCGTATCTACTACCTCTAGCATCTCTAGTTTTAGGTCGCTTCCTCGACCTGTGGGTGTAAGCCCTGTTGCTATGATTTTAGTCATTATTTGTGGCGTTCGGGCTTGTATCTGGCTAATCATTAGCCCTTTTGAGTTCTTGCTCGATGGTGTTCCAATTAGTCGCTCTACCAGCCCTTCTTTTATGCCGACTAGTACTGAATCACCTTGGTTGGATAACCCAATAAGTTTATATATTACTTCGCCAGAGATATCGAATGGCTTGTTGAAGTAGAATCCAGTATCGACTTATAATGAATTTGACTGTCGTTTCCTTTGTTCCACCAAAACTTGCCATGAACGATGTGTTCATGTAGTTCATGATAGACCTGCGATTTACCTTTTCTGTAGCTTGGGTTGGTTTCTTGTTGACATAGGCCCACTCCTTGATATTGTACCATGTTTTCTCCCATGAGGTCTCTTGGAACTTGGCATTCTTTATGTTTCTTAGCCTCCTCATTAATGGGGTCTCAACAGTTTGTATTTCTTTGGTCTTTGTTGTGACTCTAGTTTGTTTTGGTGCCATTTTGTCGGTTTTGTGTTTGAGTTTTCCTAGAGGTTCTCAGTTCTCAGTTTTTTGTTTGCTAAGTTGCTCTCTCTGTTCAAAGTACTCTAAATGATCCTCTTCCAGTCCAGTATTTATAGGTGAGGCGTTTGACATTTCTATCAATGGGTGTATTAATGGCAGAAGTGATGGTCCAGTGCGAACACTTGAGTTTGCGTTAATGGTGATTTGATTTTGGTGCTCGTAGTCATGAAGGCATGATGTGACCTTTGGTTTTTTGGTTAACGTTGATCATGTGAGGGGTCGATGGTGGTATGTCGATGGGTGTGATGTCAATTGTGGAAGCGTTGATTTCCTGTCATCCCGGATTATGAGTGTTGGTTCTGTTTTGTTTATTTTATATTTTTTTCAGCTTTTTATAGTTTTGTCTAACCGTTATGGTCGTTATATGCCATTTTTTTTAAACTTGTTTTAATTTTTGTACCGTTTTAGTCCGGCACCATTAACAAGTTTCTGAAATACTATGCCTTGTAACGTCCTTAGTCGGACTGATCCGTTGGCATGAATCTATTCGACTACGTAGGGTCCCATCCATTATGTATGTAGCTTTTTGGGTTTCCCTTTTACTCGACTATTGTATAGTAGGGAAAGGTCCCCTACCGACAGGTTTTTGTTTTTGATGTTGTGATCATGCCATGCCTTTGGTTGTTGTTTCTAGATTTCTTGATGTTGTAGAGCAATCAGTAGGTGTTCTTCTAGCTTGCTTAATTGCATAAGTTGGTTCTTCCTTTCCTATTTGACATTGACATCTAAAATCTTTTCTATAATAGGCGTCTGCTATCGAAAATGTAGTAGAACTAACGCTTCTTGTCCATAGACTAGTCAAAACCGTGTTTCGTTGGTTGAATTCTTGTATGCTGTTCTGTACGCCCATAGTACTGCAGTTATCTTTTCATCCCGGTCGTCTTTGTCAGTGTTACATATTTTTGTTAGGCCTTTTGTTAATGTTTTATTGAATGCCTCAATTGCTCCATTCGATTGAGGGTGATAAGTTGTATTACGTTGGTGGTCGATTTTGAACTGGTCCGTCAGTGCTTTGATGGTTTTATTGATAAAGTGTGAACCTTGGTTGCTGATTAAGGTTATTGTACATCCAAATTTGGTGATTATATTTTCATAGATGAATTTAGTAGCTATCTCAATGGAACATGTGTCGACCGGTTCTGCCTCTACCCACTTGGTTACATACTCCACTGCAGTTATTATGTACCTTGCACCTATTCTTTTTGTTGGTATGGGGAATGGTCCTATGAAGTTGATGGCCCAAATTTCAAATGTCAAACTTGGGTTTACTGATATCAAGGGAATTTCTATACTAGGTAGAGGTCGACCTAGTAGTTGACATCAGTCACATTGGCTTACAAACTTTTTAGAGTCTTTGTGAAGTCTCCACCACCATAACCTTGACTGTTGTATTTTCTTGGCAATTGTGTCTGCTTGAAAATGTCCTCCCGCCGGTCCACAGTGTGCTTCATACATGATATTATTTCTTTCATGTTCTAGTACACATCTTCTGAGGATGTTATCCAGGCTCATTTTATATAGGAATCCATTTATGAGGCTATATGGTGCAGCTTTCATGGCTAAGATTTGTTTCTTCTTCGTGCTCATGCCTTATGGTGCTTGTCCATTTTCTAAGAATTGATATATTTCCTCTAATTCTGCTGGGAATTCTTCTATTTGGAATTAATCTGCATCCGTTAGGTCGTCTTCGACTCCTGTCGGTTCCTCTTCTGTGTCGATTCGTGATAAGTGGTCGGGTCTGACATTTAATTTTCCTGGTCTAACAACGACTTTGAATTCAAATTCTTGGAATAGAAGTAGCCATCGACAAATTATCCCATGGTGTAAGGGTTTATTGACAAGGTATTTTAGTGCTTGGTGGTCGGTATAAAAGATAAATGGGTTCGCTAGTAGGTAATGTTGATACTTATGTAGTGCAAATACCATTCCTAATGCTTCTCTCTCTTTTGTCGAGTAGTTTCTGTCGAGCACCCTATATGCAGATAGATTATTATCAACACACAGAACATACGAGATTTATTGTCAACCCAAGAAAGTCTTTTATTTCAAAGGATAATTGCACAGTATATGCTTAAACACCAAATCACTGTAATTGAACACTTTTATCCTCTAACAACTATTGTTCATCCCCCCCGAATATGTGTAATCACATTCATCTTCTAAATACTACAAATTCAATTTCTTCCTACCATGTATCAACGAGAAATGATATCAGATTCAAACAACAATTGCAGATAAAAAGGAAATCCTAATCACAACCCAGAACAAGTAATTCACCTATTCAATCTAATCACTCTTGAAATACATAAGCATAAACTGAATGTAATCTAGAAATTAAATTGTAGAAGATTGAGTTCAGCTACTATAAGGAATTGAATCGCAGGAATGAAAATCAACAATTACAACAGTAAAGATAATTGCAAGGATTCATGGGGTAACAACTTAAACTCTGAGATGAACAGAGTTGTGTACAACTATCACATGAATTGCATAAAGAAAGTACCTACTCAGTCGACTGTCACTCTGTACCAATTACCAATCTTAAGAAAATGCAATGCCAGTTGTACTGTAAATTCACACTTAATACTGCTGCGTACAAAGGAAATAAGATCAATAAAACATCACAAAACAACGAATTCAGAAATCCTACTTTAACTCAGCGATCTCTGTGGAAGGCGGGCCCAGCCTTCACACAGAGATGCTAGATGAACAACGTACAGCTCCCTTAAACCAGAAGTAACTCCTTTATTAAAAAAAGAATGATTACATGAATTTCTTCCCCTTCTAATACAAGGAATGAATTATCTATTTTCCAACCCCCTGGGTCGAGGAAGCTCCTCAGATTTATACATGCAGATCATAACATCTGATCCTATAAATGGGCAGCCATGAAGATCTCTGATCTTCAGGCGCCCTAAATAATACTATCTGTTACAAACATGGCATAGTAAATACATAGAAAATACGAGAAAGCTATCGACTGGCCCAGAAGTGGCGATCTTTCCAAATCACCTTATATTCGAGCAGCCATATACTAAAGATCCCCGATTGTAGTGCATTCTGTTACAGTTGTTCTGTCACAGCTCTGTCCGAGATGTTGCATCAAAACCACGTGCCTTAATGGATGATCGGAGAGCTGAGGACCCTTTTGAATAGCTAGTGTCCTTCTTTGCAATACTTTGTTCAGCTCCGCTTTCCTGCAGTCTACTTATCTCAAACTACCTTCATAAATCATGACATGTTAGCACAATTGGAGAGATACAAAGCCTTAATCATCACAATCATAAGCATTAATAAGATAAAGAAATGATCAGTCTTACCTTGGCAGTTTGGGGGATAAAGTGAGGGCAACAGGTTTGATTGGCATGCTAAATGGTGTAAAATAGGAGAAGAAAAGGTGATTAAAGATGGTTAAAAATGGGCCAATTCTAGGCTCAACATCTCCCCCCAACTACCCTGTTGCATGTACTCATGCAAAAACCTGCATCATTCAGAATCTGAGTCCTGCACTGAACTCTGTTCATGGAAGGAGGAAAAGTTATAGGGAAACTCAAGCACCTCATTCGTCTTTAAAAAGCCTCTATGAGTGACCCAATACTTCCAGCATTTCGGCTCCTCTGACTTTGTCAAAGAAAAATCCATATTATATGGCTTTGTTGTCCACCAAATGAGAGGGAATTTAAATTTCAAACCCAACCAGTTAACTCCATATTCCCTCATACTTCCCAAGTATCCCTTGACTCTAGAAAGTGCCTACTTGAAATTCTTAAAGCAGTAGGGATCTCGGCTTCTGAGTGCAAAGGAGGCAGCCTACCACCTGTGTTTACTCCCTTCTAATGCAGCCTGCTAATGTCTGGGAATGTAGTTGATGCAAGTGGAGATCACCTCTTCCTACAGTCTCATGATATGTTGTGCCTAGGGAGGACTTGAAAGGAAGCTTTTGTACCGTGCCAAAAGAATGCCTGGATTCTGGGGCACACTTCGAATCCATAGGTTAGTGTGAGCTTCATTGTGGGAAAAGGTCTGAAAATACCTTTCCCACTGAGCATGATTGCTCACAAAAGAGGCAAAGGCTCTTAGATGAACATCCCCTGCAAATGGAATAGGATTTGAGTGGCGGTCGAGAGGGAAAGCCATCTCATGCAGGTATAATTCACACAACAGATTCTGCTCTTCAAAATTGCTTCCAAAGAATGTCTCCAAGAACTTTGTTGAGGTTGAGGTTTTGAACAACTTCCCCTCCTGTACAGCCTTCATTTTAAACCAGACAAATTGCTTGAATAGGAATACTGGATAAGAGGAAGAGGGATTCCTGGTGCCCATGAGTTCTTGAGAGAGTGTGTACATCTGATATTTGTCCCGCTGCATGGATTGAAACTTTTTCAATTCTCTCAACTTGCTCTATAGCTCTTCTTCCCGAACTCTGTGGGCCATGCGTTCTTCAGCCCACCTCTCTTCTAGTGCTTTAATAATTTTTCTATGCTCACTCAAAGCAATCATACTTGTCTAGTGCTCCTCCACCTGGATTTTCCATTTGGTCACCTCCAACCTCAAGGCTGAGACTTCTGTTGTGAGGTTTAAAATTTCCTTCTTATAATGCTCTTCCTGCACAAAGTCCAAGTCAATGAAATTTTTAAGAGGTGGAAGCATTGGTTCTTGTGGGACAGTGTCTTCCAACACCTTTATATTTACTATAAGAGTTGCTGGTTATTGTGTGGCAAAAACATCCTTTAGACTCTCCTCAGCAGCTACCTCCATTGCTTTTAGAGACACTGGTTCTTGTGTAACAGTGTCTTCTTCCTGCATTTTTGAATTTGGTTCTTGTGTTGCTGGTTCTTGTGCAATAGCAACATCCCCTGGATTTTCTTCAGCAGCTACATTCATTGCTTTTAGAGACACTGGTTCTTGTGTGACAGTGTCTTCCTCTTGGATGACCTGCATTTCTGAATTTGATTCAAGAGTTGCTGGTTCTTGTGTGGCAGCAACATCTCCTGCATTCTCTTCAACAGCTGCATCCATCATTTCAAGAGACACTAGTTCTTGTGTGACAGTGTCTTCCTCTTGGATGACCTGCATTTCTGAATTTGATTCAAGAGTTGTTGGTTCTTGTGTGGCAGCAACATCTCCTCCATTCTCTTCCACAGCTGCATCCATCATTTCAAGAGACACTGGTTATTGTGGGACAGTGTCTTCTTTGTCCTGCTGCCCCTAAGATTGGACATCTTCCTCATTGTGCAATTCTTCTTTAAGTATTTCGGTGTCACCTGAGGACTGTGTCTGCACCTGCTCATCCTCACTCCACTATGTATCGGGAATGATATCCATTCCAGGATTATCTTCTAATTGCACTTCAGGAATCCTTGCTGCAACCTCCAAGAATGTTGGTTCTTGTGTAGCAACATTCTGGCCTACTTCTTCATCCTCATGTGGTTGCAATTCTTCTCCTATGAGCTCTGTATCATGGGATCATTCTGGAGTTACAGTTTCAAGCTCTTCATTAGGTTCCAGAGTGTCCTCCATCCCGGATTATTCTCCCACTTGCTCGGCCGATTGGACAAGTATACTTAGGTTTATTGGTTCTTCTGTTACAGCCCCCTGTTCAAGTTCCTCAATGTCTTGCCCTTGTTGCTCAGCTTCCATAATCTCCATGTTGTGGGAGCATTCTGGGTTTACAGTGCAGTCTTTGTCCCCGTCATCATGCATGATTTCATCCTTTTGCTCCTCCGTGACAATTTCAGCAAGGATGGTTAAAGATGCTGGTTCTTGTGTTACAGCATCTTCTTTTTCTGTAGCTTCCTCTATTATGGGCTCGAGCTATTGTGCTGTACCGGTATGAATTATGATCTTGTGGCCTGCCTCCTTGAAGATTTCCCCACAGGTGGGACAGACCAATCGCTCATCCTCCTTGCTAGGCTCAGTAGAGTTCGATCCCTCCAGTTGGTCTACAGCTTCCACCAATGTATACATTTTTCTTTCCCCTTGTTTCTTGCAGGTTTCCTTCCAGGTTTCTAATTACCTTCGAAGTACTTAGACTTCTTCTTTTAGTAGTGCATTCTCATCCAGAAGTCTTTCGATGCTGGGTTCTCCCTTGTCTGGACGTTGTGGAGCATCCATTGGCCTCGGTACAAGGATTGGAAATTCAACCTCTGCCTCTAGGGTTGCCCATATTTTTCTGACTGCCTCTGCTGCTACAGCTGATTTAGTTAATTTCCTTCTGACTGGTGAGGCTATATTTAATTCCTTAATTGACCTCTTTCTTCCCTTCTGTGGTGTTTTCTTTTGTGGAGCTGTGATATCAGGATTCACAGCTGAGGTTGAAGGGATGTTTTCTTGCTCCTCCAGCTTTTCTTCCTCAATTAAAGTTCCTCCTCCCCACTCAAGTGAGGATTCAATAGTTACCTGCTCAATATTGTCTATTATTTCCCTGGCTCTGTCACCTTCAGGTTCACTTGTCGCAGCATTTAGTGCTGCTCCAATTTCACCTTCTGGTGCCAGAGTTGTTTTGTTATCTGGATTTTCCACAAGGTTTTTATCTACACCCTCCTCCGATTGCTTTTCCTGTGCCCCCGGTTGCTCTTCTTCTGATATAGTTTCATCCCCCCGCCCAACTGTATTGGAGGAACTCTGGTCCTCCTGCTGTGGTTGAACCTGTTCCTGTTCTATATGGACACCCAGCAAGGGAGGGGTCCCCTGAGCTCGAGCTGTGAATTGTTCCCAAGTTATGTTATGCTGAGCAACGGTTCTTAAAATGATTAATTTGATGAGACCATGGTGGGTCAGGGAGGTAAATGGATGCTTAGCAGTTTGGACGAATGCCGCCATATGACGCAAGTCGTGAAGCAAATAATATGGAATGTTCAATAAAGTGCCATGGCGAAGATGAGAAAGTAAAGGCAGGTCAAAATTATACATGGTTTGGTACCTACCTTCACAAGTGATGTACCACTTGAGAAACACAGCAACCTGATCCCATGGCCACGACAATGAGTGCAGTGCAATCCCTCGTCTGGATGATTGAACTTGCTCCCCTTCTCGTAAAAATGCTTCTCGTGCGATCGTCATGGGGACTCGTCATACAAACCACGCCTTTCCCACCTGCAAGATAGTAGTAACCTCAGAGATAATGGATTCGGATACTTCTATGCGCAACCCCCATACCTCAGAGTGAGTTTCTATGAGGTTTAAGGAAAATTGCAAGGTTTCTTCCCGATTAAAGCCATCCAGTCGCTCAAAGAATTCGAGCCAGCCAGCGGCTTGAAAGATGGCAAGGGGATTTTTCCTAAGTTCCTGTGTATCCAAAGGTTCATGGCGAGCTGGAATCCCCATAATCCTGGCTGCAGACTGAGATTGCTACTTCACAGATTATAGAATCCAAGAATGGAGGTTGCAGCGCAGAGGATGCACGAATCGCTGAGCGGAGATGTTGAGTAAATGGGAAAATTTGGAAAGTTTCAGCTCAGAAAAACGTTCAAAATTTTATTCCAAATTGGGGAAGGTGGCGGTTATTAGTTTTTACGTCACATGGGGGAAGGTCTTAATTAGGCCATAATGGTGATACGATTAAAGGTACGTCTGATATCGCTAAATCTTATCAATATTTAATCACGTGAAAATCAAAGCCATACCTCATGAGACTGTGCGTGAGATAGCCTGCGGAGAATGGTGGAACGTGCGGTCGCTGACGTTGCAAAGCCAAACTCGTGCGTTTCCATTAAATTGATCATGATGACAAGAATAATGCAATAATTTCATCCGCCGGTTAAACACAAACCATCTCATCGCTAGGGTCAGAATTATGAATAAAGCGAACATCGTATGGCCCAGTTCGCCGGCATGAGTAGGATGGATCAGGGCCATATCTAGCAAGTTGAAGCAATTTCTCTGTAAATACTGGAGCTACCTCTGCAAGTTTTCAAAAACAAACGGCCTTTACCGCTGAAAACGTCCGCCAAATGAAGCGGATTTGCGGCTGTCGGGAGTGATATCGCGGCCAATGAAAAAGATGTTGCAGCCACCAGAAAATGACTCATGGCCACTGGGAAAAAGATTTACGAGATTGGGAAAGATCACGGTTGTTAGGGAACAGTTTTATGGCTGCTGAAAAATATGTCGCAGCTGCCGGGAAAAATTTTGCGGCCACCGGGAAATATGTTGCAGCTGCCGGAAAAATGGTTCACGGCCGCCGGGAAATGTGTTGCAGCCGCTGGGAAAAATGTTTACGGCTACCGGAAAAAGGGTTTTACGGTCATCGAAAAAAGTCACGGCTTCCAGGAAAAAAAAAAAATTTGCGGCCATCGGGAAATATGTTGCAGCCGCCGGGAAAGATGTTGCAGCCATCGGGAGAATGATTTACGGCTACCGGGAAAAAGGATTTGACGGTCATCGGAAAAAGTTATGGCTTCTGGGAAATTTGTTGCAGCCACCGGGAAGTGTGTTGCAGCCGCCGGGAAATCTTATTTGGAAAAAAAAGGAAATGCAGCGCAGGAAGGCATAGGAAAACAACTCCATTCGATAGGCCCAATCTGGTTATTCCCCTAGCGCTTCCCTGCAAATTCTTGAAGAATAACAACAAATGAGAAGATCAAATGCAAAAGAAGAAAAAAACAATATAAAATGCAGCAGAGAAAAACATTATTTATGTACAATGATTCAAACGTGATTTAAAGTCTAAGGAGTGGCAAAGGTAGAGAGAAGTTCCTGCCCTGATGTCAGCTGGTAATCTGGATCAGTGGCAATTTGTGAAATGAATGCATCTTTCAAAATAAGCTTGCGATACAGTCGCAGCCTGTGGCCATTAGCAAATAATGGTATGCGATTGTCATCAATGGTCACCAGACGGACAGTGCCGTTGTCAAATACCCTGTCGAACAAGTAAGGACCCAGCCACCTTGTTCGTAATTTGCCTTTAAAATCCTTTTTGAACCTGGAGTCATATAGTAATGCCCAGTCTCCTTCACGGAAGATTTTCTTTTTAATAAATCGGTCATGCCAATTGGATCTCTGTTGCTGAAGCAAAGCAGTCTAATCCACTGCAACTAACCGTTTCTCATCTAATTCATTTAATTGATTCAATCTCCTCTTCTGGGCCTCTGTTACATCCAGATTCAATTCAGTGGCTGTCTTCAGGGTTTTGATTTCAAACTCAATTGGAAAGATAGCACTCTTCCCATACACTAAATCATAGGGAGAGAAACCTGTGGTGCCGCGCCAAGTCGTACGATATGCCCAGAGTGCTTTCGAAATCCTGTCAGCCCAATCCCTTCGATGGCTCTGAACTGTTTTAGTGAGGATGGCCTCAATAACCTTATTAGTTCTCTCCACCTGACCATTGGCTTAGGGATGGTAGGGTGAAGCCACCCTATGCTGCACATGATACTTCTGGAGCAAAGATTCAAATTGGTGTGACATGAATTGCGGTCCCACATCGGTAACCACTTCCTTTGGTACCCCAAAACAAGTAAAGATTTCACTGTACAGAAAATTCATCATTGCCTGGTCGTTAGCCTTAGCCAAAGCTACACCCTCTACCCATTTGTTCATATAATCCGTACAAACCAGAATGTAAACTGTCTGTCTGGAAGGAGGACTGATAGGGCCAACAAAATCCAATGCCCATCTATCAAATGGTTCAACTACTACTTGAGGTTGTAGAGGCATCTGATCTATTTTATTAGGCTGGCCTATTCTTTGGCAGCTGTCACAGGGTTGAACATACCTTTTAGCGTCCCTAAACAGATTCGGCTAGTAGTAGCCCATTCGCAGTGCTTTATGCCCTGTTGTTTTGTCTACAAAGTGTCCCCCACAGGGTTCATCATGATAGGCTTTCAGTATGGGAAAGATCTGATATTATCTTACACATCTCCTAATCTCAAGATCAGGCCCTGTGTAGAAGAGATGACCATTTAGCCAACAGTATCTGGCACTCTGTTGAATGATTTTTTTCTTTTCTCGTTTAGACATATGTGGTGGGAGCTTTCCTACAACCAAATAATTCGCAACGTCTGCATACCAGGGAGAGTGAGCTGAAAGTGCGAATAGATGTTCATCTAGAAAAGAGTCCTCAACAGGCAAACTATCATTACGGTTAGTAAGACGGGATAAAAAAATCAGCAACGACATTTTCTTTTCCAGGTTTATCGATAATAGTAATATCAAATTCCTGCAATAACAAGAGCCACCTGGTCACTCTGGCATTGGTAACAGGTTTGTTCATTAAGTATTTAATGGCAAAGTGGTCAGTGTGCACAAATGTGGGATACCCAGTAATGTAATGTCGAAATTTATTAATAGAATAAACAATAGCTAGGAATTATTTTTCAGTAATAGTGTAATTAAGTTCAAAAGGGGCTAAGTTTTTACTAACATAATAGATGGCATAAGGTACTTGACCATCCTGTTGTCCTAATACTGCTCCAATGGCGGTATCAGAGGCATCTAAAGAAATATGGAAGGGTAGGGTCCAATTAGGTCCCCTCAAGATGGGAGCTGTGGATAGCTTTTCTTTAAGCTTATCGAATGCTGTCTCGCATGCTTCACTCCACACAAACTGTGCATCCTTCGTTAACAGAGAGAAGAAAGGAGAAGCAAGTTTGGAGAAGTTTTCTATAAATCTGTGGTAATATCCAGCATGTCCCAGAAAACTTCGCACCTCTTTCTGAGTTGCAGGGGTAGGTATATTTTTTATCACCTTGATTTTCGAAGGGTCTACCTGGATGCCATTGGCAGAGATGAAATTCCCTAATACCTCTCCCTCACTCATCATCATATGGCACTTTTCAGTGCTTAATGAGAGCTGAGTCTGTTCACAGCGAATTAAAACCTTCTTTAAATTTTCTAGTGCCTCCTCGAAATCCTTGCCATATGGAGTAAAATCGTACATAAAGATCTCCATACTATCATTAACTAATTCAGAGAATATGCCAATTACAGCTCTTTGAAACGTTGCTGGTGTGTTGCATAAACCAAAGGGGAGTACTCTGTAGGCAAACGTTCCCCAGGGACAAGTGAAGGTGGTCTTATCCTGATCCTCAGGAGCAATCTGAATTTGGTTGTACCCACTGAATCCATCTGGGAAGGAGAAGAACTTCTTCCCTGATAAGGTATCCAGTAATTGGTCAATAAAGGGAAAAGGAAAATGATCCTTTTGAGTGGCTTTGTTCAATTCTCTATAATCAACACAGACCCTCCATTTACCATTTTTCTTGGGCACAATTATGAGTGGATAAACCCACTCACTATCTGAAATAGGATATATAAATCCTGCTTCCAAAAGTTTCTGGATTTCTTCCTTCACTATATCCCTCAGTTTGGGATTCATGCGTCATTGGGGTTGACACACAGGCCGGGAGTCGCTTTTGATATAAATATGTTGGGTGCACAGACTAGAGGGAATACCCCTCATGTCTGTATACTCCCAGGAAAATGCCCCATTGTGTTCTTTCAAGAGGCTGATCAGGCACTTTTGTTCCTCTAGGGAGAGACTAGGATTGATATTCAGAGTTCTTCCAGGCTCTACCTCAATAGGAATACTTTTTGAATTTTCCAAAACTGGGATTATGTTTATGTCACTAACTAGGGTTTCTTCTATAAGATTTTCTTGCTCTTCCTTGCCCAGGGTAGTGTTCAGGATTTGATACACCTCTCTATTCATTGAAGTGGGTTCACTAATAAAACTAATAATAGTATCATCTTCTGTTTCGTTTTTAAAGGTTAAGGCCTTCCCTATAGTTAATAATGGCTGGACATCCTCCTCCTCCTCCTGCTCTATCCAAAGGGAAGTTTCAGCCTCTAGACTTGGCCGAGCTACAGGATAAAGGTGAGGTTTTTAATATCCATACCATCAGATATAGTCATGGAACCCGATCGACAGCTGATGCAAGCATCGGATGTGGCCAACCAGGGCCTCCCCAGGATAAATGGGTGTCCTCCCAGCTGTGATTTTGGTTGTAACACCAAAAAGTCAGCAGGGTACTCCCATGAATCTACTGAGATGACAAGGTCATCCAGAATCCCTTCAGGTCTAATGGTGGATATGTCTACCAATTCTAAAATGGTAGGGGTTGGTCTAAGATTAGTGAGCCTAAGCTTCCTTACAGTCTCCATTGTTATGACATTGATCGCTACTCCTAGATCCACTAGGATGTTGGGTATCTGTGTCTATCCTATCTGTACAGTGACAGTAGGATTTCCAGGGTCATCATACGTAGTCACAGGGGTTTTTCCTGTTATCAAGGCAGATAAGTTCCCTATGACATGAACAGTGGGAGGATCCCTAAGTTTCCTTCCTGGTCTGTTAGTGCACAGGTCCCGAACTGTTCTAGCGTAAATAGGCACATCTTGGAGAGCTTGAAGGAGGGGGATTTTGACATAAAGATTCCTTAACTCTCCTAGGAGGTTAAACTGAGGTTGCCCCCCCATTCTTGGTAGCATTAGTCTCTCGGGGTATGGTGGTTGCCTTATCAACTGGATAGGCTACGTATCGTCAGGTTTATCGTTTGATGTTTCAGCCATCCCATCTAAGGGATGCTCAGCATCTTCAATGATAGGAACTGTATCGGATGAATGCTATGAACTTCCTCCTTCCTTGTGCAAATAAGGTGGAACATCTTCTGTAATCATGGGTTCTACTATTTTCCCAAATCGTAAATGAATATCATGACAAGGTACAGGGAAAAGAGAGTAGGCTGGCATGTTGACAGTCTCCAATTGATGGACTACTTTATTATTCGGTTTAGGATTAGGTTGGGCGGGAAGCTGAGGTCGTATTGGTATATTTGGGACAGAATTGTTCTGCAACTGCAACTACGATTGATGAGGTGGGTATTGAGGATATTGAGGAAATTGAGGGTATTGAGGAGAATATGGTGATTTTTGAGGTAGAGGTGGTTGAGGAAACTGGTTCCCAGGATGGAAATTCCTCCATCCAGGAGACCATGACGTAGGCTGATGTGGTGGCTGTGTCCAGGGACTCCATGAGTTATAGTTTTGCATTGCCGGTTGGGAAGGATTCCACTGAGTATAATTTGAAGGGAATTGTGTATTCACATTTTGCATGTTATTATTCCAATTTTCCATATTATTCAAAAATGGAAACGAGTCTAGAGGTGTACCTTGATTTCGAGGCTGCCAAGGTTTCTTCTGTGCAATGAAATAGGCGGATTCCACCTCTGGAGTTGATTCCTGCAGAACAGCCTTCACTTGGGGAAGTGAGGGACATTATTTCATGTCGTGGTTTAGCTCACACAGCTGACATACTTTTACTTTATCAAACAGGCATTCTCTTAGCGGATGATTCTTCCTACATCGGGGGCAGAACACACCTAGTGTGAGATCCTCCACTACCTGTTTTTGCTTTGCTTTTAGGACATCAATCTCCGAAGAGATGGAGCTCATCATTTCTGTTTTAAAATTTTCAAGGATATTGCCTATCTCTGCACGGGTAGCTCCTCCATTGGACGAATTCTGAGTTCTGTCGAAGACATCACGTTCTAGCTTGTCCCGTTTATCCCGCTTATTGTTCCTAGAAGATCCCCTGGAATATCTCTTACATAATTCCACAATCTTTCCAAAAGGTTCTTTAGAGATATCCCCTTTTCCTAGTAGGTTTAACATGTCTAAAAAATCGTCCCTGATCCCATGAAGCAATATTATCTTGAGCACGTCCAGCCCCATGTTTGTCTGTCCGGCTCTCTGCACATTATACAGCAGCCTTTCCACGAAATCCTCCAAACTTTCGTCCTCCTTCTGCACCATTTTGAATAATTCCTCTCTCTTGTCCTTGGTGTTGCAATATTCCTGATACTTCTCCAGAAACACCTGTTTCATTTTATCCCAATTAGCAACAGTTCCTCACCCAATGCTCATGAACCATCGTAAGGCGTTGTCCTTCAGGGTGGCAGGAAAAAGTTTTAGCTTCTGATCATCAGTGATGTAATCATAGCTGCGACAAAGGATATCGAATTCAAAAAGGAATTCGTCTGGGTCTTCTGCCGCCTTCCCATGAAATCAAGGCAACACCGATGGTGAGATATTTTTCATTGGGGCTGTCCCTTCTGGCTGCTGAATCAGAAATTACAGTGTAGCCATCGTTCCTTCAGGCAGGGAGTGATTTTCATGATGATAATTTTCCCCCATTGCTTCTTCCTCGTCGGACTCGTGTCTGTTACTCATCGCCTCCTCTGTTTTCTCCTCTTTGTTCGTTCTTGCGTTCCTTTCCTCGTTCTTCTCTTCCCCCTTCTTCGATTCCTCGTTCTTTTCTTCGTCCTTCCACTAATAAGTAGCCTTCTGGTGAAACTGCGTCCACTCTTCTTCGGTTACAACCTTCCTGAAGATAGTATAGATCGCTCTGACACCAGCAGGTCTAGTTGTAATAGATTTTTCCCCCTCTACTGGGATTTTCGAGGAAGTCGCAGCTGCTCGTGTATTCTCCACCATGGATCCTGAGGCTAGCGCTCCAGGATCGGCAGGGTTTCTTCTGATAGGAATTTATTGATGGTGAGCCTTGGTGGATGAATCAGTTCCGTCAACAAGATCGTCGATGAATGTCCTTCTTCCCAATGGTGGTCCTTGACTGCGACCCATGCCACCTGCACTGTTAGTATTTTGTGGGCTTTTGGGAGTTGAGAGTTGATCGCGCTTAACCCTCCTCGTATTCATGCAACCCAAATCATTACAGCAAAGAAAATAGAAAAGACTGACTAAAAACCATTACCAAATGCAACTAATGGTAGTGTTTAATTTTATCCTTCCCCGGCAACGGCGCCAAAATGTCAAGCACCCTATATGCAGATAGATTATTATCAACACACAGAGCATACGAGATTTATTGTCAACCCGACAAAAGTCTTTTATTTCAAAGGATAATTGCACAATATATGCTTAAACAACAAATCACTGTAATTGAACACTTTTATCCTTTAACAACTATTGTTCATCCCCATGAATCTATGTAATCCCATTCATCTTCTAAATACTACAAATTCAATTTCTTCCTACCATGTATCAACGAGAAATGATATCAGATTCAAACAACAATTGCAGATAAAAAGGAAATCCTAATCACAACCCATAACAATTAATTCATCTATTCAATCTAATCACTCTTGAAATCCATAAGCATAAACTGAATGTAATCTAGAAATTAAATTGCAGAAGATTGAGTTCATCTACTCTAGAAATTCAATTGCAGAAGATTGAGTTCAGCTACTATAAGGAATTGAATTGCAGGAATGAAAATCAACAATTACAACAGTAAAGATAATTGCAAGGATTCATAGGGTAACAACTTAAACTGTGAGATGAACAGAGCTGTGTACAACTATCACATGAATTGCATAAAGAAAGTACCTACTCAGTTGACTGTCACTCTGTACCAATTACCAATCTTAAGAAAATGCAATCCCAATTGTACTGTAAATTCACACTTACTACTGCTGCGTACAAAGGAAATAAGATCAACAAAACATCACACAACAACGAATTCAGAAATCCTACTTTAACTCAGCGATCTCTGTGGAAGGCAGGCCCAGCCTTCACACAGAGATGCTGGATGAACAACGTACAACTCCCTTAAACCAGAAGTAACTCCTTTATTAAAGAAAGAATGATTACATGAATTTCTTCCCCTGCTAATACAATGAATGAATTATCTATTTTCCAACCCCCTGGGTCGAGGCAGCTCCTCAGATTTATACATGCAGATCATAACATCCGTTCCTATAAAAGGGCAGCCATGAAGATCTCTGATCTTCAGGCGCCCTAAATAATACTAGTTGTTACAAACGTGGCATAGTAAAGACATAGAAAATACGAGAAAACTGTCGACTGGCCCGGGAGTGGCGATCTTTCCAGATCACCTTATATTCGAGCAACCATATACTAAAGATCCCCGATTGTAGCACATTCTATTACAGCTGTTCTGTCACAGCTCTGTCCGGGATGTTGCATCAAAACCATGTGCCTTAATGGATGATCAGAGAGCTAAGGACCCTTTTGAATAGATAATGTCCTTCTTTGCAATACTTTGTTCATCTCCACTTTCCTGCAGTCTACTTATCTCAAACTACCTTCATAAATCATGACATGTTAGCACAATTGGAGAGATACATAGCCTTAATCATCACAATCATAAGCATTAATAAGATAAAGCAATGATCAGTCTTACCTTGGCAGTTTGGGGGATAAAGTGAGGGAAACAGGTGTGATTGGCATGTTAAATGGTGTAAAACAGGAGAAGAAAAGGTGATTAAAGATGGTTAAAAAGGGGCCAATTCTAGGCTCAACAGTTTCTTTCTGCTTTATTTAGTTTTTTGTTGTTGTAAACTATAGGGTAGTCCATTTCGTTGTCCCCTGGTTGAGTTAGTATCACTCCTATTGCCAGTCCTGATGCGTCGATGTGTACATGGAATTTGGTTGACCAGTTTAGAAATATTAGAATGGGTGCTTCGACTAGCTTCCTTTTTAGTGTTTCGAATGATATGTTGCATTCCTATGTCCAGTCAAAGTCCTGATCTTCTCTTAACATTTCTTCCAGTGGATATGTCATATCTGAATAGTATCTTATGAATTTCCTATAATATCATGTATGACCAAGTAGTACCCTAACTTGTTTTGGATTCACTGGTGGTTTTAGGTCGAGGATAATTTTTATCTTTGCGAAGTTGACCTTGATGCCTTCTTTGCAGACAATGCATCCTAATAGTATCCCTATAAGGGTCAGAAATATGCACTTGTTGTTGTTCAGAGATATATGGATTTGTCGTCATAGTTCCAACATGAGCCTTAACCATTTGCAGTGATCTTTCAGCATAGAGTATATTGTCTAGTCGTCCAAATATACTGCCATCATTTTGTAAATGTATTCTTGAAATTTTTTTACCATAATTCTTGAAAATACTGTAGGTGCATTTTTTAATCCAAAAGGCATAACCCTATAAGAAAATGAGCCAAATTCACATACGAATTCTATCTTTTTTTGGTCTTCTTTGGCTATTGGTACTTGGTTATAACCTGAGAATCCATCTGTAAATGAGTAGCATTCATGTCCTACGACCTCATTTAAGATTTCATCTACACAAGGCGTCAGAAATGGGTCTATTAATGTAACTTTATTTAGGTCTATCAAGTCGACACAGATCCTTAGCTTGGTTGGATCGTGTTTCTTTGGATGAAAAACCATTGGACTTGCCCATTCTGATTGGTCAATAGGATAGATAATTCCTGCTGCAAGCATATTATCAATCTCTTTCTTGACTATCTCTTTGTATTTATGAGCTAGTTTATATGGTCTTTTCTTTACAGGTCGGACATCAGGTTTAATTTCAATCTTCATTTCACCCATTTCATGTACTAGACCTTTGATATCCTTATAGTCCCTAGCAAATACATCCTAGAATTCTTTTAGTAAGTTTAGTATTTTTGTTGTTTGCTCTTCACTCCAATAGTCTCCATTTTTTTCTATTTTTGGTCGAGCATCATTTGATATGTCGAATTCTTTAGCTTTTACTTTAGCGTCTAACCATTCTGGTTCTTTAGCTTCATTGATTGGTTGGCTCCGTTATTTAAACTATGAAAATGTGGCTGGAAAGTCTGCTGTGGTCATTCGGTCGGTGTCTTCTTTGTCGGCTGTCTCGACTTTGAGTACTCTGCCAATTGGTTTTGTCATTTTGACATGGTTTGATTTCCATCTAAAGCTTTTCCCTTCCATATTTTCATTTTCCATCTATATTCTTGTTGACTATGGTATTGTCCCAGTTTGTATATTATTGCAGTTTATTGTCAGTCAGTCCTGATTTTGTATTAGGTTTTTGTTCCTGGTCGGTTCTACAAATGCCTTAATTTGTTTTGCAGTTTTGACTATTTTTTTGTCTTGTGGTATAAAGTTGAAGTCTTTGATAAAATTCTCTCTAAGTTCATTCCATAAGAATGTTTCACCTTGATCTTCTTCCATTTTGTACCATTTTTTTGGTATGTCGGATAGTATCGATGGAAACAGGTGTGGCCATGTACGTTCATCCTTATACCCAAGTGTTTTCCATTCTTTTTCACATGTTCTTTTGTGGTCTTATGGATCCTATCGTTGGATGAATATAGGTAATTGGGCTTGATTTTTTAGCCTTTTTCCTCTGAATATTTCTATAAAGTAAGTTGAAGCTGTTGTCCATGTCTGCAGTCTTGATTGATGGGTATCGTACAATCTAGTAGCTTGTCCTTTGAAGGTTTCCACTAAGCTTTGTAGCTGGCCATGTTCACCAATGTTCCTAGATACTTGTTCTATATGCATAGCTAGTGATTCTCTTTCTTTGTATCTTGGTACTTGTGTGATATTTACATCTGCTGGTTTTAGGGTAGGATATTCCCTGGTTTTCTTTTCAAATATTTTTGGGATGATGGACACCACGAAGCATTGTTGGAATGGTTTCTTCTGCAATTTTTGAATGGTCCAGCATCCCCTTGTTTGTGTTTCATAGTTCTCAACTTCTCAATCATATAATTCTATGTCTGAGTTGTATCCTACTGAATCTTGATTCCCTAAGTGAAGTTCACCATAGACATTGGGTTATGTGTAGTCCTCATTGTTTTGTATTTGATATAGTTATCAGATGTCGACTTCTTCATCAATAGGCTCTACCCAAGGTTTTCCTTGGGATGGATGGATATGTACTATGACTTTTTGTCCATTCCCTTTTAGTTGTATCCTTTCCTTATCTAAGGATATTGAGGATTTTATTTTTCTTCCCCAAGGTCGACCTACTAATGCTGGGAAGGAGCTGGATCCTTCCTTAGGGTCAATAATTTCAAAATCGACTTTGGTCGATATTCCTTTTATTGTCGTGTCGACATTTTTCCAGACTCCAATAGGTTCAATCAAGCCTTGGTCGGCTAAGTTCAGGTATATTCCTTGTATAGTTGAGGTCTACCCAATTGTTCCCAAGTGTTGTGAGTCATAATGTTTACTTGTGATCCGAAGTCGAGCACAACTTGTCGGACATGGTATTCTTCAATTTGTAGGTCGACATCACTTTTGTCGTTTTGGTTTAGGCTGCAAATATTTTTTGTTCATTTTTTTGTGTTATTGTTGTGTTTTATTTTATACAATAAGTCAATGAATCGGGATACCATTTTATCATCTTGCACTAAGCGTATTAATTCTTTAATTGTGCTTTTTTTATTATTGTCAGTGTTAAATTTTCATATGCTAAGCTAAGACATCAGTATTTCCTTTCATTTTTCATAACAAAAGCATATAAACAGGATCACTGAAAGATAGACAAGCACAACCATACAAAAGGAACACAAAGATTTATCCTGGGAAAACCCTAAAGGGAAAAACCTAGCAAAAGCTTCCTCAATATAGATTCCCCAAAAAGATAAAAGATAAAACCAGTAAGGAGATCAAAGCCTGATCCTCCTCCTTCTCCAACTACTTCTCTTCTCCACTAATGTGGTACACAAGTGAGAGTGTGTGCTCCAAATGAGGAGATATACACCTCTATTTATATTCATCCGTTCACTTCAATTAACTCATCCGACATGTAGGCTCGAGTTAATCATGTAGGCTCAAGTTACACATGTAGGCTCAAGTAACCACACTGGGGTGCTAATGACCCACCTTTACAATTAGAGGGGACTACCTCATGACTCTTATTAGTTCTTCCTATTAGAAGCATCGGGGTACAAAGTAATACAAGTGGTTCTCCTGGTAGGATCATCGAGGACCACAAAATATACATATAGAATATTCTTCGAAGTTACAATATTTCAACACTCCCCCTTAACAAGAAGGGTATTCTACAACAACATCATCAACAACAATAGTAGGAGAGAGATAGAGGACATCATCAATATCAGGAAGGTAACACATCTATAAATCATTGGAAGTTTTCAACATCATGTAGTCTTCATCTTCAATCTTCAGTCTTCAGTAACGAAAACACTCTGACTGTTTTGACAAGCAACAACTTCTTTAGTATTTGAACAGCATCATCATCATCATCATATTCAGATCTTACGATCAGCAACATCATCTTCAGCACTTTGGGATTTCGATCAGCAACAACATCATCATCATACTCTGATCTTTCGATCAGAAACATCATCATGAAAACATCAACATCATCATCATCAAAATATTAGCATCAAAATATCATCATCATCACACTCTGATCTTTCAATCAGAATCATCATTATCATCAGCCTCTGATCTTTCGATCAAAAACATCATCAATTGAACATCATCATACTCTAACATCAACTCATCATCATATTCTGATATTTTGATTAGTACGTCATCATCATCATACTTTGATAATATGGCATCATCATCAGCAGCAACATCATAATCATAAGCAACTTCTGATCTTCCGATCAGAAAACATCATCATCATCATATTCTGATCTTTTGATCAGAGAACATCATCATCAGCAACTTCTGATCTTTCGATCAGAGAAACATCATCATCATCATATTCTTATCTTTCGATCAGAGAACATCATCATCATCAGCAACAGCATCATCATCATATTCTAATCTTTCAATCAGTACGTCATCATCATCATAAAAACATCAACATCATCAAAACATCAACATGATCCTTCCTTTCGGAATTATGGGATTTATGTCTTTATGGAGTTACCAATGATCCTTCCTTTCGGAATTACGGGATTTAGGTCTCTAGGGAGTTACTAACGATCCTTCCTTTTGGAATTATGGGATTTAGGTCTTTACGGAGTTACTAACAATCCTTCCTTTCGGAATTACGGGATCAACACATTTGTGGAACTCAGACAATCCTTCCTATTGGAATTACGGGATCAAGTCAATGATCCTTCCTTTCGGAATTACGGGATCAACACATTTGTAGAACTCAGACAATCCTTCCTATTGGAATTACAGGATCAACACATCTGTGGAACTCAGACAATCCTTCCTATTGGAATTACGGGATCAATTCAATGATCCTTCCTTTCGGTATTATGGGATTTAGGTCTTTACAGAGTTACTAACGATCCTTCCTTTCGGAATTACGGGATCAACACAGATGTGGAACTCAGACAATCCTTCCTATTGGAATTACGGGATCAACACAGATGTGGAACTCATACAATCCTTCATATTGGAATTACGGGATCAATTCAATGATCCTTCCTTTCGGAATTATGGGATTTAGGTCTTTACGAAGTTACTAACGATCCTTCCTTTTGGAATTACGGGATCAACACAGATGTGGAACTCAGACAATCCTTCCTCTAGGAATTATGGGATCAACACACGTTCTCAAGTACCGAAGTTCAAGGATGATACAATCCTACCCATGGGGACCGAGATCTATAGATACATTTTGAACCGAGGTTTAGGGATGATGCAATCCACCACTTTCACGGGGGCCGAGACCTTCAAATACATTTTTAACCGAGGTTTAGGGATGATGCAATCCACCACTTTCATGGGGGTCGAGACCTCCGGATACATTTTGAACCGAATTTCAGGGATGATGCAATCCTACCACATTCACGGGGGGCGAGACCTATGGATACATTTTGAACCAAAGTTCAGGGATGATGCAATCCCACCACATTCACAGGGGCCGAGACCTCTGGATACATTTTGAACCGAAGTTCAAGGATGATACAATCCCACCACATTCATGAAGACCAAAGTCACCGGATCTATTTTGGACAGATGTCCCAGGATGATACAATCCCTCTTCATTCTCAAGGACCGAGGTCACCAGATCACTTTTGGACAGATGTCCCGGGATGATACAATCCTTCCTCATTCTCGAGGACTGAGGTCTCCGGATCACTTTAGGGCAAGTTCCTAGGGATGACACAATCCCATTGCAACATCACTACTCCCCCTTTCGAGGAAGGTCTTTTCGAACAACACCAACCTTGTCTCGAAAGTGTTCGAACTTTACCCGAGATAGAGGCTTCATCAGTACATCATCATTCAAACAATCATCATCTACATCTTCAGTATGTGAATACTGAATCATCATCATCTGCATCTACAGTATGTAAATACTGAAACATCATCTATATCTTTAGTATGGGAATACTGAAACATAATCATCTACATCTTATCTCGTATGTAGAAATACCGAATTTTTATGTGTTACAATCGGAACACAGGGTTCTCTGTCATCACAAATCTGGTTATCACATAGAATCATTGCAGTATCCATATTTAGTTCAAAGAGACCTGATATCAAATTTCGAATCCATATGAATTCACAACTTAGCAGAGCAATCTGCTATGTATTTTTCTTCAGCCGTGCTACGAGAAACACTGGAATATTTCCTACTAAACCATGAACTCATAGCAGACCCCAAACAAAAGCATCTACCTAATGTGCTTTTCATGTCTGAGATACTTCCAGCCCAATCTGCATCTGTGTAGCCATACAATCTATACTCATGGCTACCATCATAGTATAGACCAAAGTCTATAGTCCCTTTCAGATATCTCATCACATGTTTTGCGGTTACTAGGTGAACCCGTCTTGGTTGAACAAGATATTGACTTAAGGTGTTCACAACAAAACAAATGTCTGGTTTGGAATTTTTTCAGTACATTAATGACCCAATGATCTGTCTATAATGAGTCACATCCACTAACTCTGATGAGTCATCAGCTAATAGCTTCAGGTTGGATTCCATGGGTGTGGCCATGGATTTGCATTCCAACATATTGAATCTCTTCAATATCTCTACTTCATACTTTCCTTGGTTGAGAAAAATTTCTTCTGAACTTTGTCATATTTCTAGACCTAGGAAATAGTGCATTAACCCAAGGTCTTTCATCTCAAATTCTTCTGCTAGTTTCTTCTTTCTTTTCATGATCTGTTTCTCCTTCCCTGTCAAGAATAAGTCATCCACATATAATAACAAGATGACAGGGTCATCTTCTACAACCTTGAGATAAAGGTTAGGATCAGCTCTACTCTTGGTAAAGCCCATAATTTACAGGAAACTGTCTATCCTTCCATACCAAGCTCTGGGAGCTTGCTTCATGCCATAGAGGGCCTTCTTCAACTTACATATATGAGTCCATTTGTCTTCAACTTCAAATCCTTTCGATGTAAAAATCTTCCCCAATCATACCATTAAGGAAGGATTGTCTTTACTTCATCATGGAAGTAACTACCATCATAGTTCTGAAGGATGTGTACCTTGCTTCGTGGAGTAAGTGTCTCTTCAGAATTAATTTCCTCTTTCTTATAGAAACCTCTAGCCACAAGTCTTTCCTTACTTCTATCAGCGACATATTTTATCTTGCAAATCCATTTGGAAGATACCACATTCTTGCTTTTTGGTTTGAGTACTATATCCCAAACATCATTCTAGTATTCTCTTATCATAACATCTTCCATGAGTTCATCTTGTCAGATCATCAACATATCCTAGTATTCTGCATTCAACTTTGAAGGTTGGAACCCAAAAGTATCGATCCATCAGGAAGCTGTCCATCATGTTGTACTGTGTCGAACTCAGATATATTCTATAGTCACTCCCCCTGAAGTGGAGTATTATCTTCCTTCTTCATTCTATACAGGTGGTTCTATGCTTGATATATACTGGTCAATATAGTATGTCATGTCATAGTCTATTCTTTCTGAGGCAAATCACGAACCTTGCTTTATACACTAGTTCTTGTATATCCATATGGAGGATACTACATACTCTCCTTTATGTCTCGAAATCATATCGTATACGTCGTTCCCCATGATCAACTGTTATTCTTTGATCATAGCATTATTTTCTTCATCATGAGTTATCTCTCATACCCATGGTAGTCTTCATCCTTCGAGGTGGATCTACCGCTCTTTGAAGCTCTTTCTTCCGTCATGGTGTCTCTGACCCTGGGAGCTTCAGATTCATGTTTATTGAATTTTCATCACTTGTTCTTTGGAACAAGTCTCATCCTTCTTTTCTTGTAGGAGGTTGTACATAACCTTTCCTACAATTCAAATGCACTAGTTGCATGGTTAGAACTATTTCATAAATCATATGCATAACGACAAATTCTTATGCATCATGCAACTGTTTAGCCAATACAACATTCATCCATATCTCACGGAAACTTTCTAGACTAATCCAATATGTCAGCAAAGAGGTTCGATAAGTAGCAATGGAGAGTTGTATAGCACCATGAGCTACTTACCCATCACATGCATATTAGTAGTATACAGTCATTAATGCAAACAATCTATCATGCATAACACATCAACTGAATATAATCAAACGTAAAACAATATCAAGAAATGACAGTTGAATACTTATCTTTTATTTGTTTCATGGGTAGAATCCATCTTGATCATTCTACTTTATCATCATTTCTTATCCAAATGGTAGATGGATAAGAGGTTTGTCAAGAATTGAGTTCTTCATATTCCTCATCGCTTGAGGGATCTTCTTTGAATGGTGATAGCTTGACCTTCAATTTGCTCCCATATTTCTTCTTCTCTTCTTATGAGACAAGCTTCTTCTTCTTTCCAAAGTCAACTGAAAGTAATCACTTTCTTCTGGCACACATTCCTCGCATGAATGAATCCCATGATCATGGGAGGCCATTCAAGGTCGCTATCACCACTTCTGCATTCTCTGCTTCTTCTTCTACTGCTTCAAGATGTTATGCATTCTGGATCTTTACATTCTTCAACTGTTTTCTCAAATCCATCTTCTGAATTATGTTCTTATCTTCAAATAGCTTGATCAAGAAATCAAACATCTTCGGTGTCTTTAGGGAAGACACTTGTGGTACAAGTTGATCCATTATTGAATCAACAGTGATCTTCTTGGCCTTGATCAAGTTCTTCTTGTGTAAGGCTTTGAGGCTCATCTCCCTCTAGAACTCGAACCTCTCTACTCATGTAGGTGTCCAATTCATTTTCTTCAGAGAGATCAAATACTTTCATGATTGGAAGTTTTCAACTTCACCAAGCTTATCATCAAGCTAATGTGATAGATTACTTTGAAATGAGAACCTGTTGCTGTTGCAACTGTTTCCCCAAATTTTTCAAATTTTGGTCCCCCCTCATGATTTAGTGTCGCTTGCTTTGAATTCGTTTCATCCATGAGTTTTTGGTCTTGCTTTAATTTTGGTTGATTTTAAAGATTAGCTTGCGGCCTATTTTCAGAGGATGTTTGTGTTAAGATTTTTGTTGTGGGTCGCAGAATTGAATTTGGATTGCTAGCTGGAGACTCGTCAGATCAGTTGCCCTTTGAACAAACCATTGTATCTGAGGTGAAACAGTTTAACTGTCGCCAATTTTTGAGTTTTCAAACACTTAATTTTTCTTGGGATCGGGCGTCAATTTATGTTGGATCGGAGGCTGTAGTCTTTTCTCTTCCGCCGTTGCCGCTCCCAAAGCGACTTAACACCCGAAGTGCAAAGTGCTCCGAATTTTGATTGGGAATTTTCCCGCCCGAGGGTCGTGTGTCTTTGTCTTTTTGTCTTCTGCCATTGCGGCTGGGAAAGTAATTTAGCTTCTGATGTTATTATTCTTCCGATTTCCGATTGAGTTTTTCCCGCCCACAGCTTTGGATTGGAGGCTATAGCCTTTTCCTCTTCCACCGTTGCAGCTAGGAAAAGCTTTTGACTTCTGACGTCAGTATCCTTCCGATTTCCGTCGTTGGTGTTTTTCTTCCGAGCCCGCAGGAGGACGAGGTAGTGGTGTCGGCGTTTGTTAAAATTCTCCTAACAGTGGTGCACCTGGACATTTCTTGTGGATTAGCCATTTCGGTTGGTATAATTTGATGCTTTGTTTTATAACACAGTCCCAATGAATGATGCACGTGGGTTGATTGCAGGTGGACTTAAGGAACTGATGTGCGAAGGCATAGAGGAGCATTTTGGCAAGGATCGAAAGGAAACCAATAGGATTGCTAGAAAGGCCATCGAAGCAGAAGGCAAAGCCGATAACGATAAAGGCGCGAACCTAACGGTCTGTCCATTACTAAATAGTTCGTGAGTGCATACAGACAACATAGAGGAATATGAAGCGTTTGAAGGACTGAAAGGTCGCACGCTTGGGGGGGAAGCCCAAGCGGTCTACTATTTTAGTTTAAATATGTGAAAGTAAGAACTTACAGTGGCTTTTTTCTTGGAAAACTTGTAAACTTTGCTTGTAAGAGGAACTATTTCGTTTTACAAACCAGAAAGTGAAAATTTACCTGTTGGAGAAAGTGCTATGTGGAATGGATCAATGTGTTTAAATGAGAGATGTTGAATGGGAACTATTTCATTTTCAACTGTGTCTCATTAGCTGTGAGAATGTTCTAACTTCTTGAACCTAAGTTCTTGTCTGAATATTCTTCAGTATCTTTATGATGTTCTTCCACCGTGTGTAATGGGATGTTTTAATTGTTGATGAGCTATCTTGTCATGTATACTTTTACTCATGTTTATATGTTTCATTATAAGAACAGCTATCTGCAATTTTCCATAACACATGAACAGTAGTGCATTGCTCATGAACTAATATCCATCTCTCTAGAGATAGTTTAGTTAATTTTATTTTATTTCCGCATATGTGATTCAGATGTTTGTGAGTCTAAGACAAGAGGTAAGAACCTGCGCATCACGTTGTGACTACTCCTTGCATCTCTGTCACCCTGCATTGTTAATTAGGCACGTGCATATCATTCATTAAGTCAAAAAATACAAAAAATACACGGTGGACCGGGCCGCAACCAGTAAACCCTTTTGTTACTTGACATACGGTTTTTGGACCGCAAACCGGACAGATTCCCCATACCAAACAGTCACGGGCTAGTTGGGAACATTGACTGGGGAGAATCCCTTGCTGTTTTTGCCTGCGAATTTACAGGCCTCAATAGTTTCTGGCGCTAGAAGGAGGGCCGCCAGTGCATGGCTGGCCACGGAAACCTGCTTTCCCGAGACTATTCCACCGGTAACAGTTCAGAAATCAGTGGTATTCATAATCCGATTCTGGAAGAAAGAGATAGAGAACATTTGTTTTTTGTTGACAAAGAATTTGTTAATAATTTGAGAAGGCACACTAGGGCATACGTGAAGAAGATTGTAGGATTTCCGATCATCCCTGAATTGCCTAGAAGAGAATATAAAAGGAAGGACCGTCCTATATTGGAAGACTCTGTGCTGGTTGGGGATTGGGAAGAACTTGTGGAAACAACCTTACAAGAAGTTGTGCTGCCTTTGAATCAAGAAGGACCAAATAGTCCTCACAGTTCTCCTACTCACACTCCAGTTGGTTCGCCTCCTAACTCTCCACCCCTACTCATGGCAGGTGTACATGCCAATCAACCACCCAACCCACCAAATCCACCACCTACCTAGAGAGCGAAGTCACCTTTAAATCTAACACCTCCGTTACATGATTTACCTCAATCCTTTGAAAAAATGCTGCCCAAATTCGATCCAAGTGAGAAGATACTAGTGGATGACCACTTGCAAAGTTTTTACTTGGCAATATAAGGATTAAGGGCTGGAGAGTATGAATATGTAGTTTGCAGACTAGTCCCGCATACACTCAAAGGAGCTGCAGCATCATGGTATTTTGGGTTGCCTGCTAACTCTATCCCTGATTGGGATACCTTCGAGATAATTTTCAGAAGTAAGTATGCGACTCAAAAGACTCATGCAGCCCTCATGAAAGGACTATGCGCCTTGAAGAAAGAGAGAAAAGAGAAGGTGCATAGTTTTACTCAAAGATTTGCAGCATACCTCAAGAATTTTTCGGAAGCTGAAAAGCCTTCGGACAAGGTCCTGATTGAATATTGTACCTCAGCTTTAGGCCCTGAGTTGGCCATGTTCTCCAAAAGTAGGGTCAAGCCTACTTTGACGGAAACCTATGAAGAGGTGGAAATAGTGGAGGCTGAAAGAGAAAGTATCAAATATTATCCTGAACAGTCAGGAGAGAAAGGTGGGGGAAGGAGATCCTTATTGTTTACTAAGCCTAAGGAAGAGAAATCACCCGATTTTGAAAGTATGGCAAAAATGATGTAGAATCTTTCTAATGATATCATAGAATTGGAAAAAGAGAAGGAAACTCAAAATTTCTACAATCCCTATTACAAGAAAAGGGAGGAAAACAATCAGTCCCAACCTCCTCTGCACAATATGACATCTATGAATTTAACAGAGGTAGGAATGGAAAATTTTTGCACTTTCCACCAACAACCCCACTCTGAAAAAAATTGTCTGCAATGGATAAAATCAATGACGTTGGTCATGAATCAGCTATTGGATTCTAGGTTAACAGAAGATGGAGATGAAGAAAGAAAAGAAAGTACCGCTGCGACGAAGAAACAAGAAGAAGAAACCATGGTTCTATGGAATTTTGTTTCGTTATTTGATGTGGAAGAGGAAGATAATCGAGCGTACAAGAACGTCATGGAAACTAACGTAATGACAAGGAGCCAAGGGTCGGTTAAAGAAGACAGTCTCATACTCCCAAAGATCAAAAGGCTGCAAAAAAATATTAAGAAGTCCCAGAACAATTCCTCAGCCGATAAAATTCCAGAATTCACTATTACCAGCCAAGATCCTAAGCAGAATGATACGTTGGCCAAGCCCAATGAAGATAAGATGAATGCTGATAAACCTCATCCCATTGAACAACAGATGGATTATGACGTCGTGGAGGATTTTAAAAAGGCAAAGGAAAATGTTTCACTATTCAAAATGTGTAAAGTGCCACAGCAAAAAGAAAGACTATTGAAAGAAATTGAAGCATCGGATGAGAGGTTACCCTCTGACAATCGGCCTGAAGAGGAAGAAGAAATCAGAGAAACCAGCATTGGAGGTAAGTCTAAGAGCAAACATCCACCTTTCCTCCTCACTTTTGAAATTTTTAATCACAACATACATAATTGTCTAGTAGACTCAGGGGCATCGGTCAATATCATGCCAATATCAGTCTGTAAAAGGATAAATGGGCAGCCTAAGCCATCCACTTGGAGAGTTGTCCAGTTGGACAAGACGGATGTAAAGGTAATTGGTGAAATGGAGGATGTCCTGATCCACCTGTCGTCAAACGATAAGGTGTGCCAAGTCATTAATATCGCGGTGGCCGATATACCAGACGCGTATGGGCTTGTCCTTAGCAGAGACTGGTCAGCGAAACTAGATGGATATTTCACCTTTGATTGGTCACATCTGTGGCTGCCGTATAAAGGAAGTCCGAACCAAATTAAATTTTAAGAGAGCCTCACATGAAATACAACGTTACTCGGCTTGAAGAGAAGAATGAACCAGTGGATTCTGTGTTGGGAAATCATTTTATTGAGTTGGAACCAGGAAATTACCAAGCAGAAGAAGCCAACAACATTTCAGACACACAGCCTGGTCTCCTTCGATTTTCACAGGCTGATGAAATCGACTGTAAAATAGTAGACTTAGCAGTAGGAGTAGATTCGCATGCATTAGTTAGTGATTTCTGGACATTGTTTTTTGATGGCTCTAAGACGTTAGAAGGGTCAGGATCCGGTTGTGTCCTGATTGACCCCAAGAATAATAAACATTTTCTCTCATGTAGATTAGAGTTTGAATGCACAAATAACACGACTGAATATGAAGCGTTGGTGCAGGGTTTGAGGAAAGCAATTGAATTAAAGGTAAGTAATCTAAGGGTTTTTGGAGATTCTGAAATAGTTGTAAAGCAGATTTGGAATCAAATACATTGTGTTTCTCCTCACTTAAAAGCTTATCAAAATGAGGTATCAGACCTGCTCAAATGTTTTGATGCGTTTAATATTATATCAATTCTCAGACTTAGAAATGCAGCAGCTGACTTGTTAGCCACATCGGATGCCAGGCTTGTACCTACTAATAACCGATGCTCCATTGAATTGCTTTTCAGGCCCTCGGTCCCTGACATGATTACCAACTTACGAGTTTTCGACGACGATCAGCAGATCATAGAATGCTTAACCAATGACGCGGTATTTAAAGGAGCTATTATAGATGATGAAAAGCATCAGGCCGAGCTGAAGTATGATAATTTCATCCCGAGAGGAGTCAGAACCTTAGAAAGAATGTTTGATCTCAATGAAAAGTTCAGAATACCAGCAAACGTGAAGACTCACAGCTCAACTCTGCAGTTTGAGTTGATAAATTTAGGGACTGAGACAAATCCTAAATATGTGAATCTTGACAAATGTTGTTCACCAGCAGAAAGAGATAAGTTCATCAGTCTCTTTAAGCAGTATAAAGATGTTTTTGCCTGGACATACGAAGATTTGAAGACATATGACACCCACATCATCCAGCATGTGATCCCCATCAAATCTGGCATCAAACCATATCAGCAACCGTTAAGAAAAATGAACCCAAAGTTGGAACCTCTGACCCAGAGTGAAGTTAAAAAATTATTGGATGCTAGAATCATTTTTAAGGTCAGACACTCTGAATGGGTCTCGAATTTGGTGCCAGTGAGAAACAAATCTGGAGAAATCAGGCTGTGCATAGATTTCAGGAATTTAAACCGCGCCTCAGACAAAGATAATTATCCTGTTCCACCCATGGAGCAATTACTACAGATGGTCTCAACTTCTGAATTATTTTCTTTATTAGATGGATTCTCAGGATACAATCAAGTACTAGTAGCCGAAGAAGACAGATTGAAGACAACAATCAAGACCAGATGGGGAACCTTCGCTTACCAAAGAATTCCCTTTGGGCTTATAAACGCTAAAGCTACATTTCAGAGGGATATGGACATAGTTTTCCAAGGACTAATTGGCCGAATTGTTGTAATTTACCTCGATGATATCATGATATTCTCAAAGAAAAGAGAAGAGCACGTGTTTCATTTAAGTTAGATTTTTGAACGCTGTCGAAAATATGGCATCTCACTCAATCCCAAGAAGTGTGTGTTCATTGTCATGGAAGGCAAGTTGCTGGGTCACATAGTTTCGAAGAAAGGAATCTCTATAGATCTAGAAAGAATTAAATCCATTGAACAAATCCCCTTGCCCCATAATAAGAAGGGGATGCAGTCATTTATGGGAACCATAAATTTTGTACGGAGATTTGTGCCAGATTTTGCTCAGATTGTCAAACCTCTGCAACAAATGGTGAAGCAAAATGCACAGTTCAAATGGACTGATATTGAGAAAGAGGCATTCAACAAGATTAAGACTGTTGTTGCACACGCACCCTCCCTAAGAAGCCCAGACTTCGATAAATATTTTATTCTTTATACTTTTGCATCTGATGACTCGCTAGCAGCTGTGCTTACTCAAAAAGAAGATGGGGGGGGATGAATTCCCAATATCTTTCATGAGCACTGGTCTACAAGGGGCTGAAATAAACTACCCGGATATTGATAAACAAGCTTATGCGGTGTTCAAAGCAGTAAAACAATTCAGGCCCTACATATTAAAAAATCGAACCAAGGTAATCATCCCATACCCAGCTGTGAGGTCACTGTTTGTACAAAAGGAGTTAGGTGAAAGAAGGGGAAATTGGGTGACAACTCTTCAAGAGTATGACCTTGAATTCAAGCCCGCTTCTATAGTTAAAGGGCAAAATTTGTGCAAACTGATGGCTAAAAATGGAAACAATGAAGAACATGCATGGGAAGATGAAGCTGAGTTACATCTGATGGATTTGTGTCCTTTGTTCACAGCCCCTGAGTCTTGGTATAGAGACCTCGTGCATTACCTTCAGGAAGGATTGTTGCCAGAACATTGGAATTCCAAGAAAAGAAGAGCACTACGTCTCAAATCAACTTCCTATCAAATTATTGAAGGAATATTATTTAGAAAAAACTACGATGGAGTTCTTCTCAGATGCTTAGAAAAAGAAGATGTGAAGAAAGTAATGACAGAACTACATGATGGGCCTGTTAGGGGACATTTTTCAGGAGATACCACATCTCACAAGATTCTCAGAGCCGGTTACTATTGGCCCACACTTTTCAAAGATGCACATGCCCATGTCAGGAAGTGCGACATCTGTCAAAGGTGTGGTGGAAGACAATCTAAAGCAGCCGCACCACTAAAGCCTGTAATGATCACGGATCCATTCGAGCAATGGGGGTTGGATATTATTGGGGAGATAAACCCGAACTCTTCCCTACAACACAAGTACATTCTGACCACTACCAATTAGTTTACTCGATGGGTCGAAGCCATCCCACTGCACAAAATAAATGAGGACGTGGTCATCAGCTTCCTTCAGGACCATATCATGACCAGGTTTGGAATTCCAGTTTCGTTAGTCTTTGATAATGCTACTTACTTTTCATCCATTAAATTAACTGCTTTTGCTCATGAGAAAGGGATAAAGTTGCATTATTCTACTAATTACTATCCACAAGGAAATGGTCTGGCTGAATCTACCAACAAAAACCTGATTAGAATTCTAAAGAAGACTGTAATAGAAAACCACAGGAGTTGGCACTCAGCGCTACCAAATTCCCTTTGGGCCGATAGAGTCACCCCAAGTCCTCGATAGGAGTGTCTCCGTATATCCTTGTGTATGGTAAAGAAGCCATTCTGCCTCCCAATATCATGCTACCCTCTTCCATAATAGCTCAAGAGTCTAGAGGGTCGGAGGATGAAGTCTTACAAATGAGGATATATAATCTGCTGAAAGCAGAGGAAGCTAGATCTAAAGCCAGAGAATGATTTAAGCAACAACAAGAGGTAATAAAGAGATGGTTCGACAAACATAAGGCTGGAACAAAAGACTTTGAAGTGGGAGATTTCGTTCTCAAGTGGGACTGCCCCCATGATGAGAAAGGAAAGCATACTAAATTCCAACAGCCGTGGATAGGTCTGTTCCAGATTGCGGCAAATATTGGCCCTTCCACTTATAAGTTACAAGATATACAAGGGTGGGAAGAGAACTTGCCAGTAAATGGTTTAGTTCTCAAGCCTTACTTTTCCTAAGTTTTATCTGTGATTCTTCCTGCTTGTATATAAATAATCTGGCTCGGTCGTCTTTTGAGTCATGTTTGGTTTTAGTTTGTTTTTATTTAAGTTTACTGATTTCAATGACGGAAATAAACACGCGGTTGCATGGTGAACAACAGAATTTTGGGAATGATTAAAGTTCTTGAGTATGGGACTGTGTATTGCTATTTGTCTAACAAAGGACTTCTTATAGTTTAGTTGTTTTCTCAAATAGCTATGTATGCATTGAAGTCTTGCTCTACCCCTGTGAAATAAACTAGAATCAGAAAGTCTGGAATATTATGTCGAGGCTCCATCCATGTCACATTTAAAACGTCCTAAGGGGTAATAGTCAAGGGCCCATGGAAAGAAGCAAGGTAAACAGTGTATTAAATACAAATGATCCCATGCCAAGAAATGAACACCAAAAGGCAGATAAGAGTTAACAAACTCCTATGAAAGCATCATATCTCAAAGCAAATGTTGAATCATAAGTACTAAATTGCCAAAAGTTCCTCTCCGTCCGTGAGCTAAAACGTGAAATACAGCACTCACACAAAAGGACACTTGGGATAGAGGAGCTTGAATTAAAATTCAGAAAGAAGGGCATGCAGGAGGACTCATATGTGAAGGACAAAAGTCCAAAAGCACAAAAAAGTGCTAAAGTGGCATGGGAATGAGGAACAAATGAATATTGCTATTTACCATATGCTACAATCCTGTGGTGCCCAAGCTGCCAACTACCTGAAGACAAAATTAACAATGAAACTCATTTTTCTTCCTCGACAGAGTTATCTGGACTTGAATATCTTGGTTTCCACTCTCCCAAATTGGACTATTATCAATGATTTAAAGGTACACACTTCTGCCATTTGAGAAACCCAAATAGCTGAAAGAATTCAATGGATGTGTTAGTTGTTAAATAGTCTGTTACTCAAGGAATAATCATACAGAGATCTAGGTTCACCAGGTAATCACCAATTGTTGTTGTTGCAACTGTTTCCCCCAATTTTTCAAATTTTGGTCCCCCCTCATGATTTAGTGTCGCTTGCTTTGAATTCGTTTCATCCATGAGTTTTTGGTCTTGCTTTAATTTTGGTTGATTTTAAAGATTAACTTGCAGCCTGTTTTCAGAGGATGCTTGTGTTAAGATTTTTGTTGTGGGTCGCATAATTGAATTTGGATTGCTAGCCGGAGACTCATCAGATCAGTTGCCCTTTGAACAAACCATTGTCTCTGAGGTGAAACAGTTTAACCATCGCTGATTTTTGAGTTTTCAAACACTTAATTTTTCTTGGGATCGGGCATCAATTTATGTTGGATCGGAGGCTATAGTCTTTTCTCTTCCGCTGTTGCAGCTCCCAAAGCGGCTTAACACCCGAAGTGCAAAGTGCTTCGACTTCCGATTGGGAATTCCCCCCCCCCCGAGGGTCGCGTGTATTTTTATTTTTCTCTTCCGTCGTTGCGGCTAGGAAAGTAATTTAGCTTCCGATGTTATTATTCTTCCGATTTCTGATTGAGTTTTTCCCGCCCATAGCTTTGGATCGGAGGCTATAGCCTTTTCCTCTTCTGTCGTTGCAGCTGGGTAAAGCTTTTGAATTCTGACGTCAGTATCCTTCCGATTTTTGTCGTTGGTGTTTTTCTTTCGAGCCCGCAGGAGGATGAGGTAGTGGTGTCGGTGTTTGGTAAAATTATCCTAACAGTGGTGCACCTGGTGATTTATTATGGATTAGCCATTTCAGTTGGTATAATTTGTTGCTTTGTTTTATAACGCAGTCCCAATGAATGATGCACGTTGGTTGATTGCAGGTGGACTTAAGGAACTGATGTGCGAAGGCATAGAGGAGCATTTTGGCAAGGATCGAAAGGAAATTGACAGGATCGCTAGAAAGGCCATCGAAGCAGAAGGCAAAGCCGATAACGATAAAGGCGCAAACCTGACGGTCTGTCCGTTACTAAATAGTTCATGAGTGCATACAGACAGCATAGAGGAATATGAAGCGCTTGAAGGATTGAAAGGTCACACGCTTGGGGGGGAATCCCAAGAAGTCTACTGTTTTATTTTAAATATGTGAAAGTAAGAACTTACAGGGGATTTTTCCCTGGAAAACTTGTAAACTTTGCTTGTAAGAGGAACTATTTCGTTTTACAAACCAGAAAGTGAAAATTTACCTGTTGGAGAAAGTGTTATGTGGAATGGATCAATGCTTTTAAATGAGATATGTTGAATGGGAACTATTTTGTTTTCAACTGTGTCTCATTAGCTGTGAGAATGTTCTAACTTCCTGAACCTATGTCCTTTTCTGAATACTCTTCAGTATCTTTATGATGTTCTTCCACCATGAGTAATGGGATGTTTTAATTGTTGATGAGCTATCTTGTCATGTATACTTTTACTCATGTTTATATGTTTGGTTATAAGAACAGCTATTTACAATTTGCCATAACACATGAACAGTAGTGCATTGCTCGTGAACTAATATCCATCTCTCTAGAGATAGTTTAGTTAATTTTATTTCATTGCCGCATATGTGATTTAGATGTTTGTGAGTTTAAGACGAGAGGTAAGAACATGCGCATCACATTGTGACTACTCCTTGCATCTCTGTCACCCTGCATTGTTAATTAGGCATGTGCATATCATTCATTAAGTCAAAAAATACAAAAAATACATGGTGGACCAAGCCGCAACCGGTAAACCCTTTCATTACTTGACCTACGGTTGCCAGACCGCAAACCAGACGGATTCCCCATACCAAACAGTCACGGGCTAGTTGGGAACGTTGACTGGGGAGAATCCCTTGCTGTTGTTGCCTATGAATTTAAAGGCCTCAACAGAACCTCAAATGCAAATATCAAAAGATTAGATCTTACCGATTTGAGGTGTCCGTCCTGCTTCCGGAGCTGGCTGATCTAGGGTTTGTCAGAAAAACCCTAATTTTCAAAACTTGGAATCTTTCAGATCTGATTGGATAGAAATATAGATCTCTTCAAATGGAGCTGTCCAATGTACTCCTTTTCTAAAAACAGTGGAGGGAAGCTCCTAGAACAGGAAGCCCTAGTTTTCCAATTTCTTCTACATCAATGTCTGTTACTGTTTCTCTGATATCTCTGAAATTACTGCTCTTCAATGTTTGTAATTTCTCACTAAGGTACCCTAGCATGTTCCAGATCCAAAACCATAGGTTTCATCAGATTTGGTTTCACCAATTTGGATTTATGATCATTTTCCCAAGGTGACTTGTTATAGGACTGTTCAGAATAGTGAAGTTGTACGGAATGCCATGTGTCACTGGTTCATCGTAGGGTTCTGAAATTCGTACCAAAGAAATTAAATTCCATTATATTTCTGGAACATCTTCAGGAATTCCATTTGGACCTATTTAGCTCAAGATATAGCAATTTTCCCTAGGTGTCCTGATTAGGGATAAATTTTGGAAGAGGGTGGAACCCTAAATTGGAGGGATCATATATCCTAAAATATAATGAATCGGAGGCTGAAATTTGAACACAATGTTCATCAGGATTTTATTCTCAGGCGCTGCAATTTTCAGCTCTTGAAACTTCCCCAATATCAGGATATATCGAATATACCAAAACTTAGCAGTTTTAGTATTTAGGGTTTTTCTAGCTCCAGGTCAAACTAGGGTTTGACTTTCCTAGAGTTTCACCCAACCAAAAATTTTGATCCAGGTCTCTAAACTTTGATTTTGATGAGGAGAGAAATCCTATGCTGGGCTCACTCAAAAATTCTTCTTCTGCAAGAAGCCCTAATTTCCCACACGAAAAACTGAAAATGCTCAGAATCGAATTCCGCTTCGACAGAAAGATGTGCCCTTCAATGGAGAGTCAGCCTAGCCTTCTTTTGCTGATCGATTATGGAGAGAGAACTGAAAATTAAGTAGCCCTATATTATGTAGCTTCACAATGTCTTCTTTTCAGGGTGGCTCTGATACCATGTTAAATTTTCATATGCTAAGCTAAGACATCAATATTTCATTTCATTTTTCATAACAAAAGCATATAATAGGATCACTGAAAGATAGACAAGCACAACCATACAAAAGGAACACAAATATTTATCCTGGGAAAACCCTAAAGGGAAAAACCCAGCAAAAGATTCCTCAATATAGATTCCCCAAAAAGATAAAAGATAAAACCAGCAAGGAGATCAAAGCCTGATCCTCCTCCTTCTCTAGCTACTTCTCTTCTCCACTAATGCGCTACACAAGTGAGAGTGTGTGCTCCAAATGAGGAGAGCTACACCTATATTTATATTCATCCATTCACTTCAATTAACTCATCCGACATGTAGGCTCGAGTTAATCATGTAGGCTCGAGTTACACATGTAGGCTCAAGTAACCACACTAGGGTGCTAATGACCCACCTTTATAATTAGAGGGGACTACCTCATGAGTCTTATTAGTTCTTCCGATTAGAAGCATCGGGGTACAAAGTAATACAAGTGGTTCTCTCGGTAGGATCATCATGGACCACAGAAGATACATATAGAATATTCTTCGAAGTTATAATATTTCAATAGTCATCTTCTTCCTGTCGAGCAAATTCTTTAAATACATTTGTTATGTCTTTATACAGTTGTCTTTGTTTAACTGGGTCAGGATAATCATTATTTTCTTTCATTTTGCTTATACATGGATTATCATTCCCAATTTTTGTCCCTTTTTAGGTTAGTATACGCAAATTATTTGTATTGATAATACCATGTTTTTGAACGCATGACAAGACATTAACATTTTTATTCTTATTAATTTTATCAAGCATAGTAGGGAAATCCTCTAGTGAGTGATCCCCTACTCCACAGCTAGTACAAAATTTTAAATTAGTTCTGTCCTTGTATGTACAGTCTGCATATCGGTGCCCTTCTTTGTAGCACGCGAAACATTGGATGGGCCGATATGGTTGCTTGTCGCGATTCCCAAAGAATTGACCTCGACCTCCATATCCTCCATGTCAGTTGTTGAACCGGCGCTCATATCAACGACCTTCGTACCTTTGATTATTCTGTTCATTTTGAACATTGCTTTGTTGATTGTTCTCGTTGTTCTGCGCAACTGCGTTCGTCTGGTATAATGCTTCGTAATTTTGTCAATTTTTTAGGTTTAGGTGTCAGTCGGTCGTGGTATGACTTTTAACTTCACAGATTGCACACCAAGATGCTTTGCCATTCTTCATGTTAAACAGGCAATCTTTTGTGGTGTGTTCTCCATGTTCTTGGAAAATGTCACAAAAACACTTTATTTGCACAAATCGAATGTCCTGCCAACTGATGTCCTATCGATAGTTATCTTTTGAATGTCCATCCATTGAACATTTTGTGCACCAGATGTACTGACTCTTAAGGTTTAGCTCTTTTAGTGATTTCTGCATGATTTCAATCTATTCTACCAGTCTAGTATCCATGGGATATGCTGGGAATTTGTCATCCATATCCACTTGTAGGGGTTTACTAAGCGCATATTCATATGTATTGAATGTATCCAGCCTTATATGCCACCAAATTTTCTATGAAAGACCTACAAGAGACCATTGAATTAACAATTATTCATCAATTACATAATTGAGTTGGCTGAGAAGGTCTTTCCAATGTTTGACGTACTCTCTGATGGATTCTCGTGGCTTTTGCGAGGTTGTCTTCAACTTTTTAGCTACCAGATGTTTAGCATCTGGAGTTTTAAAGAACAATAAAAATTGTGCTTTAATTTCTACCTTGGATGCATGAGGGGTTCTCTCAGTAAAGGTCATATACCATGTTAGATCTCTTTTCCTCAAGGCACCAGCAAACTGCACCATCTGTCTATCTTTTGTTGTGACTAGATTTTCCTCCCATGTTGACTCACAGACGAACCAATGTCATATGGGATCTTCATCTCCCTCATATAGAGGGATATGCGCTGATCTGTGACCCATGTCGAATTCGTTGTCGCTATCTTCTTCAAGAGGTGGCGATGGTGTGGGTAGTGGGATGTTTTGTTTGAATTTTTGTGCAGAGCTGTTGTCGACAAAATTCTTGTTTCTGTCGGTTTTTTTGTTTGTCATTTCTTCTTCGACAAGTAGTCAGTCGGGGTCAACTTCTCCTGTCTATGTCCAACTACAATTATTTGTTTGCAAGTCAGATTGTCCTGTATTCTCCAAACTGTATTTGGAAAGGGGGATGCTCCTTCATGTGTCAGGTAAAGTAAATGGATACTTCGGTTGGAGGGGTACGCATGAAGCGTGACCCAGTTTCCTTCCTCTGGTCGATGGATCATTAGATGATTATCATCATTTACTTAATCATTTAGTCGGCTCCATATACCAAACTCACCAGCTCTTAGTCTTAGGTCCTCTTCGACAATGGCTTGTATCCTAGTACTCGGATTCGTTGGAGACAGAGGTCTTATCTCTTGGGGAACTTCTATTTGGAGAGCTTCTCACTGCTCTATCCACAAGTATTCTTCCATGGGTGATGCTTCTTCATCCATTCCTTCTTCTTGTCGGTCATGACCCAACTCTGGTGGATTTATTTCTTGGGCTGTCATCCTATTACTCATTCCTATTTGCAGTGCTATAGCTCTTTCTCTTCTTTCTTCCCTCCTTTTTATCCTCTTCTCCCTCTCTATCTTCTGTAAATCCATCGTACCTTTGTGTATCACTCTCTATTTGATTTCCTTTTTAGGTTGACTTTTCATCGTTGGTGATGGTATCTCTTTTTAGTCAATTAGAATCCATTTTACTTTACCCTGACATACGACCAGCTACCCCCCCATTGCCTACCTGACGCTTTAGAAAGCTTAGATAGTTCTGTTTACTTGCTTAGGAAATATTCCCACTCTCTTTCGATAATGAATTTCTTCGACTTCTTTTGTTTATCCGCCCAGTTGGAATTTTGTGGTATCCGCCCAGTTGGAATTTTGTGGTAGTTCACGTAGTGATGGACGAGGTTTGACAATATGACCCACTCGATAAGGTATATATAGAATTTCTTCTAAATGGTTTCTACCGAAGTTCTTTATTCTATGGCTTGCTCCTCACAGAAATCGTCGGTCATCTTTTCAAACCACTCCAACAGGTTTGTTCTCCCCCCTCGAATCAGTTTCTCTAGAAGATGTTGTTCTTTAGTCGCTTCCATCTTTTTCATCCAGAAGTTTCTTCAAAATCTGGGGTACCGATTCTATGAACTTCTCATGGGTTTCAGTAAAGAATCTTTCTTTTGCCTGAGCAGTCATTAATCTATTTCTTCACACGTAATTTTGCAAATAATTTGATATCTTGCGCTCCCACCAGTTCTTAATTTCCTGCTCTGATATCATCTGCTTGTATTCATCTTAGATATGTACTACCAGCAAAAAACTAAAGTTGTATTCTCACGGATCACAGAGGGTTACCAATAATACACATTAAAAGCATACGGACATATCAGATACAAGAGACACGAACATAGATGTAGGAATAACAGATTATATTATAGTAAAAGAGTCCATACAATACACGGAACTAAACTGAGTTCTTTTCTGGCTCAACAGCCTAATATATATGGTTTACAAACAGTTACAAATAACTACTTGTTAATTCGGTCAACCGAGAGGACCTTATGTGGCCGACCTAATCTCTAATTAGTCGGTTGATCAACTTAGTTGGATAATTGACTTAGTTGGATAATTGACTTAATCGGCTTACCGACTAGCTCCTCCAACATCTGCTCCTTCTCCTCTTGCACTTCTATAAGCTCAACATTTTTAACATGATCGGTATTAGGCATCTTGAATTTATGCTCTAGTACCTATCTTAAGGGAACAATAATTAGGGGATTAATTGAGTCTTTAACTTGTGATATTTACACGACATCTTTTGTTTAGGCAAACATGGTTGGCTATCTTTATCAGAAATTGTATTATAACTCGTCAAGGAACTTGCTCTAAGGTAGGATTAAACCTTGGGGAAGGGGAGAAACCACTTAAACCAAACAGGTAGGTTGAAGGTTGGGGTTTGGTTTGAGTTACAATTTTATGGAGATCATGACCTCTTAAGAGGATTCTAAAGCTCTGAGTTCATGTTCTAAGTTTTTAAGTTGACTCTCTAAGGTTTTTCTAAATTTAGATTATTCCTAAGTTATTTGTCTATGTAGTGCATGAGTTGGTCTAATCTCCTACACGTTGTGGTAAGTTGTATGTCCACTTGTCTAGGTTTAAGTGACAAATATTGTTCTCTTACTGTTGATTCAAAATCATGGGCTGAAGTGCTGAATTCACAATTATTTTTACTATGGGTTGCAAAGGATACATTGTGAGAGTATATGAAACTCTATAGGTTATTCAACTAGTTTAGACAGAATTGATAGTGGTAGGAAAATTAGATAATAGGTAATGGGAAAAATACAATGAACATGAAACAAAATATAGACAATTTCATTTCCCAACATCTATACCCAATTGAATATTTTGTAGGTACGATCTACAACAACCTAGCATTAGGACTCTGTTTCAATTTATTCTAGAGATAAGGAAATGAAATAAGTTCATATCCAGTCTAGGGAAGCTTTCTTTGATAGTCTATGTCTCTAAACCCAAATTGTGCAATAAACTTGGCCCGATATCCTGATTCATATTCACCCTTGAGAGTTTCCCATAAAAGTGGACAGTAGACCCTGAGTCATATCTAGTGAGTACCCAATGCCTTTACACAATCTATGTACCTATAAACTTTGTCCAAGGCCAATCTGAATGTAGAGAGGGAAAGAGGCTACCTTTTCTCCATCTCATTAGTAAGAGATTGTTTCCTTCGCCTAATATGGAGGATGGTTTCTATCTTGTTATTAGAAATCCAATTTAACACAAGGATATGGATGGAGCTAAATGTAATGGTTTTAGAGAAGATAATAAAATGAGAGACTGGTTTCCCTCTTTAAAATTTATTTTGTATTATTATATTAATATTGTGTGATGCATAATGTTCAGTTAAAACTGTGTATTGCATTTTTTTATGTTACAATCAGATGTCAATACCTATATAATGGACATGTATGTTTTCACAAGCTTTGTAAAAGTTCAAATAAGTCATATTAAGTCTACAATGTCCTTAATTAGATCTCCATAATTTCACACAGGTCCCTAGGAAGTGATTTGGGTGAGACCTTCCTCCCCTCCAGGAGAACTGAAAATGCCAGTGCAATATATTACAACGGTACCATTTATTTGCCTCTGTGTGAGAACCTTAGTCTTAATGTTTGGACCAACAAAAAAATTTCTTGTCAGGACTGATTCTTCAACATGGATGTGCTAATTGAATGGGAACCTTGGTCCCAAAGATTTAAATATAGGATTAGTGGGAAAATAGATTTGAATATTTCATCGTACAAGAAGCCAGTTGTAGGGTTGGAATACCATAAAGCTTAAGGAGTATGTCTTGTGTAGAGGACCTGTATTAGGACAATAAAAAATTGTTTGGTGTAATTTTTCACTAAGCCCATATAAGTTTCTTAAGAGGCTTGCAAAAACCCCATAATATCAATATTGGAGGAAGAAATCAGTTTGCTACATTGTTGTGGACCTAGTTAATTTGAACCATCTAGATCATTGACTGAATCAAGTTGTTGAATTCTGGGTTTAGAACACAATTAATGTGTACATAGGCCCATTATGCATTTGTAATCTGTAATGTACTATTTCTTGGTGCAAAAAAAATCTATTCTTGCATCCCCCATTTTTCTATGGCTCTCTGCAAGTCCCCTAGTGACTCCAAATATTTTGAGAACTCCAACATTACTCAAATCCTATTAGATCGAAAGTAGGGACAACAATTCCTCTTCGTGGAAATTCTTGTTATTTAACAAGGATAACAACTTCCACAACAAAAATACTTTTAAACCAAAATGATATATATACAAAAATACGATTTTTTCTTTAGCCTTCCATTATAAAAGATGATAGTTGCAAATTGATATTTTGTTTTCTAGTTGTGAGTAAAAAAGAGATCAAAAGGCAATATTGATGTCTTAAAAAACTAAATATTTCACTCCTCGATGTATCATATTTTAGATGTGGTTTCACGTTGCAAAAATATGCAATATGGAACATCATGATATGAATTTTTATGATAGTGACACCATCATGTAGGATGAGAAGCGGTAACCTTGCTACCATGAAAATTAGAAAGAAGTGTTGGAGGTGGTAGGGGATACAAATAGTTGTAGGAGGGAGTGTGTTAGTTCTAGGGTTAAGTTGAGAATTAGGGTTAGGATAGGGAGAATTGTGTTCTATAGCAAGGATAGAAAATCTTGGTTTAAGTTGGAATTCTCAAGCATCACTACTTCATTATGAAAAACACTTTACAAGTTATAGAATTATATTTATGCACAAGTTCCTCTTTAGAATCCTAAATTTGGAATTGGAGTCGAATCTTAGTAAGGACCTCTATATACTATTGTATATTTTATCCTTAAGTTTGCCATAGTTGTAGTCATAGTGATGCATCTTGATGTATCACTAGTGGAGTGGTCCTCATTAAGTTTGATGTATATCTATAAAGTAGTGTGGGACTACCATCATGCTTGGGAAATCCTTTCTAAGTGGTTACTTGCAAGAAACAAGCATTGATATTCAATCATAGGTGGGTATATTTTAAAACAAAGTGTTAACCTATGGATCCAAGAATCCAAAGCATCTCCAAGCATTTTTCCACCATATTTATGTAAGGAGATTTTTTGTATTAAGCTAGAAGGTGGATGTGCTAATTTGTTGATGTTGAGATTTTATAAGAGATCTAGCCAATTCCTAAAACTGCAATAGTTGTGTTGGAGGATTCCTTATATGAATTCTAATCTCAGAGGGGACATATCATAAAATAGCACAATTGCGATTGTGATATGTTGTTTTGGAGATCTAAAAAGTAAATCCTAGATTGAAGAGTTGGCTAGGATGAAGGCCAAAGAGACTTAGTTGTTAAAACCAAATATCGTTAGCGCAAGGTGATGTAGTGAATAGAATATTTGGAGGAGACACTGCACAAGAAATGATTCTAGGTTGGAGGGAAACATATGGAAAAATCTAGGATAATTTTGGAGTAACTAATCAATAAACACCATTGTGATTTATAAATATTAATGAAAAAAACAATATAGAAGACTAAAATGCTCAATAAAAAGAGAATTTTATGTATCCAATTATTACAATGATAGGGGACCATTAGTAATGTGGATATGCTAGTTTATCTCCACTACTAATATGGATGAACTTGTCTTCCTCAAACAAATGTGATAAGTCAACTGGCATTTTGTGAGTATGAACTTGTCTTCCTCAAACCATTGTGATAAGTCAACGCGTAGTGTCATAAGTCAACTGGCATTTTGTGAGTATGAAATTGTCTTCCTCAAACCACTGTGATAAGTCAACTGGAAGTGTGATAAGTCAATTGGAATTTTGTGAGTATGAACTTGTCTTCCTCAAACCAATGTGATAAGTCAACTGGCATTTTGTGAGTATGAACTTCTCTTCCTCAAACCAGTGTGATAATTCAACCAATAGTGTGATAATTCAAATAGAATTTAGTGAGTATGAACTTGTCTTCCTCAAACCGATGTGAAGTGTGATAAGTCAATTGGTAGTGTGATAAGTCAACTAGAATTTTATGAGTATGAAATTGTCTTCCTCAAACCAATGTGATAAGTCAACTGGTAGTGTGATAAGTCAATTGTCATTTTGTGAATATGAACTTGTCTTCCTCAAACCAGTGTGATAAGTCAACTGGAATTTTGTGAGTAGAACCTGTATTCCTCAAACCACGTCACATTTTGTGAGTATGAACTTGTCTTCCTTATCACATCAATTAGCATTATGTGAGTGAACTCTAGTGATATGGTTTCACTTTTGAAAAATGAATGAGTATAGATTTACTACAGTTTAGTTAAAAAAATGGTTCAATACACCATATTCAATTAAAATGATGTGATTGGGTACGTAAGGTATTGTCTTTGTTGCAAATCTATAAAAGGCGTGGTTTTTCGTGAGTGACATCTTCTACTCCCATCACTGATATTAGGTGAAATTATGCCCAAAAACATAATTTTACTGATGCTTAGCCTTCATGTATCGCAAAATTCATCTTAGGGTAATTTTCATCACTATTTATAGCTAATTTAGCCCTAAAACATGCATGTGAATGAAGATTGAGGCTGTTTTCACGCCCATACTTGTGCAAAAGTGCCCAAAACCTCTGCAACAAGATGGCATTATGTTGTAACTATGCACATAATGTTGGTTTAGTCTACAAAAATGGCCCATAATTCGTATTTCATGCCAAGGTATGAATTTTGGTCCTTTCCTCATTGTTATGCGACCCAGAATACACAAAAATCACATTTGAATGCTCATGGCTTGAAAATGGCCTCGAAATTTACCCCCAAGATACACATTCAAATAGATTTTATTTTGATCTGTACTTTGTTTTCATTTTTTAAAGTATTAGACAGGGGTTTGGAGATTTTTTGTGTTGTATGGCATATAAAGAAAACATAAAAATTGGGACAACAAAAGGAAAAACAACACAAATTGATCCATAAACCAATGAAGATTGTGAAGAAAAATTTAGAAATAAAAAACCTAGGGATAAATAACTGGAAACATAGAATAATAGGTGGTGGCCCGAGCACAGAAAAATAAAAATTCTTGGCATAATTGGGAAACAAAAATTTTACAACATAGACCTCCACAATGCTAGGGTCAACCTTAGGGTTAGGGATTTGGGGTGGTGCCAAGGACTTAGAATAGGTTATGTTCTTTGAGTCACTATCCTCTTCGATGTTGTTATGTGATACCCTTAAGAATATACAATGTTTTAGTACTTCATCCCTACATCCAAACATTTGTTTTAGGAAAACTTCCTCCACCACCTTTGAGTAATCCACAAATTCCTCTTCCTCTATCCTATCCTCCCAATATTATCACCTCATAAACCATATTTCTAACCAAAAAATGTATAAGAATATAAAATCGAGAGATCATTATATTGACTATATATTATTTTCAATATCAGGAAACAAGAAGAAATTTCTATGTGCAACTAAATGCTAAAAAAGGCTTTCAAATTCCAATATAGTTGGAAAGAATGCATTGAATCATGTCACACATTGGTTAAGTTTAGAAGGTAATGTTGCAATGCAAAGTTGTGATGATTCCCTAGTTGGTGATTGGTTGATGGATCATCATGATATATTGGTGTATTGATCTTGATGTGCTCTCTTTTTGGTAATATTGTAATGCTTGAGTATCTTTCCTTAGAATTCATCTAAAACTTTGTGCTTTCATGGAATGGGTACCAATCAACTTAGGGTTTCCCTAAGTTTTAAAGAGTTAATAATTGTTCCTTGATGAAGTATTGCCTATGCAATGTTTGACAGTATGATTATTGATGTGGTTATGTGAGTTTGATGCCTCCGATCTAGAACACTAGGAGATGATGGTGAGCTTCACTCATATGTCATTTTCTCATGACACATTGATCATATTTTCATGGAGTGCCCTAGCATTTTTGGTTTGATTTGGCATGTTGATGACATGGATTATCATTTTTTATGAAGCCCTAGGCTTATTGTATGTTAATTATGGTATTTGGACTTTGGAGGCTTTTCTATTGGGGTGCTCTAGCTCATTGGATGTGTTTCACACTTATGGATGAATTTTGTACTACATGCTAGTTAAGTGGGGTATACCTTAACAATAATGGAACCTTGGTACACAAGTTATTACTTTGTTGATATTTTCCATTCTTTTGACTAGAATCAATATAGAACACATTAATAATGTGTTCTAGATTGAAAACATTTAATCGACAATCTGAATGGGATAATTAGGAAACAATATGGATGGGAGAATTGGACTAAGAATGCAATTCTCCTAAGGTCCTTTTTGTTTTATCATTTGAGCATTTTCATCATGTTTTAATGGGTTTTTCCAATTATTTGAGAGGTAGAAAAATGAAAAATGACTCTCTTCCCCAACCCCCTCTGTGTTCCTAAAATAATAAATGACTCTCAAAACAACAAAGGAAAGGGGAATTATGAATTGAATTGGAATGAAAGGTCACACTAGTCCATGGCCTAGCTTAGGAGGGCCACCATAGTAAATGACTAGCTTGGGGATGTTATCACAATCCACAACCAGTTTTGGATGGCTTATACACTCACCACCAATCCCTTAGAGGGCTTACACAATAATTCCCATCTTCTAGACGGTATATAAAGTGATAGACCAGCCTAGGAGTATCATAAACAGTCATGTCCTAGCTTAAAATATGCCCTAAAAATCCCTAAAATAGACCTTGCACCAACAGTCCCAGGGATTCCTTTTCTTACCATCAGCACCCTTTCTATGGACTTAAAACAACCTCACCTGCTCACATTGGCCCTCGACCCTCTTTGGTTCTAGTTTGTACCAACCTTATTCTAGGAATATACAGTTTGCAAATTCATTTTGCATACTGTCTCTAAAAACTACCTTAAGCCTCCACCTGTACACATAGAAAAAAATAGTTGGTTGAGGTTAAAATCAATGATAAAATAGCATATTTCGGATGCACACTGCCTAGGGCACTTGCTACAGTACATTTAAGACCTCATATGCAAACACATGTTTTTCTCTTTCCTTTATTGACACGAATGGACAATCTTACAATTGACTGGTAATTGCATAATGAAATGAGGGATGTTACATCCATTTGAGAGGATTGTCATAAGTTTTTGGTGTTGTGTTTGGATATATGATAGACATAAAGGATTTATCTATTTGCTAATTATAAGTATCTCAAGGTTAATTGCAACTACCTATATTCAAGGGCTACCAAATCAACCCTAGCCCATCACTTGCACACTCACCAAGGATGCTCCCCTCTCTTATGGAATTTATTATTATTTTGGAGGAGTTGGTCCATCATTTCAAATGTGGCAGAGTTGATCCTTTATATTTATATATTATTTGAAGAACATGGTTGTCTGGGGGCTACTTTATGATGTAATTCTATATGAAGCCCACTATTTGCACCCTTCTCTAGGGCACACCCTCTTTGGAGTTGTTTTTAGTAAGATTCTGATTTTGTTTAAGAATGAAATGGCCCTTTGCTCACTAGTGGCATCATTTAAGAAGTGGAGCACTATACATTTGAGGTTCTTTGTGCGCAGATCTCTAGATCAGACCACTCCAAGAAGCCTTATAATCCTATGAATGAGGAGTTGAACAATCAACACCATTGACATCAGGTTACACGGAGGGATTGGTGCTTTTGATTCAATGCCATTCCCATATTCTCATGCATGATAGAATCCAAGGAAAAAGATACAATCCTGCCAATTCTGCATTCATAAAAAGTGTTGTCTACCGAATCCCTACTTTCCATGTGATGTTTGATGAGGTTGGAACCACTATCAAAACCCTAGGTCCTTATCAGATGGACTCAAACCCTAGCACTTCAATTATACTCTAGGTTTTGTTTTTCAGAAACCCCAAACCTTCAAGTATCTTCTAGTTTTTGTCTTTCACAAACCCTAACACCTTCCTTCCTTGCATAAAGACAAGTATAAATATTTCAGGAAAGGTTTTCTTCAAGTTACAATTCATCCGATCAAATCTCACATGATTTTACATGAATACACTCTCCTGAGGGCTCAAGTCCCAACATATTATAGATATGAAATTTACATTTTAACAACAGAATTGTTGCAGCCACAAATCTTCCCTCTTAGCTTCTATATACTTGCCAAATCACTCAAAAAAATTAGCTAACTGTTTATGATAAATCAGCATACCAAAAATCCCTAGAAACTACTCATTCACCATGAGAATATACTTTGAAAACCAGCTCCTCAAGTACACAATATGGATAAGAATGTACACTTGACATATACATAAAAATGAAGTTACAAGTACATACCAACAACTTATCACAATTTGGTACAAAGTCGTCCTTCAAGCTTATCCACAAGCTAAGAGTCTCCAATGCATCCAAACCCTAGTAGGTAGGGTGTCTACCATCAATAGAAAACACTAATGAGCAATACAAAGGCCTAGCAATGTGTCCCACCAAGCTATCTAGCCACACCAAAATACATAAAACAAGTTAGCACCAACAACAACAAATCCATTCTTGATCTTTCACTAAGCTTGCATCACACAAACTCTCCAAGCTAAGTGCTCCAAGACTCCTCTAAGGTTTCTTTGCCACAAACCCTAGGTCCTTATCACATGGACGCAAACCCTAGCACTTCAAGTATCCTCTAGGATTTATCTTTCACAAACCCCAACCCTTCAAGTATATCCTAGGTTTTGTCTTTCACTAAACCTAGCACCTTCCTTCCTTGCATGAAGACAAGTATAAAGATTCAAGGCAAGTTTTTCTTCAAGAAACAATTAATCCAATCAACCCTCACTTGATTCTACATGAATAATACAACTAAATACTTTCTCATTACTTATGATATATAATAGGTGAGGGAGGCCAACAATAGTAAAGTGGACTGAATCCACAAGCAACCAAATCTATTGTCAAGATATGATCTCCTCTTGAAGTGCTCTATGTCTAAGGTGTACACATGTTGAGACAAGGATCCTCAAGGGGTGTGCTCTCCAAGCAGGGCTTCCATTTACATAATCCTTTTGTAGAGACCACCCATATAGGGATTGCAAAACCATGGAATGGTGTGACCTTTACTTTCCATCTTATGAATTGGATAGGAATTATCCAAGTACAACAAAGTTTTGTCGCTGATTTTCCCAGCCATCTTCACCATCTCAAATTTTGAAAATTTCAACTAGTTTTGCACACAAATATTTGTTTTTGCACTATGGAAATGTTGTTGAACAACAAGATAAACAAATCATTCATGTCCAGCAATGTAACTTGAGGCAGTTTCATTTTGATGTCATTGCAAAATAATTCCAGCCAAGAAACCCTATATTTTTAGATGCATGTGTGGGTAAAGGATCACCTCTTGAGCCATTTTTTAGGCTGGAAATGAGATAGTGCAACAAAGTTTTGTCGCTGATTTTCCCAGCCATCTTCACCATCTCAAATTTTCGTAATTTCATCTAGTTTTGCACACAGATATTTGTTTTTGCATTATGGAAATGTTGTTGAACAACAAGATAAACAAATCAGTCATTTCCAACAATGTAACATGAGGCAAAATTCCATTTCCTTGTTTAAACATTTTTATTCTTGTCAAGCTGAGAATATTGTGATGATGGAGAATCCTACATCTCTCTCTTGAAGATATTGTTGATAATTTTGCATGTTGGCACCCTCATGTTGACTATGTTTAAACTATTTACAAGCCCTATCCAATCTTGGATGGAAGAGGCTTATAGGAAGAATTGCCATGCATGTTAAAAGTCTGATGATATTGTACCTGGTCATGATCTCGTGATGAAGATTGCAGTATGTTTGATTATGATGATTATTTTCAAATTACATTGATGAGTTATAATCACACATCAAAGAGAACACCTATGATGATGATTATTTCTCTAAATGATGTCCTTGTTGCACAAAATAAAAAATAAACGTATGGGTGTCAAATTCAAAAGCCCTAGATTCAACATGAAACCCACTTCACAACACCAAATCAACAAGGGGTATGCATTTCTTTCAATGCTTGAGAACCAATTTTTATATTTTCATTTCAAGATTGCCTAGTGAAGATCAATCTCTTTAATAGAGCCCCCACTTTTACCATCGATTTCATGATAATTTGGTCGACCCCTCAAAATCCCTGTATAGTCTAGCAGAGTTGGTAATGGCACCTGAATTAGGTTTGTAGTGGACAAAAGCATCCCATATTTTCTAGATCCATTTTTCCTAAACCCTTCGATGCTCGTACTATAAGTTTCCATTTAAATCAGGACCTCAAATTGGGGTTTATTTGTTAAAATCACGGGACCTCGACTTAGGGGTTGGTAGATACAATGTCTAAATATAAAAGGATTCCCTAGGCCTCCCAACTCGGGTCTCACTTGTACAAGTTGTATATCAACATAAAACCTTAGTTTGTTTTTAAACAAGTGTTCATCCTTAAAGATCCACATATACCATATGAAGGATTTGTTCAACATTATTAAGTACCCTTCTTTGAAAATTGTTCTTCAATAACTGAAAATGATCATGCTTGATGACAAAAAGAGGTATAGTCCAAAGAGTAACATCTGAGACATGTGCATTGAGTTATTCGGTTTATTGGATACAGGGGTAAACAGTAAAACCAGGAAGCATAAAACCATGCATAAATATATGATATTCGTAGACACTTGTGTAAATATCAAGAAAATAGTTAATGACAAAATGAATAGATAAGGATTGAGTTATTCGGTTCATTGGATACATGGGTTGAATATATTATTAAACATTTGTTACAATTTTATAACATTTAGTTTAGGAGTTTGTTGTGAAGAGTTGGAAGTTTTTCTAAGTTATATGTAAGCCTATGGGTGTAGAGTAAGGAGAGAGGAGTGGCCAAGAAAATGAATAATCGGGTAATGTATACTGGAGAACTGACCTAGAAGTTCTGTGATCAGTTTGGTGTAGTGATAGAAGCTCTTAGAATGTGAACTCATCTATAGAGGTTGGAGAAAGTAATTCATTTCGTCGGATATCCAACATATATGCTATACTACCGACATCTTCAATTCGTTTATATGACTTTTGCCATGTTTACAAGGAGCATAATATGAGTGTAGACCATTTATCCAAGTAAGCATTGAATATGAAGCCTATCCTCCTCTCCTTCTCATAACTTTTAGCAAGAGAAATCATTGAGGAAGGAATGGTACAGTTAATTTAAGAGCTTTTTTATTTATGTGGCATAGTCTTTTTTGGTTATTTCTACTATAGGATACATCAACATGTTTCTTGTTTTAGCTAGGGATATAGATTTTGTTTTCATCCCCTCAGGGGTGTGTTTTCTCCACCCTCGATGCCTCCTTGGATAAGATGTTTGGGCTCCTTGTGTTATATGTGTGGTATTGCTACTTCATTCATCTTGGGATTGTGGGTTCCGTCCCTCCTTTTGAGAATTTTTTTGATGCTTATGATCTCCACTTATTAATGGACTGACTTATCATCAAGACTATGTAAAAGTTACCTTTTATTCACTATTGAATATCAAGGAACACCTCTTTTTCTTCTAAAAAAAAAGTTATAGAATATTTGAAAATGATTTTATCACATATATTTTTATCCGTAAATTGGGTCTTTTATATTTTTGGGTGACGAAACAAACTAAATTAAAATAGGTACACCTAAGAATATTGTAAAAAACATAGTTTGTATTTTGAGATAAATTGACTGAAACATTTTCTATGGAACAACTTGTTAGCTATATTGTGTTAAAGGACTATGTGATGAACTATTATACTAGGGAATTATCGATATTATTCAGGATAATGACATTACCATTATGTCATGCTTATAAGTCTTTCCAAGTTTTTTGATGGTATTTTGTTATTATTTGCCAATTTTTCTTTCAGCCATGGTGCAGGTAGAACCAAACAGGTATTTTTCATACCTGTATTCCTCTAGCGACGAGAGTTTGGGAAGGCTAGAGGAAAGTGAGACATCCAGTAGGTCTACAAGGGCTAGATCAACTAGATGTCATAAGATCAGAAGAAAATTCAATAAACGCATGGAATTTTTTATCAGAGGAGGGGGGTCATGTTCCTATGATGATGAGACAATAGAAGACATCGAGGTGCCCTTAAGGTACAAACACCTAGTGAAACAATGCATACATAGGGATCTTCCTCAAGTAAACACTAATTTTTGTGTGAATGAGAGGATATATAGAATTACACAGTCGTCATTACATGGATTGGGGTGGTTTTGCATGTATGGCATAAAGGTTGGATACGACAGATGTACATAATTGATGGAGTATGTTGGACCCTCTTACAACTACAATGATTGGATGCACCTGGTTGAATATACATGAAGTATACGTAGATATGGGTTGTCCGCAAATTATATACAACTGCAAGACACATATCAAAATAAAGGAGCAACGTTGTACATTGATGGAAGGCAAAAAATAACGAGGAATATTGAGGGGTTTATAAACAGTACACAACTAGGGTCTACACTTAAGCAACCCAACTACATATTCGAGGCGCATGAAGGAATTTATGTCTTTGTATGTGCCATTAAATCAATAGTTGCTAGGGAAGAACTGCTTATTAATTACAATTTGAATCGTGTAGATACAAACATGGTTAGTATGGATGTGGTACATCCAATAATTTACCTAACCTTTTATTAATTATTTTAACATATTTTTGTTTTTTTGTTATCATATAATTATATTTTTTTATTAAATTTCCTATGTTGAATTCACAGGGAGGTGATGAAGGGTGCATCACCCCAGCAAAAGGTGAGAGAAGTACACGATCCGATAGGAAACATGTATCCATCAAAATGTTATCTTTTAAAATTGTTTTAATGAGTATTTTGGAGGGGTAAGTCATAATTTATAGTATGTTTTTGATGCATGGTTCTTTTAGCTAGGGCACCTCCCTCACAGTTGAAGTTATTAGACTTGCCTCAAGGCAACAGGTATACATCGAATTTTCCATTGTAAAAATTTAGGAAGGACAAGCAGATCTATCATTATTTATTTTCAATCGTATATTCGGTCCGTTTATATAATCTTATCTATTTTCCATGTAGTGTTGATCAGGTAAGCCAACCGACAATTGATCAGACGATAGCAATATCGGGGCAACATGTAAACATGAATGTAATTCTACATTTTAAATACTGTAAAATTGTACACATGTATAATGTGTAGCATAATGTTTATTTTGTTATGTATTTTTTCATTTTTATGTCTGCGTTCATTATGATAATGTTGTCTACTTTTTTTGCAGGTTGATGATCGGGGAAAGTCCCCAGTCATTGATCAGACGATTGGAGCCTTGAGGAAACAGGTAAACCAAATTGTACACATATAAAACATGTAGCATAATGTTTATTTTGTTATATATTTTGGAGTATTTATATATTGCGTTCATTATGTTAATGTTCTATACTTTTTTTCGGTGGATGATTGGGGAGAGTCCCCAACTGTTGGTCAGACCACACCCTCGTCTAGGAATAAGGTAAACCTAGATGTGATTCTAGGAATCTATCATGATAGACAATTTTTGTTAATACAATTTTTTGCGTAGACTATTGCTTCAAAGACTAAGCAATGTTTTATATATTTTTGTTGCAGACAAGGGATTCGGTTTATGAAACACCGACTCGGTAGTATTTACAGTTTGATGTCTACCAGTTGATGAAAGATTAGGAAAATAGTACGTTTGTAGACCCATTGAAGGTGCTATAGAAGACCATTTAAAAACAAAATGAGGAATTGGTTGATTTGTAATTGACAGTTCCACAAACAGAAGAGATCAAATCAAAGATTCAATTGTTGATCCAGAGATGTCGACAATTGAGAGTAACTTCTGGAATAATAATGTAAATTCATTTAGAACTTTATAGTTTTTTATTTTATATGATATTGAACTTATAATACAATGGTTTGTATTTACAGGAAATTATTCAGTTTAACACTGGTGGTGAAGGCATTGTTGGTCCCAGTGACCAAACCAGTCAACGTACACCACATACTGCTCCCTTTTTTCCACTGAATAGTCGGCAACATGCTCTGCAACACCCAGAGGCCAACAGAGGGTGTAACCGATGCTTACTGACCCACAACAGATGCTGCAGAAGAAGGGGTGGATGCAGGGTTATATACTAATGTTGATGCTGAAGCAGCATTTCCAGGATCTTCTCGTGTCACTAGCATTGGTTCTAGGGATAATTTTGGGGGAGAAATTTATCCCATGCGATATTTTTCCATATTTTTCTTCAAGAAATGATTCGTCATTTTGTAGATTTTGAAGCCCTGTTACGCCCAATTTCGATGGAGTAAAATTTTTTCACCCTCAAAATTGCCAAATTATTATATAAATGATATAAAATCCTTGGAAATTAAAATATTTTTTGAAAAATATCGCCAAAAATTTTATGGTTGGAATTTTATGAATTTGTAAGATTCGCCAACATTTATACACTTTTAAATAAGTATGGTTCCTTAAAATCATCCCTGGCTGGTTCAATAGTGACAACAGTTTTGGTGAACGATGAACTCGTTCCAATAAAGATAGAGAAGATTCTAGGTGATTATAGATTGTTCAATTTTTTTTTAGAATTTGTTTCTAATATACCAATAATATTTTTTAATTTTGACTAATGATGGCATTATTGTTTTGCAGAAAATGATGTATTTTATAAAAATCTAAATGAGTTTTTCTTGGAGATCTTCGGGCCCACCATCCGAATAAGATGGGACAGACAAGGAAAAGCTTTAAAGGATGATCTAACTAATCACTTGGTTGGTATGTTCAGAAAAGATACCTTCGATACATCAAAGGTCCTACAGAAGGTTGGACAACATCTGAAGATTGTCAGAGACCAGTATCGGGTTCACCTCGAACATAACCCTAGGTATGAGCGCCCTCTGATTATTCCATCAAGGGAGTGGAAAGCCCTGGTGGAAGATGGAAAAGACAAGGGTCTGACAAAAGCAGGATAGATACCACTAGGAACAGGGAGGTATGAAATACATTCCAAAATGTAATGATAATCCTTACTATTATTAGTTTTTATATCGAATTTGGAACATCAACTAACGCAATTCAACACTTGATTAGGCTGTCGGACACATAAAAGTCCACCAAGGAAAGAATGGAAAAATTGGTCAACACAAGCTTGGGCCTAGTGGTTATTCGAATTTGGTGGTCCGATATGTAAGTATCGAAAACCCGATACTACATCCAAATAATATATAGAAAATTATTTTCGTTGTATTCTGGCAAAAAATGTAAAATTAATGACATCATGCAAATATGCAGGCCAACCGATTCAAAGAATCACCCACTGAGGAAGACATGAATCTTGACTTCGAATAGGGATTTGACGCCGTTGTTGAACACCGAAGAATCTTGTATGGGCATATTGCACGATCTTCTGTTGATCGATCTGGTGTGCAGGTATATAAAAACTATATAGTTTAATGATAATTTATTATTTCTCATGCAATTTATTCCTTATAATAAATGAACATAAATTTGTATTCCTTTTTTAGTAGGAAAGTAATGGTCCCGTTAATGTCGAGGATGTACACCAACCAGATGAAGATCATGCTTCAATTCCTGGTAATGAATTTATTAATATGCTACTATTTTGTATAGATAATTGCAGATGCTGAACATTAATTATAATTCTCCACAATTCAATTGCAGAGCATGTAGATGCAGATAGCACTTAACAAGCTGAGCCTGTACAGGATAATGATGAACATATTGATGTGCCCATGCCAGGGAAAGAAACACCTTTGTAATGTTTTTTTAAATGAATTACTTGTATTTATAAAAATAAAAATAAATTAATGAAACATTTTTGACATTATTGCAGAAATTCATAGCCCCTCGCCGTAAGTTCAACCTTGTGAGCAGTCTAGTATGGAGATCGATGAGCAGATTCTGGAAGATGCGCTTCTGGCTAAATAAGTAAAGAGAAGAAACGTACAAAGGAAGTGACTAAAGAAATTATGAGTAATTCTTATTTATTATAAAAAAATTTACATGTTTTTTTCCTCTATTTCATGAATGAATGGTTAAATGAATTATTTAATGAATGGTTTACTGATTTTTTTATCGACTATTGACTAAATGAAGGGTTTAATGAATGGTTTGATGAATGGTTTAGTGAATTTTTGTTTCAAATTTTGAATGATTGAATGGTTTAATTAATGGTTTAAAGAATGATTTAATGAAAGCTTCTTTCATCTATTTAGTGAAATAATTTGCAGGAAATTTTTATTTGCAAGTAGATGCATTGGGTTTGGGGATTTGAGAGTGATGTGAGGGGGGGGAGGGGCCATAAGAGCTTCCACATTCATGTGGTTGGTCTTGTTTAGTAGAGAATATTAAATTATTCTTGAAACAGAGAGGAGCTCAATGAATGGTAAGGAAGAATACATTAAAAATATTTATTTCTATAATTGTAGTGTTTAAATTTTGCTATTGATATTTGACTCCTCCATTAGAACTTGTTACAGATAGCGTTGAGAAACATTTTCATAGTTAAGAGGAAAGAAATGATGTTTTGATGTGATCCATGGCCCTATATGCATAGTGTTTGTGGTTCTCCATGTTTTCTCAGGTGATCTATTATTAACAATTAATTTACTTAAATAGTTGAATAGTATCGTAATTTACATTGTAATAGTATTGTATTTATTTATATCGGTTTTGTTGTTTTCATAAATAGAAAAATATTTATTTGATGGGTCCTAACATGAAATTATTGCAACAGGAAAAAATTCGAAGTATGTTGAATGATGTTTTGAAAGGTAAAGCAGAAGAACAGAGTATGAAGCTCCACAAATCAAGGTATAATTATGTTTTCTTTTATTTTATTGAACTGTGTATTGGGTGTTTATGCATGTGCACACACACACATTTATTTTATGATGATGATTACTATACATTCATCATAACTTTGTTCTATCTGATCTATAAACTTAACTTAATTAAAGTTTGATTTATCAAGTTTTTTCTATGATTGAATAACTTGGAAAAGAAACTTCTGATTTTTATGAGTTAGTAAGTTGTAGAATGCAGTCTTTTAACACAAATATTTTTAAAAATAGATCTAATGTATTTGTAGGCCAAGAAGTCCAAGGGAGTACTTTTATAATGTATATATATAGCCTTTCCTTTATGTCACTCCAGTAGTAGAATTAGAGTTAATTTGTGTATTTTCATTAATTCTAGAATGTTAAAAGAGGAAATGTGGGTCTTATTCCATAAATGAATTTTAGGTATCAAAGGCTAAGAAAAAATTAAGCCTTTGTGTTGTGTCCTAAGCCTTTTGTCTAGCATCATTCTGAAGCTTGAAAGTATACTACAATCAGTTAGATTGATTAATGGAACAAAATAAAATTGATTAGGATGGGACTGTAATCTCATAGAAATGTCTCTTTAATTTTCAAAATATATTTTATTATTGTATTTGGTTAGTTGACGTATTTTTTTAGGATTTCATCCAAATTGCACCGTATAAGTCCCAATTTCCATATTCCCCATTCTAGAGCATCCATAAATCAATATGGTAACTAAGTAGATCCATTTTGGATGCAGTACAAAATGAATTTAACATGGGGTGAGAGACTTGAACCCTGCTTATTTCCTAAATATCATTTCCTTTACCAATTTAAAGTGGGAAATCCCCACCCCATCCCAATGAGAGAGAGTGTTTCCTGTGAATATTCATTTCTTTGTTTTTGTGTTCACTTTTCATGACTCAGTCCCATTAACCTACTTTTTTGGTCATTTGTCAGAAATTAATATTATTATCTTATCTTATCTTTATCTATAGGTTACCACAAAAGAACTCAAACTTAAAGATACCAATACTAATAAATCATTGCAATTTTAATCTTCTAGATCCTACATGAAATAATATATGAAAACTACCATCAAACTCTATCTTTAATTTTTAATACATTGCTACAAGATTGTTTTAAGGATGCTACATGTAAAAGTTTCCACAATTTTGATACTACCATGAACTTCAAAACTACCCAAATTTCTTAACAAGGTTTATTTTCAGAGCTAGAGTCCCTAAACCTCCAAGAAGAGATGATTTGATGCTACTATGACCTCTAAATTGTTCATATTTGTTGTTTGGCACCTCCAGAGGCTGCTCTTGAAGTTTCAAGCAATTGTATGTACACCAATACAACCAAACCTTCCTAAAAACCGTCCTTTTCATCTAGAAAATGGATGATCTTTGACCCTTTGAAGTGTAATAAGTATTTGAGTAATCCATAGGAGGTGAGCTCATCATGTGTGTAATGCGGTTAGTTTGTTCCTCCTCCAAAATCTTGACACAATCTCACTCATGGCAAGAGATCGACATTACTATCCTAGAAATAGGCTTTCCACACAAACAAAAAAACTAAAAAAAAAAGTGGGGTGTGTGGGCCTAAAGCAAATTTTCATGTAGATTGTGCATTATTTCACAAAATAATGATGCAAGTTACTTGAATTTTGTACAAAATATCATAGTTGTGTGGCTAAAATGGATTCAATCCATGCGCTAAATAGTTTCCCATCACATAGGCACACATCAAAGTTTCATGACCAAAACATAGGCAAGCCATGCATTACACAACTACCCACCAAACAATCATGCTACATAGTTGCACAACCAATTGATAAGAAAGATTTCACACTTTGTGGATTCTATCTCACTAGACATATTTGGAATATTGTTACATGATCAACTTTTCGTATCCTATGAGTTGTGAAAATGTGGGTTGAATAGACACAAATATTTGTGCAACTATTCGGTTGACAGTCTTGCAATTCAATGGAAAACCTAATGGGTATCATAAGGGTTGTAGAGCCCCCTAATATATAAATGAAATGGATAAAATGAAAATAAATTCAATACCTCTTCCTTCATGATCTTGGAATCTGATTTGAGTCGTCAATTTGACCACAATAAGTTCCAAAACAATTAGTTCAAAAAGGATGGTCAAAAAAATTGAACGTGAATATGAATTTTGAAATGTTGGCCCACCTCATTTATAAAGTACCATGTCAAGATTCGAATGGAATATTATGGATATCAGGTGATTCCTTATTTTTCATCATTAACACAAAAATCCTACTCTCATATGCTTCCATTTGGCACACTCCATTTATCACCATCCTCAACTTCTTTAGGATCTATGCGTTGGTTTTATGTTGTAATAGGTTGGTTCTCACAAAATGGGTATGAGATCCTTCACCAAGTCTTCCCACATCTATTACAACTCCACAAGAGGGTCATTTTAGGATACTTGCAACATACTTTATCTGTAGAACTTTCAAATGACACCAAATTGTTGCTACGAAAGGTTTTCTGTTGGGGAATCTATTGTTTTTATGAAGATACAACCAAGACTGTTGATGTATCTAGTCACTTCTTATTCAATTCTGATTCTCACGGAATCATGGAAATTTTAAAATCCAACAATCCTCGAAAGGTGACCAATACTCAATCTAGCAAGTGTTACATATGTTTTGCAAAATATTTCTAATATTAGGAATATTTTATCAAATATATACCAATAGAATTCTCTGTTATAGGAAGAGAATAAAGGACTCTAATTTCCTTCTAGATGGTCTTGAATATTTTTGTATAAATCAGCAGATGATTTCAACATGTAAAAACTTATAGAATCTAATTGGTAGATGATTTTGTTAATTCAATCTTACCGTTTTTGTGAGAAAAAAAATCTCTCATCCTTCCATTATTAACTATGGTCTAGTTTTTTTCAAATTGTAGTCCACCTAATATGTTGATTGGGCAATGTTGGATTTCTAATAATACTAATTAAAATGCATTTTCTATTTTGATGAAATATATTGATCCCATTTATTAATTTGAATCGTCCAATTATAACCTTCCTTTGTCCTTTCAGTTAATAAGTTAACATGGACACTCATAGTAGCATATGGGACTCTTTAGGCATATGTATCATTGTCCACAATTCCCACCTTAAGGGTTGGGGTGGAGTCATTTACTAAATCTCCAAGGACATATTCCTTCTACCATGTGGGTTACTATTTGACCACTTTTTTACTTGGGAGACTTTTTTCTTTGAACATGGAATCTCCATTAGCTCACACTAAAAGAAAATTTGCAAAAAAATAGTATGGTTTTATAGTCCAAAAGTTATGTCAAACTATGATTTTGGCACTCAAACACAATTGTTCCAAGGATACCTTCACTTAAATCTAAGTAAATTCAAATTAAGTCCACAGATGTAGTATACTTCCTTATTGTTTCTGGGTCCATAATAATAAACTTTCCTAGATTGTTACCAATTGTGGTAAGGGTGTCCCATTCCAATATTCAAACAAAAGATTGGAATTCCTACCCAAATCAAATATTTGTTAATGAATCTATAGGTTGAATAAATCCAAGTTTCTATGGATTCATAAAGAGGAAAGCTTCATATATAAACTAGGGAACTTACCAACAATGTGCACTATGTCATACTCAGCCAAAAATTAGAAAAAAACCCCTTTGCATTAGGTTGGATCGACACCATATTCTCCAAGAAAGAAATGCATAAGTCTTCTACAATTTTTTTAGTGATGACCATAAGCAATGAAACCCTCGTATCATGATATGTAATAGTCCTTGTCCTCATCCTTTAAGGGTTGTAACTGATGAACATTACCACTATGTAGGGCTGAGATTATGCCCATATATGCCTTTTCTAGGGTTGTTTATACCCAAAGAATTTCCCAGAACTTTGGATTCAATGCCCAAATGAATTCAAAATTGTCCAAACATGACATAGGACTTACCAGAATTCATGTTTTAGAGTTGTTATAATGCTGAGAATTGTTTTTTGAGATATGAATTTCAAGAATTCACCTAATGCTGCATAATATAAGTCTAAGAATGACCCTTAGTAAATGCCAAAAATTTCCCAATATTTATGATAACAAGGCTGTCATATATCCAAGTTATTATTGTGATGAAACAAAGATTCCTAGGCTACCATATATCCTAGTTATTGTTGTGATGCATGCACAAGTCAGACACCCCTCTCCTGCATGATAATTTCAAAAATTAATACACCTATGCAACTTGGCTTCTACTTCATTTTCCCAATAGAAAGCACAGAACTCTGCCAACATTTATACAGGAATTTCCAACTGCAACTATATTTCTAAGAAGAGTAAAATCTGTGAAGGAAATACTTTCTTCTTACCATTCTTTAACAATGAAATTCCTTTGAGATGGAGTTTGTACATGTAAATATGACATGAAAGGAAGTGTATATCCATTTTCAAATAGATCAGTGCATGCTTAAGAAATGTGGTTACATCATCTTTTCATCATGTTGATATTGAATTATGTGGAATTAAAAAATATGTGATCCTAATTTAAACCAAATTCGAAGAAAGTTTAGAACTGATCTTTAGCCATTATTGTGTTTACTTCAATGCTTAATTTCAACTTTGGAGCTACCTTTCTTCATAACGAACTTTGCCTAAGTATTAAAATGATGAAATTTTACAATGCGCTTTACTATTCTGACATAGAGTATAATGGTAATGTTGATTGAAATATATTATGCATGTTTCATTTTACCTTTTAATGTTTGTGACCATTGGACTAGGGATGGTATGAAATGTTTCTAAAGAAGTTGATGCTTATGAGAATGATGGGTGTGGTCATGAAGGCCCTGAACAATCACGAGTATATAATATACTTCTTGCAGACAAAAGAAGAGATGATATTTAATCATGCCAAACTACGCCCCCATCTCAAATTCATAGATAACAAATGAGTTGAAGCTTCCAAGGTATGCACATTACTTCTCTTCATTCACTTCATGGGAATTGGTAGTGTTTTTTCAATGAATAAAAGATTTTTTCCCTTGGCTTAGTCCTCAAATGGATAAAGTGCTTTTAAGTTTGTTGTTTTCCAATTGTTTTCTGATTTTTCTGTAATGTTTATTTCTTATTTCTTCGGTGTCCATGATACCCTTTTCTAGGCTGGCATACTTTTTGGTTTTTCTGTGGACTTCTAAGTGGATTTTACTGTGTTGGGACCTCTGTCAAACAGGATGCTAAGGTTCAAATTTTTTCTTTGATAACGACTATTATTGGTAATCTACCTAGTGTTATAGATAGGATATTGTTCCTGAGTTGTGAATATTAGACAAGGCAGCATTCAAGGGGAGGGTTAAGGTTGAGTTTAATTATTGTTACAATGCTTTATATGTCATCTTAAATTCCCCAGACACCTTAAGGTTCTTCAAAACACTAAATGAGGAATTTTCACTTTTATTGGATCTTAAAGTTCAAGCTTAAAAATTAATATTTTAAACCAAGACTTGTATCTCATCTGTGAGTTCGTGGAAAATGGGTATCTCGAAAACTAAATCCATGGCGCAGGGTCATGTGTTGGGGATTTGAGTTTTAACTTGGAACTAAAGACTACAGATTGTCGTGGACATGGCAGAAGGGTTGAAGTATCTTCAAACTTTTGTGTAATATTGCATTATAAAGTGTTTTTTTTTAATTTTGTGTTTGTTTGGCCTATGTGGATATACCTCTATTATGAAGATAAAGTTATTGTTAATGGAAATCCTGATCTTGTGTCATTGTAGGAAACACAAAATTTGTTTTCTACATATTTTAAGCATTTCAAGGCTGATTGAATAGTTGCAATGTGTTCGAAGCATTAATTCCAACTAAAAACACCCCGTGTTTGTTCAAAACGACTTATACTTCCCCAAGTGTAGTAATTTATCTCTATGAATCAACACGACGATAAACCTATTTTTTTTATAATGTTTTTATTTAGATATTTTTCGCTTTGGTTTCAAGTATTTTTGCATTTTTCATGCTTCATCGAACTCGGTGGATCAAATACACATCTAGCCAAGAGCATGTTTTGGATAGTATAATTATTAGGACCCATAAATACAATAACAATTTGAGCTGAAGGACACTATCCTAGTTAATCCCACCAAGCATGGATGATCATCATATCATCAATAGGAATTATAAGACTCAAGAAATTGAAAAACATTAAGAAAATTTGAATGGTACATACATATTTTCTCAATATTGCAACTAACAAAAAGAAACAACATCAAATTTCAACTACCTGGAATGGAAGTGTACCCTTCCATCATCACCAAAAACTAGCATAACAAATTTGAATATAGGGTCATAATAAAACCACAATATCAAAAGCATGCATAAGTAACAAACATAATAATCCAAAATAACAAATTACAACATTATCCCAACAATTTCTACCCAAAACATATTTGATTGAACTAGATGCAAATTTAAAATATATGAATGAAACCTTTAAAATAAACTATAATAATTACAACTATATGGAAATATTTGAGTTACAATAGAAAAATCATCGGTTGCACCATCCCCTAAGATAGTAAATCTAGGTCACATTAGAGCAAGCGTTTAATATCTATCTTTGAAGAACATCATCAATGCTTGATGTAACTATCATGATCCTACTAAAGCTTCATGTAGGTATTTGAAAATTACAATAAATCAAATAATTTAAGCCTCAGAGATCTACACAAATAACCATCTTCGGAAAATGGATACAAACAACAAACTTTTGTGAAAATTACTTGGTTTTAATTACTAGGCCATGAAATGTATTATGGATTCATTCATATGTCGGAATCAGGCCATGAAATGTATTATGGATTCATTCATATGTCGGAATCAAAGGGAAAGATATAGGATTCCATAGGATATCGATCATGTATTCCAATCCATGATATGTGATTACTTCAACAATGGATTTCACACATGAATTCCTGTAATATCCCTCCCGCATACCCTAGATAATTTTTGTAATTTCGAATGTTTATTGTACTTGTTCTGGTGAGGAGCTCAAGGCCAAGGCCCCACCAGAAACAAAACCTTTCATCCTATATAAGTTAAATATCTAAGTGGAAAATTTAGGAGACGTAAGACAATGACAAAAGGAGGCCAACTAAACCCCGCACAGGGCGAAAAGCGAACAGTTAAAGAACCATAATTGACACCATAGTCTTATGTATTGTTTGGATCATGGCGGTGTGAGAAATAAGGTCCTGCCGTATAAGAGACTCCTAGTAAGACACTATAGTTTAGTACTTAATCCTATTATGATTAAGTCATGATGGAGGAAGTTGAAATATTTTTCCTTTTAAGCGACATAAAATAAGTTAAGAGTAAGGTTAAAAATATTTAAAGAAGGGATAAAAGCAACCTGAGGAGTTAATTATCAAAGGCTATAGGTCATAGCCTCCTTAAAATAATTATCACCATGAGCATACCTCGTCTAATAATGGTGATACACCATGTACCTAGAATGATACACATTGAGACTTATGTTATACATATGATTAACATATGAATTAAAATATATGTACACACTTATTAAAAGGGAAATGGGAAATGGCTACGTAGGTAGGTATAATAAATGAAATTGCATGTACTTGTGCCATTATAACACATTCCATGAGTGGTGTTGTTATGCATATAAATAATAACTAGGGTTATAGTTAACTCAACCAAGAAATATTTTGGTAAGTAAAGGAAAAAGAATGAAAACGCATGCCTACGATTAATTACTGAATGACCAAATTTAAGGAGGCCTACCTGGGCAAAGATAGTGGCGAAATTTCTGCCTTGATTCATGGAATCTTGGCGCACCCTAGGGAAAGGACCATTTTCTTGTTTGGTTATTTAGTACATTTGGGAAAGGCATTAGGGAGAGGAAAAAAAATCTCTGCATTAGAGAGAGGCAATAATCTTTGCGCTTCAGATGGGAAAAGGTCTCTATGCTTGAGGTAGGCAATAAGAGATGCATTCTTGAGAGAATAGAACACCTAGGATTTCTATCCCATCACGTTTTAGTCCATGGGGAGGAATCGCAAGGGGAGCTGAAATAATTGGATTTTGAGAAAGGAGTGGGAGCGTGTGATTTTTGTATGGGAATATTGTCATGGATCTGAGATTGTCTGATTTTTCCTTGGTCGAATCCTGCAAGCTCACTACCGAAGGATTGTGGATGAGGGATGCACACCATCGCTTGGGGCTTTTGAGAAGGATATTCTCCACATATGGAAAGGCATGCACCTGTGATAGTTGAATCCTAGAATGAACTCTTACCTATGTTAACATGGCACTCGGTATGGTACTAACCTTGGATAATTTGTCTACATGCGTTAAGTGGAGCCTTAAATTTCCCCTATGATTGATTGAATTTGAATATCGTAAAATGCGTGGAAGGTACTCTTCCTTTTTTTTTCTGTTTCAGACAGTGTTTTCCTTTATTCCATGGAATAGAGCTAACTTGTGTTTGTATCTTAGTAAAATGTCGGGCAGGTTTTTATGCCTTATATTTGGTGGTTAAAAAATATATATATTCTTTATATCATATAGTTGACTACGAAAAGGTTAGGCGTTTACCTCCGGTACAACAAAATCTCCTATCAACCACCACACATTAACTACGTTACGCATCTGTATCTTCACCCAAAACCATAGGGCATGTGCCCATATTTTCAAGTTCTGCTAAAATTGATTCCCATTTTTAGGAGTTAGTCGAGTCCTGGGTTGATCTGAACTCCGTGGTAAATCATTGTCTCATTTCATAGTAGTGGCGGCAACTTATGCAATTTAGATATGGATATTTTGGGTTACACATCAGACATGAAATCTATAACCCTCTTTCCCCATCCCTTTCAATCCATTGAATATCGTTTTGGGCTTGAATGTGACTTAGAACTCTTTGGTAGGCTTCGTTTCCTTTGGTGATGGATTTGTTGGATCTAAACTCTACCATTTTCCCTAACGCTGAGTTAGTATTTTGAGAAAATGCTTGCGAGCTGGAAAGATCCCAGAGTTAGGGTTTTGAGTCTATGCTTGCACTATTATGAGCTAATTTGTAGAAGATGCACTTGCATTTTTTATATCAATTGTGGCCTCCACTGCCTGTGTACGATTTTATTTTATATATGAACCTGAAGGAGCAAGGTATGAACTCTGGCTGCTTGCTATAACCTTATCTATTTGTATATCGATAGGTGGCTATTATTCCTGAAGTTGGGAATGGATATCTCATCTCCAATGTTGAATTATAAACATGTTGTGGCTCAAGATGCCTTTGTTTGAAACGTCTGCACTTTCCTACTAATAAAATTTTGCATTAATCTTTAAGCATCAGAGCTTAAAAATGTGGTAAGGACCATATGGGAAATACCATGATTAATACCATGTAAGGTTTGTCGTTACACCAAAACCTGCAGATGTTGATGAACATTTGAAACCCAGCACAAGGCCCTATCACCAAGAGTGGTGGTTAAACCACTTGTTTTATATTCCCAAAGGTGCAGCGATTATATAGGTACCCGATACTCCAACACCCCGCCTCCAGCGTATCTCGGGGGAATTGAACCTGAGACCTCTACTCTGATATCATATTAATCTTTTCTATTGATCTAGCAACAAAGAATCAGTCTCATCAAAGATTAATCAACAAATAACTCATGAAATGGTGTAATCGGTCTACAGGAATAGTAGCCGCTCTGTATTCACATAAAGAATGAATGATTACAATTACAATGTCATCCTACAAGCATGAATTAATTAGCAATTTGAATACCTAAGGAGGTCATTTGAATTGAATGAGTGAGTCTAGCTTAACTCACTGTAAGCCATGGTCCACACTTAGTTAACCACTGATTAAAATCGTAATTTGCTCAACTGAACTGTAACTAAAGTTAGAATGCAATAAATAACTGAGTCTCAACTGAAAGAGATTAGACACATGTCATAGCAAGCCAACCATCAAGTTCTAGTGCTTCAATGACTTTAATGAACCTCGATGTGGTTAACTGAAGTTGAACTGAACATCAGAAGTTGGTGGAGGCGCCCCTGTTGACTCCAGTTCATTAATTAATCATTAAATAATAAATTAAATCATTAAATAATCATTAAATAATAAATTAAATGAAGGGAGGCGCCTTCACTAACTTGTTTAACTGATTGTAACCACCAGTTAGCAATTAGGTGCATTAATATAACTCAAATCACTCTCAAAGTGTTCCAGTTAGCCTCCCCGAATGTAGGAAAAGGCTAAGTTAGCCTCCTTGACTGAAGGTAGGCGTGGGTGTGACTAGATGATGACATTTAATGCTCCACTGATGTCAATTAATGTCAATAATACTTAGGATAGTGTTTTAGCTAGGCCAATTTGACCAAAAAGAGTGTGTATGGTGGTAAATGTCTCCAACAGTTTATATTGAAGGTGGTTTGTTTCTCTTTCAAGTCTAGAAGCCAAAGTATTATTCTTATAAGGATGCACACAGTGATGGGCATAGTCCTGTAGGATTTAAACCATATAGCTCCGAATTTTGGTTCATGTGGAAACAAGTTATTAAGGAATCCGAACTTGGATTCACAGTTTGTATACGTACCTCTTGTAGGAAGCTTCCCCCATTGAAAGGACAAGTGATAATTAACTAAAAGAAATAGGTAGTATTGAGTAGCCCTATTCGGGAATCACTATTTTACTAAGATATATTTTCTTGATTTGTTTTATGTAATAAACTTTAAGAGAATGCAAAATAGCTTGCAGCAAAGGTGTTGTAGAATGTACTCTTTCCTTGGTTGGTTACATAATAAAGAGTGAAGAATTTGGTGGACGTAACCCTAGGATGGGGTGAACCACATATATAGTTGTCTTTCTTGTGTCTTTTGCTTCTTATGTACATTCATTCTATTTTATATTAGTTGTTATAAAGGTTTTATTTATGTGAAAAACTCACCATATTTCATTTACTTAATATATGGGTTACTTCCCAAAATGATAACGAACGAATTACGAATGTATTCTTGTATGCCTATATTAGATTAATTCTTGTTGGACAGTGAATTTACTAAACTTGTATTATTAGTATGTTTAGGCTATGGTTTATGCTTGAGAGAGGTAAGGACCATATGGGAAATGCTTAAAAATGTAGAGTTGTGATGGTTCATAACCACCTATGCAATATATATATATAAGTCGATGTTTTATTAAGGACAAGCCTAAACTATTAATCTATAACTTAGCATGTTGTATGGACAACAGTAATTAAAATCCAAAGAAAACTTTCACCCCAATTTCTCATAATTTACCTTGGAGAGTTATCGGTTTGTTACAGATGGTATCAGAGCGAGAGTTGAAACACTTGGGCATATTTGGGCTCAAAATTCTCCTACATATTTCGTTTTAGGAACTAACGATTGAGTTTTGCTTTGTGATAACAAAAATCAACAAGTTCACATTGTTCTGCAATATAGGTACCTTAAGATGTACCAAGCGCGGATATTTATTGACCTTGTAGTTGTGCAGGAGGTGGAACATATTCTCAAAATCACAATGAATATGGCCCATTACTTTTGCCACTTCCATGTCAGGCCCAACGACATAAGTACATAGGTATCTTGCCATTTCCTTGATTACTTTCGAAGAGGTTTTATGAATGGCTAAGACGATTTTTTTGTCTCTATTTGAATTGCACAAATAAATTCTTAGTGAAGTATAGAAGTCTTCTTAGAAAAACTCATGGTCGATGAAAGTACTATAGTATTTTCTATTATAATAACAATGTGGGATTTGAATTGCTGAAAGAAGTGACCTTTAGAACCTACATTCATAGTTGAATTGGTCATTAATGACATGATGTATGTTAAAAATATTCTTAGAATTCCATGTGAAAAAATTGTGATAGGTTACCTTGTAAAACACGGTGAATATTGTTGTTAAAAAGTAGCATTGAGAGGGTTACCTAATTACCAATCGAATGTAGGCCTGCTAAAGATCTAATGAGAATTGAATATTGATTATAAGTCTTCTAGACCTAATTTGGGGTTCATTATTTGTAATAAATAAATGTAAGTGGCTCATGAGAGTATACTCCAAAGTCTTAGAGGTATCATTATGTGAGGGAATATGGTTATATATAACTTACCTGAATTCCTTGAACAGCAAGGTAGATATTAAAGGGAACTTGATAAGTTGATCATTTAGGAGTAACTGTATTACCCTTGAAAACTCTCTAAAAGATTAGCCACAAACTATCACATATAGTAAAATGGTTTAAGCACAAAGGTAAGTGTTAGGTCATCTTTTTTGCTTCCATTGTTTTTTATACTTTTATTCATATTTTGAATCTTTCTTTTACTTTTTGTTTCTAGAAAATTTTGTTGATAGGGATAATGTTAATTTTAGCCTTTAACTCTCATAATGCTTGATTTCTTAGCTTATGTTTACAAGTTTTGCTTTGATTTTATAATTGAGGGGCTTATATAAGGCATATATGGATTTAAAAAGTCTAAAAATAGCATAAAAGTTAAATTAAGACTCCTAAACCAAATTCAAACTCTTATCATTAGCTTAATATTGTGAAATCATTAATTTGGACTTTCTTGTAGCGCAAGACAAAAACGGATGGAGAAGAGCGCTAGAAGAAAATCACGCAAGTCAAAATCATCATTTTTTGGTCCAATTTCCTCGGGATTCTCACACCTGAGGTGTTAATCACATTGTATTATGGTTTTGATATGTGTCTTCTGCAGCTTAATCACTAAGGCAGGTGGAATATTATCATAAGAACAAAATCATGGTAGTCATTTGCAGAAGCTGATATAATAATGATATGCAGAGTATAATGGAACAAAGATGGATGAAATGATGTTTTTATTTGAATTACACGAAGAGTAATTGAAGATCATCGCGAGAAATCAGTGCTTGATAATCAGGATTTTGAAACTGAGCAAGAATTAGGGCTTGCAGGAGCGGTTAGCTTCAGTGGTCTAAGCAGTCAGAGAAAGGGAGAGCATGCAATTCGACACCTGACAATTGAAATAACCATTTTCCAGCATTCGAATTAGTCATCTTAACAGGTAGTCCGGGTGCCATTACCAGGTTTTTTTTTAATTTGGGGCTTTTTCTGAAGAAATGACTAATGACAGATTCGAAGGAAGAATACTAGTTTTAGACCTAATCCATATTAAATGATGAATTATTAACCAATACATTTAAATTATTCATCATTTAAATAGAGGAATTCATAGTAGAGCCTTTTGGAGGTCCCTATACTGTAATCTAGGCTAGTTTGTTAGGACTTGAAGATAGTCAGACTGTGGTGTATTAACAGAAGCTGTTTAACCATAGTAAATATGAAAAGGATTGGAAAAGCCAACAGGGAAGAACCCTCAGACTTAAGCTGGGTAAAGAATTTTCCATATTGTGCACAGTTGTTTGCAGATGCAGGATGGTTAATGTTCCTCAAAAGGATTGAAGGTCATCATTCAGAGGTGTCATACAAATTTGCTCAATGTTTAGACAAAGATATAGTGTCTTTTGACACCTTGAAGTTCAAATTAACTATAGAGCTAATAGCTGAAGCAACGGGGATTTTGGATGAGGGAGAGTTCTAGTTCAAAAAAGGTTCCCTATCACCTTTAATGCTCAAAGATACTTGCTTCCTGGTGTAGTTGCAGACTGGGGAAAAGGTGTTCCAATTAAAAATTTTAAACCTGAGTGGATTGATCCTATTAAAGTCTTGCAGAGCTATGTCTCCTATGAGGGTAGTTTTGCCTTTGTTTTCAAATATCACTTTAGGTTCCTCCAGCATTTCAGTAATGAGTCTAAAATGAATTTACCTTTCTTATTTCTGAAAAGCTTACAAAATATGTCATTTAGGGTGAGGGAGCACCAAGATCATACAAAGCAATCTGTTTTTCACCATGGACTCATTAAGCTCATAAGAAGTACTGTATTGCAGAAAAGGGAGAAGACTTGGGAGCATTTCATTTTTTGGTCAGGTTTCAAGACTGATTAGGAGGAACAATCTCAGAGAAGACAAGTAGATAAAGGTCAAACTTTGATTAAGAAGCTTAGAAAAAAGGTAACAGTCAAGGGTGAAGAAAATGATAAACCAGAAGAAGCTTCAAAATAGGAAAATAAAAACTTTGAATTTGAGTAGCAAGTTAATGGTGAGGATAACAAGATTTTACAGTCAGAAATTAAAGAAGCTGAGCCTGTTGTAGATGCTTTACCTGCATAATCAATTAAAAATGTAAAAGAATGTATTGAGGAGAAAAAGAAAAGCCCTATTATAGTACTATCAGAGGAGGATGAAAAATACCTATTTGATGAGCCTAGAATTCCTGTTACTAATGAAGCTAGGTTTTGCGCTGAGCAAGAAGTTCACACTCATTGTGATGAGGAAACAGTGTCAAGAAGGAAAAAAATGAAGGTTGTTGAATTTTCCTCGATAACTCATCAAGGAAAGGCTCTGAAGATGTTGGGAGAGATTGCAGTAGTTTGGAGACCTAAAACAAGGCCAAAGGAAAAACTTAGACTAAACATGAAAAATATAATAAATCCTAAATTGGCCAAAGAAAAGGTGACAGTGATACATGATTGATCATCTGAAGAAAAAATGCATGATAGTGAAGATGGCAATAAAGGTAAAAAATCAATAGAATCAAAAGGAAAATCTGTCGTGACTGATACCAAGATATCTGATATATTTCTAGAGATTCGAAATCAAATGCTTCAAGAACAACAACAAAGTGAGGTAAAAAGTTCATGTTTAGAGAAGAACGAGATTGATCAAGATGAAGTTCCCTGCAATGTTGAAAATGAATAACATCCAAAGTTTCCTGTGACCTCCACAAAACTTATGAATGAAGATGAAGAAATCTATTAAAGACTGAAAATTCCATGGACACCAGAAGGGATGCAAACAATAGTAGGAGACAAATATATTGATTCTGAAAAATAAAATCTACAAAGAAGCATTAAGAAATACAAGTATCAGATTCAATATATGCATGAAGCTAATGATGGGTTAGTTACTGCAAACAGGAGACTTAGAGAATATTTGGAGGAAGTTAACAGTCATTACCATGAGTTGATTATTGTTTCCAGAGAAGCACTTAAAAGGAAAAGGAAAACATAAAGTCAGTTCATAGAATTAAAGAAAAACAGAAGATTTGAAGAGCTAACAAGGAGGATTGCAGATATGGAGACAGACCAATTGAAGGCAAGAAGGAAAGCTCAAGCCTTGGAAGGAATTTCTTTACTAGCTGAAGCAGCTAAAGATTTGTAAAGTTAGTCAAGAAAATCATTTATTAGTTAAGTTTGAAAAGCTATTTTATTTTTGTAAGGATGATTTAGATTGAACTATTCGATAGGTAGTCTTAAAATAGTTAGGGTTCAGTTATTCAACAGATTTTGAAGAATAGGATAAATGTAAGTCTGAAAGAAGACAAATGGTTTGATTTTTTGCTGACAAGGGGAGGCTATCAGGATTTGTTTATGAGCTAAGTAAAAACTCTTATGTGTTTTTTGAAGACTGAACTATGAAATATATGCACTATATGCCCTTCAGATTATTGACTAGTTTCATTTATAATTTGTGTTAATTAGTCAGCTGGTATATTCATTTCTTGTTTAATGTTTTTATGCTTGGAATGCTTGCTAACTGTGGGTGAAATTCAGTATTGTGTTTTCTGTTGGATTATGGTTTATGTGTTATACATCTCAATCATTCAAATGCTCATGATTTAGTGTTTACTTTGGTTTTATGAATGTTTTCCCTCTTGTCTTCAAACTACCCAACCAAAAACCTTGAAAACCCTAAAAACCCTATTTTACTTTATTGTGATTATTGAGATTGTGTTGGCTCGTTCTCTTGTAGTCTGGGAACAATTTTTGGCACTAACATCTTTGGCACTGTTGCCAGGGAACGAAGTTGAAACCCTATTTTTCCCTGGGATACTTATCATTTCAGTGGTGGTAAGAGGTGAACTTAAACCACCAAATCTTAAAGACTACTTTTCACCAGTATTTCACAGTGGCTACTAAGAGAGTTGGGACACGAAACAGACCTAGTTCACCTTTACAGTTGGGTGTTTTAGACCCAGAATAGATATTGAAAACAACTAGGAAAATCAGAAGGTCTCAGTCATCACCAACCCTATGTAACCCTGATCAGTTAGATATTTCATCATCTTTATCTACTTTGAAGGGAGAAGAACAAAATTCACCTTGGTTGAAGCCTATAATTCATGTCAATAATTTTCAAGTTTTCACTAATCCTCAATCCTTCAAGAAAGCAAAGTCAATATCTCCTAGTAAAATTCCTCTATTTCATCTAAAAGTTGGTAAAACTCCATTTCAACCAAGTTCTAGTCAAGTCTTTCCATCACCAAAACCAGTCAACTTAAAAATGGCGGCCCAAAATCAATCATTAGATATGATGGACCGAATGGTTGGAGCTAGGTATGCACCTTTAGTTTTGCCTCAGCCTTTGAATGCACTTACTGGAGGTGATTACTAGAAATACCTGCCTAGGTTTAATGGACAAGGTGAAACTACAACCGAGGAGCATTGGGAGGCCTTTCTCAGTTATGTTGATAATCAGAATATTGAAGCTAAGGATGTTTGTACAGAGTCTTGATGGAGATGTCAGAAAATGGTTCAAGGAGTTGCCTGCGAATTCTATCACTATCATAGAATAACTTTAGGACCTTTTCATGAGACAATGGGGAGACACCAAGGATCATACCTATTATATAACTGAGTTTGGAACCCTTAGGAGAAAGAAGGATGAAACCATAGCTGATGTTTTGAAGAGATTCAATAAAATGTATGGCAGAATTCCTGCAGAAATAAAACCTTCAGAAACATCTGCAAAACTCACATATGCAAATGCCTTTGATCATGAATTTTCCTTACTTCTAAGAGAAAGAAGACCTGTTTCTTTACTAAAGATGTAGGATGCAGCATTAGAAGTGGAGTCTAATATATTAGCTTCTAATAGATTGAATGGAAATACAACTCAGCAGATATATGACAGGAAAGGTAAGAAAGAGGCAGTTCCAGGGGTTTCAACATCTCACTCATAAGAAGGTAAAATTGATGATGAAATGGCCAAGCTATTTAAGATCCTGACTGCAAAATTAAACAGGTTGGAACTAGAATAGAATTCAAGAAAACATGTTCAAGAAGGTGAGAGAAACCCCGAATATCAAAACCAATTCAGAAGACAGTTTGCACCTCGTTTCATACCTAGAGAAAGAAGAAACAATGATATACACCAAGAAAGGAGAGAAACTGAGGATCAAAGAGTACCACCCCCTCTTTAGAATAATGTTGTTGATGAAGAAGAAATGGAAGAAGAAGTGTTATTTTAGGATACAAACCAGGATATGAATTATTTTGGAGAGCAGTTAACTGAGGATTACGGTCACTGAAGAAGAGTTTTTAAATTCAGAATACTATGACGCTGATATGTTCGAAACAGAAAATGATTTAAATCTTGAAATGACTATTGTAACTGCTGATGCATATCAGACTGAGCCAAAGAAAACTTTGAATTTCAGGTTAGTTCCAAAGCAAGTAGTTCAAAATCCAAAGAAAAAGATAGTTGTACCTACTAAACAGCAATCTGATCATGTGTTAGAGAAAAAACAAATTCAAGATAAACAAAAGAAGAATGTCGAAGTTGAAGAAGTAAACAAAAGTGTGCATAATTTTAATCTGGAAAATGAATTAGGAAAAATTAAGATTCCTATGCCTTTTACTGAGTTAATGAAAAATCCTTCTTACAAAGATTCAGTTCTTAAAATGATTGGTTCAACAAACAGTCAGCCTCTTTCTGATACAGTGAATTTGCAAGAAGAAAGCCCTAAAACCTTTATTGGATCAGCTTTAGCTGAAAAAACTAAGAATGAAGCTAGTGCATCACCTCCTTTTTACATCACACTAACTATTCATGAACAACTGATACATAACTATCTTTTGGATTCAGGAGCATCACATAACCTAATGCCAAAGGCCGTCATGGAGGATCTAGGTTTGAGTATAACAAAACCCTATCATGATTTGTATGCTTTTGATTCATGAGCTATAAAATGTTTGGGAGTGATTAAAGATATGGTTGTCAGTTTGGCTCAACTACCAATGAAGAGTGTGATTATGCATGTGGTAGTAGCAGACATTACACCTAAATTTGGATTGCTCCTCTCTAGATATTGGGAAAAGAAAGTCAGTGGAACTTTACAAATGGATCTAACATATGCCACAATTCTTGTATTTGGGGGAGAAAACAGAAGGTTGTACAGAGATTACAGTTTGCCTATATTGTGACAGATGACAAGAACCCTACAAATCATCCCCTATATGTTGTTGATAAATATTTGGGTACTTGTATGTTACATTTTAGTGATGATGATAATATTGCTCGTTTGTTACAAGTTGAAAAGGAAAAGCCAGTTAAATGCACTAGGGAACAAGAAGATGAACTTTGGCAATTATACTTTGATGGATCTTCTTGTAAGGAAGGTGTTGGAGTAGGGGTTTTCTTAATATCTCCTCGTGGTGAAACAGTAAAGCTAATGTATAAATTAGAATTTATTACCACCAATAATACTACAGAATATGAATCTTTGTTGTTAGGTTTGAAAGCTGTAAAATATTTAGGCATTCAACATATTTCTGTATATGGCGACTCTGAGTTGGTTGTTCAACACGTGAGGAACAACTATCAAGTGAAACAAGATTTGCTGAAAGTTTATCGTAATGAATTATGGGATATGATAGATAATTATTTTGTGGATTTTAACATTACCTATATTCATAGGGACCATAACCAAACTATTGATTCTTTGGCCTTAGCAGCCACACATTTTAGAATCCCTAAAACAACACAACTAAAGTATCCTATTGAGGTTAGGTACAAACCTTCTGTGCCTAATAACGTAAGGTAGTGGAAAGTTTTTGAAGATGACATTGAAATAAAAAGATTTTTAGAGCTAACTGATGAGTTTTCCAATTCCATAATTGATCAAGAAGAAGACGATGAGGTTCAATATTCTGAAGATATTGTTGAAAATGAGATTTTTGACCACAAGATTATTGAACTTAAAGGTAATTTCATTCCTAAAGGTTTGGTGCCATTAGAAATAATATTTTCAAAAGATGATACACCTTTAAAACCTGTTGTACAGTCTTCAGAAGAAAATGTGGTGGATTGTAATAATGGTACTCCAGAACATCATAGAATGGTGAATATTTCAAAAGCACTCACAGCAGAACAGAGAAACAGGTACATTAAGTTGTTAAAGGAACATGTTGATGTTTTTGCATGGTCTTATGAAGACTTGAGGACATATGATACTGGGATTATACAACATAAAATACCTTTAAAACCAAATTTCAAACCTTTCCGACAAAAATTAAGGAGGATAAATCCAGCTCTGTTTCCTATTATTGAAAAAGAAGTGAAGAAGTTATTAGATGCCAAGATCATTGTTCCTCTTAGGTATTCTTCATGGGTTGCTAATTTAATTCCTGTCAGGAAAAAGAATGGAGAAATCAGACTGTGTGTTGACTTTAGAAATTTGAATAGGTCTTCATTGAAGGATAATTATCCTCTACCTAAAATAGAACAAATATTGCAGAAGGTAGTTGGGGCACAAAGGTTTTCTATGGTTGATGGTTTTTCAGGATATAATCAAATTGCTATGCATCCTGATGATAAAGAGAAAACAACGTTTACTACTCCCTGAGGAACTTTCATGTATGATAAAATGCCTTTTCGATTAATGAATGCTAGAGCAACTTTTCAAAGAGCTATGGATATAGCCTTTATTGGGGAAAGAGACAAGTTTGTAGTAATTTACTTAAATGATATTACAGGATTTTCACAATAGGATGATGAACATCTAAAACATTTGAAACAAACTTTTCTGAAATGCAGAAAATATGGTTTTTCTCTTAGTCCAAAGAAGTCACATTTTGCTGTGCAGGAAGGTAAGTTAATGGGTCATTTAATTTCAGCTAATGGCATCAGGATTGATCCGGAAAGGGTGAAAGAAATACTGAAAATAAGTCTGCCCAGGAGCAAAAAAGATGTACAATCTTTTATTGGTAAAATCCATTTTCTGCATTGGTTTATACCAAATTTTGCTAAGACTATCAAACAGATTACAACCATCCTGAAGAAGGATCAAAAATTCAAGTGGACTGCAGAAGCAAAGAATTCATTCAAAAAAATTAAGATGGCTCTTACTAAAGCTCCAGTATTAGTAAGTCCAGATTTTACAAAGGAATTTCTAACCTTTTCTTTTGCATCTGAAGATACATTGGCCACTGTTTTATTACAGAAGAATAAGGATGGTCTTCAACAGCCTATTGCATTCTTCAGCAAAACTCTTAGAGATTCGGATTTAAAGTACATCATTTTAGAGAAACAGGCTTACTCTTTGGTAAAAGCTTTGAAATTATTCAGAATCTATGTTTTGCCACGGGGACTTCACTTAGTGAACATCTCACATAGCACGTGCGATCGTGGGATATTAAAGAATACCCTTAATTTCTAGAGATATTGACCCAAACTCTTTTTGTTGAAACCCCCTCCCAATACTTAAAACCTCCTCCCCACCCCTTTTTATACCTCAATCCTTATAAACCACCCTACCCATCCCCACCTTAAACCCCTCATACCCCCAATACCTGCAATATATTGGTTCAATTTTTAATAATTTAAAAACCCACAATATGAACTAATGTGATAGGATATTGGTCAACAAGTGAATCCCCCGTGTGTTTTGCACTCCAAAGTTATTGCTTATGTGGCTAATGCTTCCATAAAATATGTTTTGACTCAGCCTGACAGTGAGGGAAAAAGTGGAAAGTGGATTTCTAAAATCATGGAATATGATGTGGATATACGACCTACAAAGCTAGTAAAGGGATAAGGCCTAGCTAAAATGTTAACTGATGCAAACTTCCAAGATTTAGGACTGCATTTGATGACAGAACAACCAGAATAGGAAGAAAATCAAGCAGAGCTAGAGAAAGAGAAAATTATGGATTTCTATTGAACATCTACATGGTATGTAGACATTGTATATTTTATGTTGTACTTGCAATGTCCAAAACACTTAGAATAAGAAGATGTTGGGTCTTTGAAGTTAAAAACTACTAAGTATTGTTTGGTAGAATAGCAGTTGTTTTGGAAAGATCCAGGGGGTATTCTACTCAGATGCTTAGATAAACCTGAAATTGAAGGAGTAATTTCTGAATCTCCTGAACGTGCTTGTGGAGGTCATAAGTATTGGAAGGCAACAACATATAAAATTCTAAGAGCTAGATACTATTGGCCCTCATTATTTTCAGATGTATATCAGTAGGTAAGAGCATGCATCCCTTGTCAGAAATTTGCTGGTAAACAAAAGCTGATGTCATTACCTTTAAAACCAATTGCAGTAAATGCCCCTTTTCAGCTGTGGGGTTTGGACTTCATAGGAGAGATAAATCCATTTTCTTGAGGGCAACATAAGTGGACTTTGAGTGCAACATATTTCTTTACTAAGTGGGTGGAAGCTATTCCCACAAGGAATGCCACATATAAGGTGATCATAGATTTTATTGAAGAAAATACTCTTAGTAGATTTGGATGTCCATAGAGAATATTAACTGATAGTACAAAAGCTTTTAAATATAAGGCTATGGGGGCATTTTGTGAAAGGAATGGTATCCTGTTGAAACATTCAACTCCTTATTATCCTCAGGGTAATGGTTTAGCTGAGTCATCAAATAAAAATATCATTCAGAGTATCAGGAAATCATTGAAGCATAATAAAATATCATGGGATTCTATGCTAAAGTATGCATTATGGGAAGACAGAATAACAGTTAAGCAAGCAATTGGAACTTCTCCTTTCCAATTAGTATATGGTACAGATGCAGTTTTTCCTGTTCAGTTGGGTATCCCAGTGATGATGTTTTTTCAAGATTGTCAGGAAGAACCTAATGATATGCAGAGAAGAATTTATGCAATGATAGAGTTACAGCAAAAACGAGAAAAAGTGGAAGAAAAACCATAGCTATACAGGTTAAAGATTAAAGAAAGATTTGATAGGAAGATCAAAGACAATAATTTTTCAGTAGGAGACATGTTTTTGAGATGGGATACTAGGAAGGAGAAAAAAGGAAAGCATGGGAAGCTTGATAACCTTTGGTTTGATCCTTTCATAGTATCGAAGTTTTTGGAAAACAATACTTTTGTTCTACAGACCTTGGAGGGTGAGGAGTTGTCTAGTCCAGTTAATGGAAGATTCCTCAAGCATTTTTACAGTTTTTGAAATGGATTCTAGATTTTCATTGTATATACCGGTGTGAATAAACAGAATCAGGACTCCATAACCCAATGGAAATTTTGTAGACTAGTAGATAGCAGTACATAAGGCATTGGTCTACAGGTTCTTGAAGCCTCACAAGGAGGACTTCATCCCGCAGCAAGAGCCAGATGTTAGGTCATGTTTTTGTCTTCCATTGTTTTTTATACTTTTATTCATATTTTGAATCTTGCTTTTACTTTTTGTTTCTAGAAAATTTTGTTGATAGGGATAATGTTAATTTTACCCTTTAACTCTCATAATGTTTGATTTATTAGCTTATTTTTATAATTTTTGCTTTGATTTTATAATTGAGGGGCTTATATAAGGCATATATAGATTTAAAAAGTCTAAAAATAGCATAGAAGTTAAATTAAGACTCCTAAACCAAATTCAAACTCTTATCATTAGCTTAATATTGTGAAATCATTGATTTGGACTTTCTTGTAGTGCAAGACAAAAACAAATGCACAAGAGCACTACAAGAAAATCGCGCAAGTCAAAATCATCATTTTTTGGTCCAATTTCTTCAGGCTTCTCACACTTGACATGTCAATCACATTGTATGATGGTTTTGGTACGTGTCTTCTGTAGCTTAATCACTAAGGCATGTGGAAGATTATCATAAGGGCAAAATCATGGAAATCATTTGCAGAAGCTGATATAATAATGATATGCAGAGTATAATGGAACAAAGATGGATGGAATGATGTTTTTATTTGAATTGCATGAATATTAATTGAAGATCGTGGCGAGAAATCAGTGCTTGATAATAGGGATTTTGAAACTGAGTGAGAATTAGGGCTTGCAAGAGTGGTTAGCTGGAGTGGTCTAAGCGGTCAGAGAAACGTGGAGCATGCAATTCGACACCTGACAATTGAAATAACCATTTTCCAGCATTCGAATTGGTCATCTTAACAGGTAGTCCACATGCCATTACAAGGTTTTTTTCTTAATTTGGGGATTTTTCTGAAGAAATGACTAATGACAGATTCGAAGGTAGAATACTAGTTTTAGACCTAATCCATGTTAAATGATGAATTATTAACCAATATAGTTAAAATATTCATCATTTCAACATAGGAATTCAGAGTAGAGCCTTTTGGAGGTCCCTATACTGTATTCTAGGCTAGTTTGTTAACACTTGAAGACAGTCAAACTGTGGTGTATTGATAGAAGCTGTTTAACCATAGTAAATATGAAAAGGAGTGGAAAAACCAACAAGGAAGAATGCTCAGACTTAAGCTAGGTAAAGAATTTTCCAGATTGTGCACGATTGTTTGCAGATGCAGGATGGTTAATGTTCTTCGAAAGGATTGAAGGTCATCATTCAGAGGTGTCATATAAATTTCCTCAATGTTAGACAAAGATATAGTGTCTTTTGACACCTTGACGTTCAAATTAACTAGAGATTTAATAGCTGAAGCAACAAGGATTTTGGATGAAGGAGAGTTCTGGGTCAAAAAGGTTCCTTTCACCTTTAATGCTCAAAGATACTTGCTTCCTGGTGTAGTTGTAGACTAGGGAAAAGGCGTTCCAATTAAAAATTTTAAACCTGAGTGGATTGATCCTATTAAAGTTTTGCAGAGCTATGTCACCTATGAGGGTAGATTTTCGTTTGTTTTCAACTATCACTTTAGGTTCCTCCAGCATCTCAGTAATGAGTCTAAAATGAATTTACCTTTCTTATTTCTGAAAAGCTTACAAAACATGTCATGTAGAGTGAGAGAGCACCAAGATCATACAAAGAAATCTACTTTTCACCATGGACTCATTAAGCTCATCATAAGTACTGTATTGTAGAAAAGGGAGAAGACTTGGGAGCATTTTATTTTTTGGTCAGGTTTCAAGACAGATCAGGAGGAACAATCTCAGAAAAGACAAGTAGATAAAGGTCAAACTTTGATTAAGAATCTTAGAAAAAAGGTAACAGTCAAGGGTGAAGAAAATGATAAACCAGAAGAAGCTTCAAAATAGGAAAATAAAAACTTCGAATTTGAGCAGCGAGTTAATGATGAGGATAACAAGATTTTACAGTCATAAATTAAAGAAGCTAAGCCTGTTGTAGATGCTTTACTTGTAGAATCAATTCAAAATGTAAAAGAAGATATTGAGGAGCAAAAGCAAATCCCTATTACAGTACGATCAGAGGAGGATGAAAAATACCTATTTGATGAGCCTAGAATTCCTGTTACTAATGAAGCTAGGGTTTGTGCTGAGCAACAAGTTCACACTCATTGTGATGAGGAAATAGTGTCAAGAAGGAAAAAAATGAAGCTTGTTGAATTTGCCTCGATAATTCATCAAGGAAAGGATCTGAAGATGTTGGGAGAGATTGCAGCAGTCTAGAGACCTAAAACAAGGCCGAAGAACAAACTTAGAATAAACATGAAAAAGCTATTAAATCCTAAATTGGTTAAAGAAAAGGTTACAGTGATAGAGGGTCCATCATCTGAAGAAAAATTGCATGATAGTGAAGATGGAAATAAAGGTTAAAAAACAATAGAATCAAAAGGAAAATTTGTCATGACTGATACCAAGATCTCTGATATATTTCTGGAGATTCGAAATCAAATGCTACAAGAACATCGACAAAGTGAGGTAAAAAGTTCCTATTTAGAGAAGAAGGAGATTGATCAAGATGAAGTTCCCTGCAATGCTGAAAATGAAGAACATCCAAAGTTTCATGTGATCTCCACGGAACTTATGAATGAAGATGAAGAAATCTATAAAAGACTGAAAATTCCATGGACACCAGAAGGGATGCAAACAATAGCAGGAGACAAATGTATTGATTCTGAAAAAGAAAATCTACAAAGAAGCATTAAGCAGTACAAGTATCATATTGAATATATGAATGAAGCTAATGATGGGTTAGTTACTGCAAACAGGAGACTTAGAGAATATTTGGAGGAAGTTAACAGTCATTACCAGGAGTTGATTATAGTTTCCAGAGAAGCACTTAAAAGGAAAAGGCAAACAGAAAGTCAGTTCACAAAGCTAAAGCAAATCATCCAGGATCTGCAACAGCATAATGAAGAGCTAGCAAGGAGGGTTGCAGACATGGAGACAAACCAATGGAAGGAGAGAAGGAAAGCTCAAGTCTTGGAAGGAATTGCTTTACTAGCTGAAGCAGCTAAATATTTGTAAATTTAGTCAAGAAAATCAGTTATTAGTTAAGTTTGAAAAGCTATTTTATTTTTGTAAGGATGATTTAGATTGAACTATTCGATAAGTAGTCTTAAAATAGTTAGAGTTCAGTTATTCAACTGATTTTGAAGAATAGGATAAATGTAAGTCTGAAAGAAGACAAATGGTTCGATTTTTTGTTGACAAGGGGAGGCTATCAAGCTTTGTTTATGAGCTAAGTAAAAACTCCTATGTGGTTTTTGAAGACTGAACTACGAAATATATGCACTATATGCCCTTCAGATTATTAAATAGTTTCATTTATAATTTGTGTTAATTACTTAGCTGGTATATTCATTTCTTGTTTAATGTTTTTATGCTTGGATTGCTTGCTAACTGTGGGTGAAATTCAGTATTTTGTTTTCTGTTGGATTATGGTTTATGTGTTATACATCTCAGTCATTCAAATGCTCATGATTTAGTGTTTACTTTGCTTTTATGAATGTTTTCCCTCTTGTATTCAAACTGTCCAACCAAAAACCTTGAAAACCCTGAAAACCCTATTTTACTTTATTGTGATTATTGAGATTGTGTTGGCTTGCTCTCTTGTAGTCTGGGAACAATTTCTGGCACTAACAGTAAGTAATGCTAAAATAGTAGCTTTGCTAAAGGCATATATTATATTGTCAAGATTATACAAAATACAAATTGTATAAAATGAATCTTAGTGGTGTTAAAGCTGCCCATACTAACATTATATAAAATATGAAACACCTCTTTACATTTGGAAATTCATGTAAATCAGGAATAAACAATTGCACTAAATCATATGGATACATCGGTACATGTTAGTTGAACGGCTATGATTGCATATATATGTTGGTAATGGAATAATTTGCTTGAGGTGCATGACTAATTATAGCCAAAACAAATTTATTGATTGAGCATTTAGATCAAAGGTAGGAGGAAGTAATGATTCTCAATATTTGGGTCCATTAGTTTTGGACAAAACTCTTTCACCTATATGTATGCACATAACTAGCATACGAATTTGGGTCCTAAATCCATATGTCATAAGGAAGAATTATGTTTTGTTATTTTAGTCTGGCTATTGTGAACTAATAAACCTATAAAATGGTTAGTTGTTACACATAATAAGTGAATGATGAGAGAAGTGAATGTTATTTGGTTTCTAAACCTGTGTGTAATAATAAATTCTCGGAAATTAAATGTTAACTTATTTATCAGAAGTTGCTAATTAACTTGTGAATGTTGAATACCATTAAGCGTACTAAATGGATGCTAAGTAAAGATAGGATTTGAATTTCAGCGTTGTTGGGAAGAGAATTCAAGTTAGTTACAATAATACCACTGTTATAATAAAAGGGAAAAGGAAAACTAGACTGCTTATGAACTTGGACTACAATACAACTAAGGTAAATAGCATGATGTGTTGTGCCTAATGTTACTGGTTGTATAGAAAGAGTGCACCTATATAAAGGTTCTCATTTTGATGAACTAAAAAAGTTGTAAGATATGACATAAGTAGTTGAGATATGAAATTATGGTGAGCAGTTTACTTTGAATTGCTGATGTTATTAGAATTTCCATGTCTCTAGCATTGCCACTCATGAATGTGGTGTAAAGTTGGAATATCCCTTCACTAGTAATTATCCAAATATAAACGAGTAAGGATGTCTAAAGATATTGATATTGAAAATAATAAATTGATGAATGTTGTATAATGTTATATGCTAACATTGCAGGATATGCTAGGAACACAATCAGTCGAAATTAAATGTTAGTAATAATATTTTTTGCCTTAAATAATGAGGTTAAATATGGATGATGCTTTACTTATTATAAATTGTCGAATTTCGAGGTTTTATAAACCAAGGATTAACTGTGGATGATGTTGTTTACATACTGACATTGTAGGCTTCACCAAGATTATGACCATTGCTACAATCAACGTACACTATGGTATATAAATCTGCTTGTGTATATAAGTTGTGCTCAATTGCTCAGAAATAAGTAAGGAGTAATTTTTCTAGATGATTTACAGGGTTGTATAACTCATGAATGATGATTAAAATCGCTGCAGCTTATTAAATTCTAATGATTAATTAATGAAATTTTGGGTTATCGATAGATGCTTTGACTAACCGTGTATCCAATTCACGAATCGGGACAATGACAGTAAAGTCATGCTAAGCACCAAGGAGTGTGTGTTACGAATAGTCAAAGTTGAAATTTATACTAAATAAGAACAAGGAAAAATTGAATGTTGCGGGAACACAATGGTGTTAGGCAAGTGATTGTTGCATGAGCACATTGGTGTTAGGGATATATGTTGTAGGAGCACAATGGTGTTAGGCAAGTGATTTTCATGTGAGCCCATTGGTGTGGCAAGAAAATTTATGATCAAACTCTACCTTGCTTTTCTGGACTCTAGTACGGTTGAGTGGAAAAGGGACTCCCAGACTCAAGCAAGGAGGCTTGGGGAAATCACGAAGGAGTATGATATCAATATTAAGACCTAGACAAAGCTGGACATCTGGAAGATAGGACGTTGTTTGATGTCACTGAGGAGAAAACTTTTGACTAGTGGTTAAAAGGGAGAGTAACCTCAGAAATTGTTGTAAGTCCACACAAGAATGGAAAAGGAACTCAAGGGAGAGTTTGGAAAATATAACGAACATAAAACATGTTAACTATTTTCCAAGTAATTAACTTGTTACATGTCGTAATGTGTAAATATGAAGACTATATAACTATCCAAAGGTGAGAGTTAAAACAACCACCTAAAGATAAGTAAACATGGATTGCATACAAATCAATTACATTATTGATGCAAAAATGAATACTAGAAGATGTTCCATGAACTGTATTCATGGTGTTGCAAAAAGGATCCATTGTTTATGTTTAAGTTGAATTATAAAATTTTGACATGTTTTACTGAATAAACTTTGGGCTAAACCCGATCTTATTATAGGAAACTACAGGTTTCAAACCATGGCGACTTCTGAAGATACAGAAAGATCTTGGGGAATTACAGCAGAATATGACAGGATAGAAGAAGGAAATGGTTTGAAAGATATGAACACCAAGAACGGTGTTACTTTTAAGGGGGAGAGGATGTAATATCCCTCCCGCATAGCCTAGATAATTTTTGTAATTTCAAATGTTTATTGTACTTGTTCTGGTGAGGAGCTCAATGCCAAGGCCCCACCAGAAACAAAACTTTGCAGCCTATATAAGTTAATTATCTAAGTGGAAAATTTAGGAGACGTAAGACAGTGGCAAAAGGAGGCCAACTAAACCCCACCCGGGGCAAAAAGCGAACGGTTAAAGAACCATAATTGACACCGTACTCTTACGTATCATTTGAATCATGGCGGTGTGAGAAATAAGGTTCGGCCCTATAAGAGACTCCTACTAAGACACTATAGTTTAGTACTTAATCCTATTATGATTAAGTCATGATGGAGAAAGTTGAAATATTTTTCCTTTTAAGCGACATAAATTAAGTTAAGAGTAAGGTTAAAATTATTTAAAGAAGGAATAAAAGCAACCTGAGGAGTTAATTATCAAAGGCTATAGGTCGTAGCCTCCTTAAAATAATTATCACCATGAGCATACCTCGTCTAATAATGGTGATACATCATCTACCTAGAATGATACATTGAGACTTATATTATACATATGATTAACATATGAATTTAATTATGTGTACATACTTATTAAAAGGGTGATGGGAAATGGCTACATAGGTAGGTATAATAAATGAAATTGCATGTACTTGTGCCATTATAGCACATTCCAAGATTGGTGTTGTTATGTATATAAATAAGAACTAGGGTTATAGTTAACCCAACCAAGAAATATTTTGGTAAGTAAAGGAAAAAGAAAGAAAACGCATGCCAATGGTTAATTACTGAACGACAAAATTTAAGGAGGCATGCCTGGGTAAAGATAGTGGCAAAATTTCTGTCTTGATTCATGGAATCTTGGCGCACCCTAGGGAAAGGACCATTTTCTTGTTTCGTTATTTAGTACGTTTGGGAAAGGCATTAGGGAGATGAAAAAAGAAAAGAAAATATTTGTGCTAGAGAGAGGCAATAATCTTTGTGCTTGAGATGGGAAATAGGTCTCTATGATTGAGGTAGGAAATAAGAGCTACGTTCTTGAGAGAACAGAATGCTTGGGATTTCTATCCCATCACGTTTTAGTCCATGGGGAGGAATCGCAAGGGGAGCTGAAACCGTTGTCTTTTAGGAAACGAGTGGGAGCATGCAATTTTTGTCTGGGAATATTCTTGTGGATCTAAGATTGTCTGATTTTTCCTTGGTCGGATCCTGCAAGCTCACTACTGAAGGACTGTGGATGAAGGATGCACGCCATCACTTGGGGCTTTTGAGAAGGATCTTCTCCACATATGGAAAGGCATGTACCTAGGATAGTTTAATCCCAGACTGAACTCTTACCGGTGTTAAGATGGTGCTCAATATGGTATAACCTTGGATAATTTTTCTACATGTGTTAAGTGGAGCCTTAAATTTCCCCTGCGGTTGATTGAATCTGAATATCGTAAAACGTGTGGAAGGTACTCTTCCTTTTTTTCTGTTTCACATAGTGTTTTCCTTTATTCCATGGAATAGAGATAACTTGTGTTTATATCTTATTAATATGTCAGGCATCCTTTTGTGACTTATATTTGGTGGTTAAAAAAAATATTATTCTATCTATCGTACTGTTGGCTGCGAAAAGGTTAGATGTTAACCTCTGGTACAACAAAATCTCCTATCTACCACCATGCGTTAACTATGTTACGCATCTATATCTTCAGCGAAAACCATAAGGCATGTGCCCATATATTCAAGTTCTACTAAAACTAATTCTCATTTTTAGGAGTTCATCCAGTCCTGGGTTGATCTGAACTCCGTGGTAAATCATTGTCTCATTTCATAGTAGTGGTGGCAACTTATGCAATTTAGATTTGGGTATTTTGGGTTACACATCAGACATGAAATCTATAACCCTCTTCCCGTATCCCTTTCAATCCATTGAATACCATTTTGGTCTTGAATGTGACTTAGAACTCCTTGGGAGGCTGTGTTTCCTTTGGTGATGGATTCGTTGGATCTAAAATCTACCATTTTCCCTAAAGCTGAGTTCGTATTTTGAGAGAATTCTTGCAAGATGGAAAGATTAGAGAGTTAGGGTTTTGAGTATATGCTTGCAATATTATGAGCTAATTTGTAGAAGATGCACTTGCATTTTTTATATCGATTATGACCTCCACTGCCTGTGTATGCTTTTATTTTATATATGAACCTAAAGGAGCAAGGCATGAACTCTGGCTACTTGCAATAACCTTATCTATTTGTATATCGATAGGTCGCGATTATTCCTGAAGCTAGGAATGGATATCTCATCTCCAGTGTTGAATTATAAACACGTTGTGGCTCAGGATGCCTTTGTTTGAAACGTCTGCACTTGCCTACTAATAAATGCCTTCACATGCCTATTGGATATTGTGGCTAGTGTTCGAATTATAAACAAGTAAGGTCAGGATGCCTACGATTGGGAATAAATGATAATGCATATAATCCCAAAACCTTTGGACGCCTATGAATTGTTCTCTGCCAATAGTTTCTAAGGGGTCGTATTATAGACATAGTTTTTTTTTAGGAACGAAGGGAGTAGGTTCAAGCTCACCAAGAGCTAAGATCTCACCCATCTTAGGGAGCTGGTGGAATCCCCCTTTTTTCCCTGTTATGGTTTTTAATTGAGGAAATGACCCCCTATGGACACAAAGTGAGGACCCAAGACAAACCATAGCTGACTGTATTGTTTTTAAATGCATTACACGCCACCTTACTGAGAATTAATGATTTACGATGAAGTTTTGGTTGACTAGTCGGCTCTTACCTCATAGTAATGTGGAAAGTGTTGGCCAACTACTTTTATGAGTCGATGCTTGCTTATCTATTTATTATCCCTTTTATCTTTAAGAATCATTGAGGTAACCCATGAGGGAGGATTTATTTTCTTTTTAGCTATCATAGCACCAAAGCCATGATGGTATTCATTATGTTCTGAACTCATATGTCATTTATATTGAAGGTGGTTTGTTTCTCTTTCAAGTCTAGAAGCTAAAGTATTATGCTTATAAGGACACACACGGTGATGGGCGTAGTCCTATAGGATTTAAACCATATAACTCCGACTTCTAGTTCATGTGGAGATAAGTTATTAAGGAATCCGAACATGGATTCACAGTTTGTATACGTACCTCTTGTAGGAAGCTTCCCCCATTGAAAGGACAAGTGAGAATTAACTAAAAGAAATAGGCAGTATTGAGTATCCCTATTCGGGAATCACTATTTTATTAAGATATATTTTCTTGAGCTATTTTATGTAAGAAACGTTAAGAGAATGCAAAATAGCTTGCAGCAAAAGTGTTGTAGAATGTACTCTTTCCTTGGTTGGTTACATAATAAAGAGTGAATAATTTGGTGGATGTAACCTTGGGATGGGGTGAACCATGTATATGGTTGTCTTTCTTGTGTCTTTTTCTTCTTAGGTACATTCATTCTATTTTATGTTAGTTCTAATAAAGGTTTTATTTATGTGAAAAACTCACCATATTTCATTTACTTAATATATGGGTTACTTCCAAAAATGATAACGAAAGAATTACAAATGTATTCTTGTATGCCTGTATTTGATTAATTCTTGTTGGACATTGACTTTGCTAAACTTGTATCATTAGTATGTTTAGGCTATGGTTTATGCTTGAGAGAGGTAAGGACCATATGGGAAATGCTTAAAAATGTGGAGTTGTGATGGTTCATAACCACCTATGCAATATATATATATAAGTTGATGTTTTATTAAGGACAATCCTAAACTATTAATCTATAACTTAGCATGTTGTATGGACAATAGTAATTAAAATCAAAAGAAAAATTTCACTCCAATTTCTCATAATTTATATTGGAGAGTTTTAGGTTTGTTACAATTCATCACACAAAACCTTACTGTTGGCAATCCATTAAAATATATCTATTCATTGCCTCATATAAAGCAACATTCATACTATCATGTTTTCTTTGGGATCAAAATAACTACTTCATTTAGGTTAAGAAACAATATTTCCACTAGATAATACCTTACCATCATAATCAATGTTTTCCCCTTCCAATTCTGGTTCAATATCTAAACAAAAGGAATGTCTAAAGGATTCTACCTACACTCCTTGTTAGTTTTGTAAAAATCATGTGTTTGGGCATGAAAACTCATAGTCCTATTAATATTCCTTATGGATATATCCATATAAAAAAGTATACCTTATTCTAAAGCTACCTTTGAAATCTTGATCAACTCTTAGTCTCATGCCTTGTCCATCCCATGACCTCACGCCTCAACACACTACTAAGTAGCTTCTAGGAAAATATTTGTTGCAGGTAAAAGTAGCAAATAACAAGTAATATTTGTATAGGATATTTAGAAGGATATGGAGTGGGAGTAGTTGGATATTGACAAAAATCCCATGAGAGGAACAAGACAATGGCTAGGGATAAAAGAGCCACGTGTGAAAATTGGAAGCCACGTCTAATGAAGAAAGGGAGACAAGAGAAAAAAAATTAGTCACTCCTACTATAGGCATGAACCAGTATGTGTTGTAGACTCGTATGGAAACCTATTGGCATTGAAGTTTTGTACAGGAGCAACCAAAGGAGGAGGAGAGGTTGTAGTGTAAGGAGTTCTAGAAGTTTGGAGTTGTGTGAGGAACTAATTTCCATAAGCAAAGAAATTCATGGTTGAAGGTAGCAGAGTGCATGGCTAGATATGTTTTTTTTCAATTTTTTTGTTGTTGTTGGTGGCTTCTACAATGTTTCTCAAGGACAACTAGAAGATGGTACTAAAGTGGTTGTAAAGCATGGTGATCCTAGATATGAACAAGGTCTGATGTTGTTTAGAGCAAGCTTGGATGGGGCCACTTCTCTATAGTAATAGTCTAAAATTTATTATATCATATAGAGTTTAAATTAGGATATACATATTTTATTAATCTCACCACAATTTTTTTCTGTCTTAACTATATATACGTGCAATGATGGTGTATCAAAGATGAAATCAGTGCAAGTGTTCTAGAATGACTGAACATGCTCCAGTTTTATTGATATTATATTACATTCTTGGTTATTCTAGCTAATAACCAACATGTTGATTATATTCTTCTCTTAATTCCTCTTCTTTCTCCTTGGTTGATTCGCTTTTAAATTGATAGAGTTAGGGATGAATGGATCCATCATACATTTTAGATGCCCATGTTCTACTATGGCTTGGGTGATATGCATAAGTATCAAGGCTGACAATTAACATCCCACTCTTCCAATGATGTGGAGTTTTCTTAAAACTAGTCACTTTGTGCTGCTAGGAAAGTATATGAATACAATCTCTTGCAAAAAAAATGTAAATCCATTGGTCAAATTCTAGAAATAAGGCACACCTTAGTTAAAAGGGCTTCAACTCAGTTGAACCCAAGACAATCACTTTCTGCAATGTGTAGAATTCACAACTGAACAAACTTTTCCTATGACATCTAAGAAGAAAGAAAATTAACGAATACCCAAGTTGGAGGGTTATGCCTTATGATATAATGTATAGCTTATTGTTGCTTGTTAGAATACCATATCCTTCACTTTATTCTTAATAATATCTAAAGAGGTTCATACATCGAATATTGCATTAGCTTGCGGTGTTTTTTCACGTGATATAATTTGATGCTTCCATATCCTTCACTTTATTCTTAATAATCTCTAAACTGGTGAATTTGCTAATACAAATTTTTATATCCATGTGAGCACATGTTCTATCATGGATTCCTAATACTCTTTGTTATAGCTAGTTTTTGTTTTCTATTTTTCGACCATATGCTTGTTTTCAAAACAGGGTTTTTCTTATTGCTTTAAGATTTTGAGCTTGGTTTTTGAAGTATTTTGATAGCACANAAGGTTGGATAGAGATATCATAAGGGTTAATCAAAGTTTGATTTCACAATTTAACCCTTTGTTTTTTAAGCCTTTTGTCAAAAAACATTAATCAGACATTCCTGTAGCGCAAAGGCAGAAAAAATGAATTAGAGCGCTACAAGAAAGTCGTGGTCTTCAAAAAATATTGAATTGGCTCGTGAGTATTAAAATTTGCAAATGAAAGGATTTTTTTCACATCTGTAAAGGAGAATGATACGTGTTTAAACTTTACTAATCATTTTGAAAAGTTTTTGAGTTAAGGTAGGAATGATTTAGGCGAGTTGCAGCTGTCCGAAATGTGGGAAATGTAGATCCTTTAAACATAAATGATGGTGCATGATTGGAGTAATTCAATATTAGTTACGAATTTATGGAATGTATGAAATCTTACAGAGACCGCATTGATACCTGGAAGTCCGTGGTTGAAAGATATTATGATGAAGATGGTTAGAGGTTTAAGGTTTGTAGAGTAATTGATTGGTGCAGTTGTGACATCTGAAGACAAAGATACGAAGGTTAGTGGACACCTGGGAATACAAGACAGCATATTTTAAGCAATTAAAGCCATTATTGCGTAGGTATGCAACTAACTGCTGACATCATCCATGAATTTAGGTTTGCATTGATAGAAGAGTTGTGATGGGTGTTGATTAAGAAATGCATCAAGTTTAGGAACTCGATTTTTGCTGAATTATTAATCTATTCTGCAGTGGAAATTGTCCCGGAATACTTATCAATTTTTTGGGGAAAATTCATATCTGGGGTTATAAATTTTCTCAACTTCTAGTTTACTGTTGAAGTAACACACTTTCAAAATAGTTTGAATTATTTTCTGAAGGAGAAACAGTTAAGGTTCATTATTGAAAATGAAGAGAGGTGGGAAGAAAAACAAGGTTGAGCCTTCAGACATGACATGGGCTGTAACCTTCCCTGAATGTGCAAAATTATTTCAAGAAGTTGGCTGGTTTCAATATTTTGAGAAGATTGATGGTCATCATACAGAGGTTTCATATGAATTTGGTCAAGGATTATAAAAATACGCAGTTTCATTTAATACCCTCAGAGATGAATTGACTAGAGATTTAATAGTAGAAGCTACAGGCATTACTGATGAAGGTGAGTTTTGGTTCAAGAAGGTTCCTTTTGATTTTAATTCAGAGAATTTCCTGCTGCCCAATGTTGTTGCAGATTGGGGTAAGGGGGTACATGTACATAATTTTAAACCAGAATAGAGGGAGCCAATCAACATATTGCAGAGTTATGTAACCTGTGAAGGAAGATATGCCTCTGTTTTCAAACACCACATCAAGTTTTTATAGTACTTAAGTCAGGAATCAAGGATGAATCTTCCTTTCTTTTTCCTTAAAATTTTGCAGAAGATGTCAAGGAGAGTAAGAGAGCACCAGGATCACACTAACCAATCCATTTTTCATCATGGTTTGATAAAATTGATTATTAGTACTGTGCTCCAGAAGAAAGGAAAGACGTGGGACTATTTTTTGTTTTGGTCTAGTTTTCAAAGTGAAAATGAAGACCAATAAAAAAGAAGACAGGTGAACAAATCCGACAGTCTTGTTAAAAACTGAAGAAAGAAGTTATTACTGAAGTAGAAGAACAGACTACACAATCGAAGTCTTCAACACAGAAGGTTGAAGAGACTGTAGATGTAGCAGAAATCAATGAAGATGATGTAGTAAATACCCTTAACGAAGATGCAAACCAAGAAGAAGGTAAATGTCTATTAGAACAAGAACAGACTCCTAAAAAAATACATGAATAAAGAAGGAAAAGCCTAGTGCTTGATAAATTGAAGGCTGACAATACACAGAGCTCAAAAGAAGGGTTTGAAGAAAAGCTGGTCATGCAAGGAGTTAAAAGAGAAGTTGTTCAGCTTGCAGCTATTAAACATCAAGGTAAAACTTTGAGAATGTTGGGAGAAGTAGGAGTAGACTGGAGACCTAAAACTAGACCTAAGAACAAATTAAGGTTAAACATGGAAAAACTTTTGAATCCCAAGCTAGCTCAAGAGAAAATTACAATAGTAGAATATTGTTCTTCTCAAGAGGATTTACAAGAGCATGAAAGATCGAATGTGAAAAAGGTCAAAAGTAAGAAGCAGTATTCTTTGATTGTTAGTTCATCCTCGGTAAAGATTAAAGTTATTGAACAGTTAGAAGATATTGAAAGAAAGGAAAGTCTTAGCCCTCAGCAAGTTTATACTAGAAAATATCATTCAGTGATGTTAGATTCATGTACAGGGAAAGGAAAGATTGCAGAGCCATCAATCCAATGCAGTTTTGAAGGTGCTGAGTCTCCAGATATTCCTATAACAGTGACAGAGCAACAATAAGAGGACGATGAGGACATTTTTAAGAAATAAAATATCCCTTGGGTGTGAAAAGGAGTGTCTTCATTTCAAGAAGGGAAATGTTTAGATTCTGAAAATGAAAATCTTCGAAAAAGTATCAAGCAGTATAAGTACCAAATAGATTTTCTGCAGGAAACAAATGAAGGATTAGTAGTGGCAAATAGAAGATTAAGAGAAGATCTAGAGGAGATTCATAGACATTATCAAGAATTAATTGTGGTTTCTAAGGAAGCATTGAAGAGGAAAAGACAGACACAAAGCTTATGTGCAGAGCTAAAGTAGACTATCCAAGAAGTAACTCAGCAAAATCAAGAATTATCTAAGAGAGTCGAAGACCTAGAAGCTGAGCAGCAGAGAACCAGAAGAAAAACTCAAGCTTTAGAAGGAATAGCCCTTTTGGCTGAAGCTACAAAAGATATTTAAAAGACTATTGATGACAAGTATTTTTTAGTTAGCTTTTGTAAAGATATTAGTTTATTTTGGAAATCTTTCACTTTGTTAGTGGTCGATAGTATGACCTAAAAGGTATTTATACAGTTAGATAACTATTTTTTGGATGTAACCAAGATAAAAGCAAGGTATTAGAATGAACAAGGGTTCGAATTTTTGTACAAGGGGAGGCTTTCAAGCTATTGTTTACAGAGCTAAGTTCAGAACTCTTATGTATTTTTGATAATTGATTATGATATATATGCAATCTATAAGCCCGTTTTACTCTATTTGTTGGCTTTATTTCTAGTTTGTGTAATCGCTCAGTTAACATATTCATTTCTTGTTTGAGGTTATTTTTCATGAAATGCCTGTCAACTGTGGATGAAATTCAGTGTTGTGCTTATTGTTTCTGGTTTATATTTCATATATTATATATCTCAGTTCTTCATTGTTACATGATTTAGTGTTTTTCCTAGCCTGATGAGATTTTTTCCTCTTGATAACAAATTGTAAAACCAAAACCCTAAAAACCTGTTTTACTTAGTTTTATTTTATGAGATTGTGCTGCCTTGTTCTTTAGTAGTCTGAGAACAATTTCTCGCACTAGCATCTTTGGTGTTGTTTCCAGGGATGAAGCTGAAGCATACTTTCCCTGGTGTTAGCACTATTTATTTTTGCTGAAAGTTAGTGCTATCATTAAATTTCTTTTAAGATATATTGGTGATCGGGTGGTTTTCAAATTCCTCCCACTAAGCAATTTATAAAAATTATCAGATCTCCAAGAAGAAAAAGGTTAAAGGTTTTGAGCAAAAAGAAAGGAATTTTATGAATTAAAGGATTTTCTTCATTTCTGAATAAAATAAAACCTGGGTTTTAATGTAAATTTGGCGCGGATTTTTACAAAAGCTTTGGCACAAGACCACTCAACATACACACCAAGCAAATATTTCCACCAAATTCCAAGCGTCAAGCTCTCCAAGACTAATACACATATTGTTCCTTCGTATAGTTTGAAATGATTGGTGTTTATAAACAGTTTACAGGTAAGTGTTCCCTTGCTTGTGGGATAATTCCCTCATCAAAAGGAAGCAAAATATAAAAGCGTGAGAATTCTTTTCATCAACGCATATTGGTGGAGAGAATATAATTAGTTATATGTGGAGATTAATTAAAGTAAAATTTCTGCAATAAATAAATTGAAGAAATTAACACTAAATAATATTTTCATTTTCGAAGGCGGAGCAATTGGTAATGTCATTAGTTGAAGATGCAAAATATGGTATTCCTTTGAATGCACCAAATAGTTCATGCACTTCCAGTTTGAGTGGTTTGTACAAATATAATGCTGGGCATACCGAGACAGAAGATCTTGAGCGTTTCCAGGCTGAACCTGACAATGAATATGAAGCTTACGATACCCTCAAATAAATTTCCATTGTTTCAAATCATCAATCAGAATTCAATCCTATTTTCATTGTGCTAATGCTGAAAGCTAATAATTCAGATATAGCAAAGAAGGTAACATATGTAGTGCCATATACAAAGAAATGGATTCCAATTAAAAGGGAAATAAGTGATAGCGATAATGCCAGTGTTTTGTGTTGCTCTATGTCGGAGGAACTGTGTATAATTAAAGCTCCTGCAAACTAAACATTGATCAATGATCCAGATTAGAGCAAATTTCATACGACAGCTCAAATAAATTTCACATTATGAAGATGCACGAGATAATGAAATTTTTCAATTTGCGAAATCATTTAAAAGCCCGCATATTTCAATGGCAACAATATGGCTGGGAAAGGGTGAATGGCATGAATGTATTTCGCTAATACAACAAGCAAGGAGAAATCAAGTTTTACAATTCATGAAATTGGGTATGTCCAAAATGTTTTAACGGCTTGAGTTTTACCAAAATCCCAATCCACGGTGTACGATCATTTCGCATTATGAACTTGCATGAGGTAAGTAAACTTTTCAGTCAGAAAAATTTTGTATTGGGATCAAGTTAAAACACGTGTTGTTGTAGCATCAACTCACCCAACAAATCAATAGTGTAAAAATGTTTTCGCTTGGGAGAAGTATTGCTTGTTTAAAATTGCATGGATGGAAAGGAATTTTGTACTGTAAACGGTCAAGCCAATGAAGCTTACACTACATTCTAGAATGGTGTAGAAATTCTAGAATGTTAACTCTACAAATGGAGGATTCAGCATTAAGAACATCCACACAAACAGAGTATCTGAATTAAAGCTGAGCATGGTTGTTTTTTTACGAAAATGGATGTTTCGGTCACTATGTTAAATCAATTGTTTTTGCCGAACCAAGATGATTTTTCAGAAATTGAGAGACATTTTTCTTCATAACACACCTATATACAATAACCTCTCTCATTTTTTACCCAGGTCGTATGGGTTAGGAGAAACAAAGTAATCTTTATAGGCTATGTTTTAGGTTTTCCAAATGACTGTTTCAGACATCAAATTCAAATAATTGTTTCAGCCAAATGGAGTTGAAGTTCAGGAAACTGAGAGAGGTTTGTCTTCATAACAGGTCCACCTTCAAGAAAATCCTTCATTTTTTACACAGCTATCACAGGTTTGGATAATTTAAAGGATATTTATAGGGTATTTTTCCATAAATTTACAGGTTTACTATCTGAGTCATCAATTTCAAAATCATATCCTGAGGAGTGGGAGATGAATCAGAGAAAATGAAGAAATGGGTTTTGTTGGGAATATGGCCAGTTACAAAAAACTCTTTCATTTTTTGCACAGCTGTAACCGTCTGGGATATGCAAGAGGGGATTTCGAGCTTGTTTTTCTAGTAGTCTACATTTTATTTTTGTCTTATGTGAATCATGGTGTGTAGGCCACGTCTGAAGTTTGTTAGAAGATGTTCTCTAGTTTGTAACAAATTTTGATTCCCGGATGTCGGTTTAGGAAGTCCAAAATACTATAAATTTACCTCCTGAAGAAGTAGAAAGGGTTGGAACTGATGTAATTTTGCAGTGTATGCTTTCAAGAGTATTTTAATAAAGTTGTAGAGTCGAGGTCAGCATTTTACATAGGGATTCATGTGTTGTTTGTATTACAGTCTATTGTTTCCTTTCTCATGTCAATGTTTTTCCAGTTTATCTCTCCTGTTATGTTTTCTTTTATTTCTGAAATAAGTGTATAACAGTTTGGAATTCATACATGTTATGCTCCATCTGTTGTTTCAAATATTCACCAAAGATTTCTTCTAAAGTTAATACAAAATTCATTTTCCAATGCTATGTGTTGATCATGTGTTCATGTTCCTCTTTCCCACTAGACAATTAAGATTTGACGGTGATTGAATGGCTATCTTTCCTCTGTGTTGAAATCGCCTGCATAAGTTTTGTTTATTTCTATTACACATCTTGACTCCATCGCCCAATGGTTCTATGTCTTGTTTCAACCAATTTTACAAACAATTTATAGTTTCACTTATACATATCTGGCATTGTTAATATTTGGTGAGAGATCCCTCTCAAAAGAATAGAAGGCCGGTTCTCTCTTCGAAAGTGGTTCTGCTATTACCTGGGAGTGGGCCTTCCGCAACCTTTGGCTCAATTCCAGTGCTAACAAACTGGCGCCATTGCTGGGGATGAGTTGAAGATTATCTTTGGGAAGAACGACAAAGATTTAAAGGATAAATGGTTTCTGTGGGAAAACATATATTCTTACATGTGAAAAAGGTTGTAGCATTTTCCCTGGTGACTCCACTAAAAGATTCTGGAAGGTGACTCCACTGGGGAGACCGATGGTCAGAAAACCAAATACATGGAGAGGTCTCAAGTCTTCCCTGGATTCGAATGAAGGGTTTAGGTCTGAATTTTGATGGTGAACAATGTCAGACATCAAGAAAGTCATGTCTCTTTTCACCTAGGGACTCCATCTGCGAAGGATCCATTCTTCATAATGTTCTATGGCAGCTCCACTATCAAACGGGGTTGCAAAGTTTGAGGAGTTGATTCAGTTTCTCCACCATCAATATGACTTCTCGAACTGCAAAGTATGCTCCTATGAATCTTGCTTCCATTCTTGATTATCCCAATAAAATACCTTTGGTAGATTGGCAAACATATCTTCCAATATTCAATGATGAAAAGGGTGATGATGTTGCCATTCATTTATTTACATTTCATAAGCATATACATAAGCTAGGAGTGGGATGGCATGAAGATTCTATAATGAAACTGTTCATGTTTAGTTTAGAAGGATATGTAAGGTCTTGGTATGAGGGATTTCCAGCAGGGATTTTATCCTCCCTTAAAGACTTTCATATAATATTTAATGAACATTTCAAAAGGCATTATCCTTCTTTGTTGTTACTTCAAGATCGTTTCACACATGATAGAGAGTTCATTGAAAATGTGAAAGATGAGTGTGGTGATGACCAGTATGTGGATGAAGAGGTTTTAGAGATATTACATGAATATTCAACTAAAAAAGAAAGACAAGCCAATTGCCATGATATTCAAGAAATTTCCCAGCTGTTAGTACTGTCTTCCTTGACTGAAGTTGACATAGACCAAAGCTCTGTTTCAACCAGTTATATCTCTCTTCCCATTAGCGTAAATTTCAACTCAAAATGGGCCTCCTAAAATGAATTAATAAAATAATAGTTAAAATAATAAAATAATATTTATTAATTTTGGAGGAAGAAAAGAAAAAAACTACTTTTTTGTTTGTATTTTCGACATATCGCCCCGTGTTTTTACTTAAATTTCGATCGAAAGAGATCGTTGGATGCGGAATTAAATTCTACATCCAACGAGTACCTACTCGGCATACTTTTGATGGACCCCGCTACCCCAAAAACAAGAAATACCTGAAAAAATGGAATGATGATGTCATCATTCCATTTTTTCAGGTATTTCTTGTTTTTGGGGTAGCAGGGTCTGTCAAAAGTATGCCGAGTGGGTACTCGTTGGATGAAGAATTTAATTCCGCATCCAACGACCTCTCCCGATCTAAATTTGAGTAAAAACATGGAGCGATATGTCGAAAATACAAACAAAAAAAGTAGTTTTTTTATGATACCTATCCCCAAATTTATATTAAAAAAGTGTTTAAGACCTATACGGTATTTCAAATTTAAAGCAATTTCATTGGCTAACACATGATGACATGGAATTTCAATAAAAGTTAAAAGGCCCATTTTGAGTTGAAATTTTGTCTAATGTGAAAGTGATGATGACTTGCAGCGTTCTTGTGATTCTCTATGTGACCAAGAGAGAGGTTGGGACTGTCAATCGAATCCTTCCTCATATTATTCAACTTCCGAATTTTTGTTACAAGAAGAGGCCTCCCCTTCCCAATCAGAAAATTACTTTTTGCAACTACAATCTACTAAAAGTTACAATGCTTGTGTGATTGGTTACACAGAAGATGATAATTCTGGAAAATCTCAGTCTTATAGTCCTCCACATGTTTATTTTCTAAAAATGCAAGTGAAGAGAAATCAGAATTTGAAATAGTGGTTGAAGAAATACCTCTTCATGTTGATCAAATTCAAATTTCACCTAAAGATTTACATGAATATATAAAGCTCTCTTTGCTTGAAGAAGATGGTCATCCAAGTGATTTGAAAGGAGATGGTTGTACTGATTTGTTTTCTGAAGAATGCAATAAGCCTGTCCCAGTTTCTGTTAGTGAAGAAATTTTCATGTAAATCCAAGATCAAAAGTATGAAAATAGAGTGGAAACTGGACATGTTGAAAGTGATTGTTTGCCATTGTGTTTTCCTTCATTTGAGTGGTTAAAAAAGAGACTTAAAGTTTCCGATCAAAAACAGAAATTTGATATTGTAGATGAATGTATAAATTTCCTTGGAATGGATGATGAGCGAGAAGGGAATTTACGCAATCAATCCCAGCCTTTAGAAAAGCCAGCAGTATGCAATGAAGAATTGAATAACGAAGAAGAATATGGGGATTCTCAAATGGATGTTTCTTTTTGTTTTCCAAATTCAGAATTTTTTTGACGAAAAGAAGTCTGTTTGCTTGATCAGGTTGAGGAACGGAGTCATTAGAGGAAATTTCAACTCAAAATGGGCCTTTTAACTTTTTTTCAAATTCCATGTAATCATGTGTTAGCCAATGAAATTGCTTTAAATTTGAAATACCAT
>LPNX010019040.1:153332-197491 GCA_001517045.1 Pseudotsuga menziesii | reverse complement strand
TTCTTTTCTTCCTCCAAAATTAATAAATATTATTTTATTATTTTACCTATTATTTTATTAGTTCATTTTAGGAGGCCCATTTTGAGTTGAAATTTCCTCCAATGGGTATTTATCTTGAAATGCATGAAAAGAATGAAGTTGTAAAATTAGAAATTTTGAATGAATATATGGATGTCTTGGTTGAGGATTGTCATGAGCATTCTTTTCAAGGATATTTTAAGGGACAATTTAATAATTTTCAAAGGGAGTTACTTTTTGAGTAGCCTTCCCATGGTAAGCAAATGACAGAATTTTTTGAAGGCTTTCATGTATTTTATGATCCAGTGGCAGAGTACATGGAGAATATTGGCAGTGGTAAGGGCTGGTTATATCTCTACTGAAAGATCAATTTCTTTATTATAACCTTGTGACATCAATTCTTTCAGTTCTATTTTTTATCAAGCATGAAGATAAAGTTGGTTTATGGGATCATGTGCTTGAGTGGCTTCATTCAAAGTGAGAAGTTACTTGATTGAGCGTTGATTCTCAGTAAGTAGGGTAGGTGAGTAAATATTGAATAAGCTCGACATAACGAGTGTTCCATTTAGTATTTTTCAATTTGTTTTCAGTTTCGGTTTTAAAGTTCAGGTCTGCAGTTACAGTTGTCTTCAGTTTTCAAGGTAGGGACAGGTGACAGGTTACAGGTTGAAAGAGTGGGATTTTTTTGCAAAATGGTTCCAGTTGATGGTTAAGTTCAGAATAGGTAGAGGATTTCAGAAAAAATTGGGAGCCACCCAATGGATTCAGCACCTGGTCTACGGGGTTGTTTTCTACCTCCTAGGGAGGATAGCATCCCTAATGGAGCCAGTTGTTAGCACTATTTATTTTTGCTGAAAGTTAGTGCTATCATTAAATTGATTCTAAGGTATATTCGTGATCAAGTGGTTTTCAAATTCTTCCCACTAAGCCATTTATAAAAATTCCCAGATCTGCAAGAAGAAAAAGGTTAAAGGTTTTGAGCAAAAAGAAAGGAATTTTATGAATTAAAGGATTTTCTTCATTTCTGAATAAAATAAAACCTGGGTTTTAATGTAAATTTGGCAGGGACTTTTACAAAATCTTTGGCACAAGACCGCTCAACATACACACCAAGCAAATCTTTCCACCAAAGTCCAAGCGTCGAGCTCTCCAAGACTAATACACACATTGTTCCTTGGTATAGTTTGAAATGATTCATTAGATGAAATTTCAACTCAAAATGGGCATCCTAAAAAAAAATTAATAAAATAATAGTTAAAATAATAAAATAATATTGATTAATTTTGGATGAAGAAAAGAAAGAAACTACTTTTTGTTTGTATTTTCGACATATCTCCCTATGGTTTTACTCAAATTTCGATCGACAGAGATGGTTGGATGTGGAATTAAATTCCGCATCCAACGAGTACCCACTCCGTATACTTTTGACGGACCCCGCTACCCCAAAAATAAGAAATACCTGAAAAACGTGATGATGATGTCATCATCATGTTTTTTCAGGTTTTTCTTGTTTTTGGGGTAGCGGAGTCTGTCAAAAGTATGCCGAGTGGGTACTCGTTGGATGCAAAATTTAATTCTGCATCCAACGAGCTGTCCTGATCGAAATTTGAGTAAAAGCACGGAGAGATATGTCAAAAATACAAACAAAAAATGTAGTTTTTTTTATGATACCTATCCCCAAATTTATATTAAAAAAGAGTTTAATACCTATAGGGTATTTAAAATTTAAAGCAATTTCATTGGCTAGCACATGATGACATGGAATTTGAATTAAGGTTAAAAGGCCCATTTTGAGTTGAAATTTCCTCTAATGGGTGTTTATAAACAGTTTACATGTAAGTGTTCCCTTGCATGTGGGATAATTCCGTCATCAAAAGGAAGCAAAATATAAAAGCGTGAGAATTCTTTGCATCAACGCATATTAGTGGAGAGAATATAATTAGTTATATGTGGAGATTAATTAAAGTAAATTTTTTTACAATAAATAAATTGAAGAAAATAACACTAAATAATATTTTCATTTCCAGAGGCAGAGCAATTGGTATTGTCATTAGTTGACGATGCAAAATCTGGTATTCCTTTGAACGCACCAAATAGTTCATGCACTTCTAGTTTGAGTGGCTTGTATAAATATAATGCTGGGCATACCGAGAAACAAGATCTTGAGCATTTCTAGGCTGAACCTGATAGTGAATCTGAAGCTTATGATACCCTCAAATAAATTTTCATTGTTTCAAATCATCAATCAGAAGTCAATCCTATTTTCATTGTGCTAATCTTGAAAGCTAATAATCCAAATGTAGCAAAGAAGGTAACATATGCAGTGCCAGATACAAAGAAATGGATTCCAGTTGAAAGGGAAATAAGTGATAGCGATAATGCCAGTGTTTTGTGCTCTCTGCCGGGGGAATTGTGTATAATTAAAGCTCCTGTAAACTAAACATTTATCAATGATCCAGATTAGAGAACATTTCATCCGACAGCTAAAATAAATTTCACATTATGAAGATGCACGAGATAATGAAATTTTTTAATTTGCAAAATCATTTAAAAGCCCGCATATTCAATTACCATGATATGGATGGGAAAGGATGAATGCCATGAATGTATTTCTCTAATACAACAAGAAAGGAGAAATGAAGTTTTACAATTCGTGAAATTGGGTATGGGCAAAATGTTTTGACGGCTTGAGTTTTGCCAAAATCCCAATCCATAGTGTACGATCATTTTGCATTGTGAAATTGCATGAGGTAAGTCAACTTTTAGTCAGTGAAATTTTGTATTGGGATCAATTTAAAACACATGTTGTTGCAGCATCAACTCACCCAACAAATCAATAGTGTAAACATGTTTTCACTTGGGAGAAGTATTACTTGTTTAAAATTGCATGGATGGAAAGGAATTTTGTACTGTAAGCGGCTGAGCCAATGAAGCTTACACTACAGTCTATAATGGTGCAGAAATTCTAGAAAGTTAACTCTACAAATGGAGGATTCAGCATTAAGAACATCCACACAAACAAAGTATCTGAATTAAAGCTGAGCATGGTTGTTTTTTTACAAAAATGGTTGTTTTGGTCATTATTTTAAATCAATTGTTCCCACCGAACCAAGATGATTTTTCAAAAACTGAGAGATTTTTTTCTTCATAACATACCTATCTACAATAACCTCTCTCAGGTTTTACCCATGTCCTATGGGTTAGGAGAAACAAAGTGATTTTTACAGGCTATGTTTTAGGTTTTCCAAAGGACTGTTTTAGACATCAAATTCAAAGAATTGTTTCATCCAAATGGAGTTGAATTTCAGGAAACTAAGAGAGGTTTGTCTTCACAACAGGTCTACCTTCAAACACATCCTTCAGTTTTTACACAAGTATCACATTTTTGGATACTTTAAAGGATATTTATAGGGTATTTTCCCATAAATTTACAGGTTTACTGTCTGAGTCATCAGTTTCAAAATTAGATCCTGAGGAGTGGGAGATGAATCAGAGGAAACAAAGAAATGGATTTTGTTGGGAACATGGCCAATTACAAAAACATCTTTCAGTTTTTGCACAACTGTCACCATCTGGGATGTGCAGGAGGGGATTTTAATCCTATTTTTCTAGTAGTCCGCATTTTATTTTTGTCTTATCTGAATCGTATTGTGTAGGCCACATCCAAAGTTTATTAGAAGATGTTCTCCATTTTGTAACAAATTTTTATTCCTGAATGTCGGTTTAGGAAGTCCAAAATACTATAAATTTACCTCCTGAAGAAGGAGAGAGGGTTCGAACCGATGTAATTTTGTAGTGTATGCTTTCAAGAGTATTTTAATAAAGTTGCAGAGCTGAGGTCAGCATTTTACACAGGGATTCATGTGTTGTTTGTATTACAGTCTATTGCTTCCCTTCTCATGTGAATATTTTTCCAGTTTATCTCTCCCGTTATGTTTTATTTCATGTCTGAAATAAGTGTATAATAGTTTGGAATTCATACATGCTATGCTCCATTTGTTTTTTCAGATACTCACCAAATCTTTCTTCTAAAGTTAATATAGAATTCAGTTTCCAATGCTCTGTGTTGATGGTCTATTCATGTTCCTCTTTCCCACCAAATAATTATGATTTCACTGTGATTGAATGGCTATCTTTCCTCTGTGTTGAAATCACCTGCATAAGTTATGTTTATTTCTATTACACATATTGACTCCATCACCCAATGATTCTATGTCTTGTTTCAACCAATTTTACAAACAATTTATAGTTTGACTTGTACATATTTGGCATTGTTAATATTTGGTTAGAGATCCCTCTCAGAAGAGAATAAGGCCAGTTCTCTCTTCAAAAGTGGTTCTGCTGCTACCTGGGAGCAGGCCTTCCGCAACCTTTGGCTCAATTCCAGTGCTAACACCTGGTTTATTCATCATCCAATTGGTCTTGAGAGGTGGACAAAACCAGCAAATAATTAAGACTACATTTCACCAAATAGTTCAGAATGGCTACGAAGGGAGTTGGGACAAGAGGTAGACCAACTTCACCATTACACTTGGGTGTCTCAGATCCAGAGAAAATTCTGAAAGAAGCTAGGAAAATTAAGAAGTCACAATCATCTCCAGCTTTATGTAGCCGTGATCAAATTGACCTATTGTCACCCTTTTCACTTGTAAAGGAAGAAAAACAAGATTCATCATGGTTGACACCTACAATACCTGTTAGTAGTTTTCAAATCTTTACTGATCGCCAGTCTTTCAAAAAACCAAAAACCCTATCTCCTAGAAAATTTCCTTTATTTCAGTTCAAAGTCAATAAGAACCCTTTTCATCCAAGTACCAGTGTAGTAAATAACTCTTTTCCTGTAGTAAACCCTAGTAGTTTAACAATGGAAGCTCAACAACCTCCATTAGATCTGATGGATAAGATGGTGGAAGCTAGGTATGCTCCATTAGTTCTTTCTCAGCCCTTAAATGCTCTCCGTGGCGATGATTATTAGAAATATTTACCAAGGTTCAATGGGCAGGGTTAGACAACAGCCGAGGAACACTGGGATGCATTTCTCAACTATGTAGATAACCATAACATTGAGGCAAAGTATGTGTGGATGAGAATGTTCGTACAGAGTCTGGATGGAGAGGTTAGAAGGTGGTTCAAGGAACTACCAATGAATTCATCTACTTCGATTGAGGAACTTCAAGATGTCTACATGAGGCAATGGGGAGATTGAAAATATCATACATACTATATTATAGAGTTTGAATCCCTAAGAAGGAAGAAAGATGAAACTATAGCTGACTTTTCTAAGAGTTTTAACAAAATGTATGGTATAATTCCTACTGAAATCAATCCCTCCAAAACCTCAACGAAACTCACCTATGCCAATTCCTTTGACCATGAGTTTTCATTACTTTTGAGAGAAAGAAGACCTGTTAGACTGTTGAACATGCAATAAGAAGCATTATAAGTAGAATCCAATATACTAGCTTCTAATAGACTAAAAGTAAATTCAGATCAACAAGCTTATGACAGGAAAGGTAAAAAGGAGGTTGCTCTAGTAGTTTTAACATCACAATCAGCTGACAATAAAATTGATGAAATGGAAAAACTAGTGAAAATTCTAACAGCAAAATTAAACAAATTGGAATTAGAGAAGAATTCTAATAGGCCTCCTCAAGAAGGGGACAGAAACCCTAATAACCCTAATCAATTCAGAAGACAGTTTGCACCTCACTTTATTCCTAGAGAGAGAAGGAATAATGATATACAAAGAGAAAGAAGAGAAGCTAAAGATCAAAGGGTGCCACCCCCACTTCAAAACAATGTCAATGATGAAGGAGAAGAAGATGAAGAGGGAAAGTTTGAAGATACAAATCCATATATAAATCTTTTAGGGGACTTGTTGACTAAAGGTTTTATCACTGACGAAGAGTTTTTAAATTCTGAATATTATGATGCAAATGTTTTTCAGACAGAATATGATTTAAACCTTGAAGTAACAACTGATATATATCAGTCTGAGCCTAAGAAGACATTAAATATGAGGTCAGGACCAAAACAAGTGGTTCAAAACCCTAGAAAAAAGGCAGTTATTCCTCTGAAACAGTCATCTAGTCTAGCAATAGAAAAGAGACAGAATCAGGATAATCTAGAGAATCCAATTGAAGTTGAAGAAGTGAATAAGAACATGCAGAATTTTAAGTTTGAAAATCAATTGTGCAAAGTTAAAATCCCAATGCCTTTCACTGAATTGATAAAAAATCGTTGTTATAAGAATTGAGTTTTAAAAATTATGGGTTCAACAGTGAATCAAGTACCCTCAGACACAATAAATTTACAGGAAGAGAATCTTAAAATTTTTACTGGGTCTGCTTTAGCAGAGAAAACCAAAAATGATGCAATTTCATCTCCACCTTTTTATATCAAATTAACCTTTCATGATCAAATGAATCACAATTGTCTTCTGGATTCAGGTGCATCTCATAATTTAATGCCAAAGGCAGTCATGGAAGCTTTGGGGTTAAGCATAACAAAACCTTATCATGGCTTGTATGCTTTTGATTCTAGAGCTGTCAAGTGCTTGGGAGTAATAAGGACATGGTCGTTAGCTTAACACAACTACCTATGAAAAGTGTTATTATGGATCTAGTAGTGGCAGATATCACACCTAAATTTGGAATGCTTCTTTCTAGATCTTGGGCTAAGAAAGTAGGGGGCACTATACATATGGAATTATCATATGCAACTATCCCTATTTTTGGAGGTGAGAATAGGAGGTTGTATAGAGAGTTGCAGTTTGCTTACATTGTTACTGATGAAAGGAATCCTACGAATCATCCATTATGTGCTATTGAAAATGACTTGGGCTCATGTATGTTTCATTTTAGTGATGATAATACTGCTAGTATGTTACATGTTGAAAAATAAAAGCCAGTCAAATGTACTATGGAACAAAAAGATTGACTTTGGTAGATGTATTTTGATGTATTATCATCTAAAGAAGGTGCAGGAGCAGGTATTTTGTTGATTTCTCCTGGTGGTAAATCGGTAAGTTTGATGTACAAATTAGAATTTGTTCCTACAAATAATACAAAAGAGTATGAGGCTTTGTTATAGGGTTTGAAAGCTGCAAAAGATATGGGTATTCGGAAAATTTCTGTTTATGGTGACTTTGATTTGGTTGTTCAGTAGGTGAGGAACAACTATCAATTAAAACAAGATTTGTTGAAAGTGTACAGGTATGAAGTCTGGGACATGATAGATAATTTCTTTGTTTCTTTCAGTATTTCATATATTCCTAGAGATCATAACCAGACTGCTAATTCACTTACTCTAGTAGCTACGCATTTCAAAATTCCTAAGACAACTCAACTAAATTATCCAATAGAAGTCAGGTATAGACCTTCAGTGCCTGATAACATTAAGCAATGGAGGCTTTTTTAGAATGATTTAGAGATTAAAAATTTTTTAGAGCTGACTGGTGAGTTCTCTAACTCTTTAATTGATCAAGAGCAGGATGATGGAACTGGGGATATGAGAGTTTTGCAAAAAATGAAATTGTTGGTCATAAAATAATTGAGCTGAAAACTAATTTTATTCCCAAGGGTTTGGTACTCCTTGAGAGGATTTTTTCAAAGGATGACACCCCATTAAAACAAACTATTCATTCTTCAGAGGAGAATGTAATGGACTGTAACATTGGCACAAAGGAGTATCCCAAGATAGTGAAGATTTCAAAGGAACTTTTAGTGGAGCAAAGAGAAAGGTACATTAAACTGTTGAAATAATATGTTGATATTTGTGCTTGGTCATACGAAGATCTTAAAACTTATGATACAAGTATTATACAGCATAAAGTTCCTTTGAGGCCTAATGTAAAACCATTTAGACAAAAGCTGAGGAGAATCAATCCTACCTTATTCCCTGTCATAAAAAAGGAGGTTAAAAAATTGTTGGATACTAAAATCATTGTTCCTCTTTGATATTCTACATGGGTATAAAAATTAGTTCATGTCAAAAAAAATAATGGAGAAATAAGGTTGTGTGTAGACTTCCATAATCTAGATAGGTCTTCTTTAAAGGATAATTACCCATTACCAAAAATTGAGCAAATCTTGCAGAAGGTGGTGGGTGCTCAAAGGATTTCAATGGTGGATGTTTTTTCTGGGTATAACCAAATTGCAATGCACCCTAATGAAAGAGAAAAGACATCCTTCACTACCCCTTGGGGTACTTTCATGTATGATAAAATGCCCTTTGGATTAATGAATGTTGGAGCTACCTTTCAAAGAGCTATGGACATAGCCTTTGTTGGAGAGATGGAGAAGTTTATGGTGATCTATTTGGATGACATAACAGTTTTTTCATAGTCTGATGAAGAGCATCTAAAGCATCTAAAACAATCTTTCTTGAAATGCAAAAAATATGGACTGTCCCTTAATCCAAAAATATAACATTTTTCTGTGCAGGAGGGTAAGTTGTTAGGACATTTGGTTTCAGCTGATGGGATAAGGATAGATCCTAAAAGGGTTAAAGCCATTTTGAATATCAGTTTTCCAAGAAGCAAGAAGGACGTGCAATCTTTTATTGGTAAAATAAATTTTCTGCGTTGGTTCATACCAAATTTTGCTGAAACTATTAAACAAATAACAACTATGTTGAAGAAATATTAGGAAGTGAAATGGACAACGGAGGCTAGGAATTCATCCGAGAAGATAAAGCTAGCTCTTACAGAAGCTCTGGTGCTAGTGAGTCCTGATTTTTCAAAATAATTTCTGGCTTTTTCTTTTGCATCAGAGGATACATTAGCTGTTGTTTTCTTAGAGAAGAATAATGAGGGACTGGAGCAGCCAATTGCATTTTTCAGCAAGACTCTCACGGACTCAGAGTTGAAGTATAGTACATTGGAAAAGCAAGCTTATTCACTCGTAAAAGCATTAAAATTTGTCAGAATTTATGTTTTACATTCTAAGGTCATTGCTTATGTTCCCAATGCTTCCATTAAGGATATATTAACTCAGCCTGATAGTGAAGGTAAAAGGGGAAAGTGGATTTCTAAGCTAATGGAATATGATGTAGACATCAAGCCTACTAAACTAGTGAAGGGGAAAGGTCTAGCAAAATTGTTAGCTGATTCAAATTGTCAAGATTTAGGCCTTCATTTGATGGAAGAACATCCTATACAGGAATAATTGCAAGTTGAACAGTAGAAAGAAAATATTATGGAGCAATATGTAGAATCTGCATAAATGGATATTGACAGCTACAGATTTTTTCACCAAATGGGTAGAGGCAATTCCCACAATGAATGCAACAGACAAGGTGATAATTAGCTTTATTCAGGAAAATATTCTTAGCATATTTGGATGTCCCAAGAAGTTATTGACTGATAATGCTAAAGCTTTTAATTCAAAAGCTATGGTGGCATTTTGTGAAGAAAATGGGATTGTTCTGAAACACTCAACACCTTATTACCCTCTGGGAAATGGGTTAGCTGAATCCACCAATAAAAGTATCATTCAAAGCATCAAGAAGTTGTTGAGTCAGAATAAGAGGTCACAGGATTCAATGATGAAATATGTACTCTGGCTTACAGGATAACAATTAAAAAGAAAATTGGGACTTCTCCTTTTCAACTGCTATATGGTACTGATGTGGTGTTTCCAGTTCAGCTTGGTATTCCAGTAATGAAATTTCTTCAAGACAGTTAAGAGGAACCCGGTGATATTCAAAGGAGAGTGTATGCATTAATTGAATTACAGCAAAATCATGAATCAGTGGAAGAAAAGGCTCAGCTGTACAGAAGGAAAATCAAAGAAAGGTTTGACAAGAAAATTAAAGAAAACACCTTTTTCAATGGGGATATGGTATTAAGATGGGATGCTAGAAAGGAACAGAAGGGTAAACATGGTAAGTTTGATAATCTATGGCTTGGTCCTTTCATAGTGTCAAAATTTTTGGAGAATAACACTTTTATTTTACAGACTTTGGATGGTGAGGAGTTGTCTAATCCAGTCAATGGACGATTTCTCAAGCATTTTTACAGTCTTTGAAGGAAAGAGATTTGAATTTCATTGTATATACTGGTGTGTGAAGGATTGAATAAAGACTCCATAGCCTAATGGATATTTTGCAGAGTAGTAGATAGTTTCAGTTAAATTATAGAAGGCACTAATCTACAGGTTCTTGAAGTCTCATAAGGAGGACTTCATCCCGCAGCAGGAGCCAGATGTTATAGCTAGTTTTTGTTTTCTATTTTTAGACCATATTCTTGTTTTTGTTAGATTTATATCATTCAAGCTAGCATTATGATATTAGGATCTTTAACTGAGAGAATAACATGCACAACAATAAACACAAGAGACAAGAAACACAAAGAATTTTCCTTGGGGAAACCATAAAGGAGAAAACCCCACAACTTCCTCAGAGATAGAATCAGCACCAAAAGTAAAACTCGAAAACATAAAGATGATCTCCCGACGGTACTAGTCTCTCTCTTGTCCCAGCAACTTCTCTCTCACTCATGGGCCCCAATGAGTAAGTGTGTGTGTGATAAATAAAGAGGCTCGCTCTCTATTTATATTCTTTCGTTCACTTAATGTCCTCTCCAACATGTCGGCCTCACTTAACAATTACTTACTAGAGCCGACATCTCTAGGAGAGTCTGATAACCCTAGTGCCCCACAACTTGTGGGGACTTTGCCCCTCCGATCCACAAGGAGGGTTACCCTCAACACAATGGTGGGGACTATTTCCCTGACTTACAATAACTCACCTAGGGTTGACTTCTCTACGATATTCTAAGAACCCTAAGGCCCCGCAACTGCAGGGAATTTAACCCTTGATCAATAGGAGGGTTAACCACAATGACTTGACATGACTTGTTTACATTATAGAAACTCTCGATAGGAACATCGGGGCATGAAATGACTCAAATACATTACAGACACTTCCCAGAATAAACATCGGGGTAAAATACATAAGATATACGGATGAATATATTCCAAAGTTACAAATACATCAACACTCCCTCTTAACTAGGAAGGTATTCTCTCAACACAATTTAGCAACACAATTCTTCTTCTCTGTATCATCTGGATCATCATCGAGTCCTCATCATATTCAAGTCATCTTCATCTAGATCTGGATCATCACTCGATCTGGATCATCGTCACTAGATCTAGATCATCACTCGATTTGGATCATCACTGGATTTGGATCATCATCACTGGATCTAGATCATCACTCGATTTGGATCATCATCACTAGATCTGAATCATCATTCGATATGGATCATCACTGCTGGATCATCACTGTTGGATCATCATCACTGGATCTGGATCATCACTCGATCTGGATCATCACTGTTGGATCATCATCACGAGTGCTATCTCATGATTCTTCTCGTCACAAGAAGCTCTATAGAGCCAACCCTTTTTCATGCCGGCTGTAGACCTAGCCTCCATGTAGGTCTTTTCTATCACTTATATCTAACACTAAGCTAGAATGGCCTGCCCAGCACTTACATATGATCATGTAGGAACCAATCCTATAGTCATATCAGAAAGGCACGCCCAACACTCACATCTGACCATGTGGGAACACATCCCACAACCCTGTCAGAAAGGCCCAGCACTCACATCTGAAAACCAATGTCAGAAAGGATCAGCACTTACATTCGACCATGTGAGGAACCAATCCTCCATGCCGAAAGGGATCTGCACTTACATCTAAAAACCAATGTCAGAAAGGATCATCACTTACATTTAACCATGTGAGGAACTAATCCTCCATGCCGAAAGGGATCTGCACTTACATTTGATCATTGTAGGAACCAATCCTACAATAGCCTCAGAATGGCTCTACACACACATCTGATCATGTAGGAACCAATCCTACAGTGACATCAGAATGGCCCTCAGTCCTAGACTGAGCTTTCCTAGTAATTGACTAGGTGCCTCCATTCCAAGAATGGCACTCAATGCTTATATATGATCATGTAGGAATGAATCCTACAGTCACATTAGAATGGCTCAGCACTCATATGCAAGGAACCAATCCTCTCATCATGAGAGAATGTCTTAGCCCTTACATCTTACCATGGAAGGAACCAATCCTCTCACCATGTCAGAATGGCTCATGGACACATCACTTCCCTTTGGAGGGAGCCTTGATCCGGAGAACACCAAGCTTCTCCCTGAAGTACTCAAACTTCACTTTGTCTAATGGCTTTGTCAACACATCAGCTATCTGTTCATCTGTCGCAACATACTGGAGCTTCACTGCTCCCCTCTACACCATATCCTTGATATAGTGATACTTGATATCAATATGCCTCGACTTGTCATGGAACATTGGGTTCTCCGACAACTTCACACAACTCTGGTTGTCACAATGTATATAAGTAGCATCCAACTGGAGATCAAATAAATCAGACAGCAGCTTCCTTAGCCATACTACCTCACAACTAGCTGAACAAGTTGTGACATACTCTGCTTCAGTTGTACTCAGTGCCACACAAGATTGCTTCCTGTTAAACCAAGAGATCACACCTGATCCCATATTGAAGCAACACCTTGAAGTTCTCTTCCTATCGATGGCATTGCCTGCCCAATCTGAATCAACATAACCCTCCAGGTTAATCTTTTGATTCGCCTCATACTTGAGCCCATAATCAACTATACCCCTCAAGTACCTTAGAATATTCTTTGCAGCAATCAAGTGAACATGTCTCGAATCTGTCAGGAACTAGCTCAAGGTGTTCACAACAAAGCATATATCTGGTCTCGTGGTCGTCGGGTACATCAAGGACCCAATCATCTAACGATACATCGTAGCATCAACTGCTTCTGATGGAGCATCACTCAATAGCTTCATGTTAGATTCCATAGGTGTGGTCATGGCCTTGCAGTCCATCATCCCAAACCCCTTCAGGATCTCTACTGCATACTTCCCTTGTTCGAGGAAGATTCCATCCACATTCTGCCACACCTCCATGCCTAGAAAATAGTGCATTGACACATAACAGGAGCATCACTAGTCTTCCATCTTCAACCTTGAACCAAAGGTTGGAATCCACTTTACTATTAGTAAATCCTAGAGTCATCAGTAATCTATCCATCCTGTCATACCATGTTGAACCTTAGGATCTTCTGCAGTTACTCCCTCTGAAGCATCATACTCCCTCTGTCTTTCATACTCTATGCACTAAAACATTCTATCCTAGAGTGACAAGTAGCTTCCTCTGCTACTAATATTCTATGTATCCATCTAGGATCACTAGATACCAAGATCCTCTATCTTGAACCTTTTCAAAAGTTCTTCTCGCACCCATCTGTGAGCTTGTCACACACTATAGGCTTTCATATTCAACCTTGTAGCAAAGGTTAATATCTTCATCAAGCTTCTCATGTATGTGTTATCCCATGGGTGTCTTATGAGCTCGTACAAGGTATTCTTTCATTTTCACACATGATTCTGCCTGTCATTTTTCTCAACTCCCACTGGCTACAAATTTCTTTTTGTAGTCTATGCCTTATTTTCATGAGAAGCCCTTTGCAACGAATATTTCCTTGTATCCCACGATGTTTCCATCTACTGCATGATGGAACTATGAATTCCCCTTCATGTATCAATACTGCATCCTAGACATCATTCTTCTTGAACTGGTCTTCCCTTTCTTCTTGGTTACTTCTTCATAGTTGGAAGTTTCTGCATCAATGATGTCGCTGCATTCATCATATTATTCTTCATCTTGAACTGTCGTCACTTATTCTTTGGAACAAGTCTTGTCCTTCTTTGCTTGTAGGTGATTATGTATGTGATCTTTCCTACAAGTCAAATGCATTTGTATGGTTAGAAACATTTCATAAGGAATATTCATACTGGAAAATTCTTATACATAAATATATGATCATGCAACTAATTTATCCAATGGAACATTCATCCATATCTCATGGAAACTGTCTAGATGCCTTCCATCTCTACCAAGACAACATTGAGATTGTGCACTAATCCAATATGTCAGCAAAGAGGTTTCAAATAATAGTTAAAATAATAAAATAATAGTTATTAATTTTCGAGGAAGAATGAAAAAAACTACTTTTGTGTTCGTATTTTCGACATATCTCCCTATGTTTTTTCTCAAATTCTGAGTGGGAGAGATCGTTGGATACAAAATTTAATTCCACATCCAACGAGTACCCACAATGCATACTTTTGATGGACCCCACTACCCCAAAAATAAGAAATACCTGAAAAAATGTGATGATGATGTCATCATCATGTTTTTCAGGTATTTCTTATTTTTGGGGTAGTAGGTTCTGTCAAAAGTATGCATTGTAGGTACTCGTTGGATGCGGAATTGAATTCTGCATCTAACGAGATGTCTCTCTTGAAATTTGAGTAAAAACATTGGGAGATATGTCGAAAATACGAACAAAAAAAGTAGTTTTCTTTTATGACAAATATGTCAATTCAACCATTATGGTTGACTCATTTTATTGAAATTCTATTGGTTCTTGAATTCCAACTCACAAAATTTATTGTTGGCACATTTTCTTGTAAGGCCCATTTTAGACCCCAAATTTCCTCTAATGCTTATCCAAATGCTAAGATGGATAAGAGGTTCTTCAAGAGTTGAGTTCTTCATATTCCTCATCACTTGAGGGATCTTCTTTGGATGGTGAGAGCTTGATCTTCAGTTGCTCCCAACTTCTTTTCTCTTATTATGAGTCAATCTTCTTCTTCTTCCCAGAGTCTGCTGAAAGTAATCACTTCCTTCTAGCACACATTCCTCGCATGAATGAATCACATGATTCTGGGAGGCCATTTAAAATGGCTATCACCACTTCTACATTCTTCACTTCTTCTTTTACTGCTTCAATTTGTTCTTTGATTTGAGAGACCCTCGTAAAGTATGACTGTATGGTCTCTGCATTATGGATCTTCACATTCTTCAACTATTTTCTCAAAGTCATATTATGATTTATGTTCTTGCCTTCAGATGGCTTGGTCAAGGAATCAAACCTCTCTTTTGGTGTCTTTAGGGGAGACGCTTGTGGTATAAGGTGACCCATGATTGAATCAACAATGATCTTCTTGGTCTTGACCAAGTTCTTCTTGTGTAAAGCTTTTAGCCTCATCTCCCTCTGGAACGGGAACCTCTCTACTTTTGTAGGTGTCCAATTCATTTTCTTCAGAGAGATCATATACTTCCATGCTTGGAATTTGTCAACTTCACCAAGCTTATCATCAAGATGATGTGGTAAATACCTTTTAAATGAGAACCTCAAATGAAAATAGCAAAAGATTAGATCTTACCGATTTGAGGTGTCCGTCCTGGTTCCGGAGCTGACTAATCTAGGGTTTGTCAGAGAAACCATAATTTTCAAAACTTGGAATATTTTAGATCTAATTGGATAGAAAGATAGATCTCTTTAAGGTGAGCTGTCCAATGTACTCATTTTCTGAAAACAGTGGAGGGAAGCTCCCGGAACAGGAAGCCCAAGTTTTCCAATTTCTTATGCAGAAATGCTTGATACTATTTCTGCAGTATCCCTGAAATTAAGGCTCCTCCATGTTTGTAAATTTGTATTGAGATACCCTCTCCTGTCCCTGTTTCAAAAGCATAGGTTTCATTAGAATTGGTTTCACCAATTGGGACTTATGATTATTTTCCCACGGTGACATGTTAGAGGGCTGTTTAGAAAAGTGAAGTTGTATGGACTACCACGTGCCACTGTTTCATCTTCGGGGTTTGAAACGTCTACCATAGATAGTATAGTTAGTACCATTTCTGGAAAAACTTCAGAAATTTTATTTGGACCTTTTTACCCCGAGATATAGCAATTCTCCCTAGGTGTCCTATTTGGGGATGAATCCTCGGAGAGGTTGGAACCCTAACTTGGAGGGATCATATATCCTAGAATATAGTGAATATGAGGCTGAACTTTGGACACAGTGTAAATCAAGACTGTTTCTTCAGCCTATGAATGTTTTATCTCCTAAGCCTTCTCCAATCCCAAGATATAGAGAATGTACCAAAACAAATCCCAAGATATAGAGAATGTACCAAAACTTATCAGTTTTAGTATTTTAGAGTTTTTTCGGCCCAGGGTCAAACTAGGGTTTGACTTTCCTGGAGTTATACCCAACCAAAAATCTCGAACCAAGTATCTTAACTTTGATTTTGATGAGAAGAGAAATCCTATGCTAGGCTCACTCAAAAATTACTCTTCTGTAAGAATCCCTAATTTCCTGCACCAAAAACTGAAAATGCTCAGAATCGAATTCTGCTTCGACAGAAAGATGCACCCTTCAATGCAGAGTCAACCTAGCATATTTTTGTTGATGAATTGTGGAGAGAGACCCAAAAAGTAAGAATCCCTAGCTTCTGCATCTGCACAATGTATTCTTCTCAGGTTAGCTTTGATACCATGTTAGCTTTATATCATTCAAGATAGCATTATGATCATAGGATCTTTAACTGAGAGAATAACATGCACAACAATAAACACAAGAGAAAAGAGACACAAATAATTTTCCTTGAGGAAACCATAAAGGAGAAAACCCCACAACTTCCTCAGAGATAGAATCAACACCAAAAGTAAAACCCAAAAACATAAAGATGATATCCCGACAACAGTAGTCTCTCTCTTGTCCCAACAACTTCTCTCTCACCCATGCGCCCCAATGAGTGAGTGTGTGCGTGATAAATAGAGAGGCTCACTCTCTATTTATATTCTTTCATTCACTCAATGTCCTCTCCAACATGTTGGCCTCACTTAACAATAACGTACTAGATCTGACATATCTAAGAGAGTCTAATAACCCTAGTGCCCCACAACTTGAGGGGACTTTGTCCCTCCGACCAACAAGGAGGGTTATCCTTAATACAATGGTGGGGACTATTGCCCTGACTTACAATAACTCACCTAGGGTGGACTTCTCTAGGATATTCTAAGAACCCTAGGGCCCCTCAACTGCGGGGACTTTAACCCTTGATCAATAGGAGGGTTACCCACAATAACTCGACATGACTTGTTTACATTATAGAAACTCCTGATAGGAACATTGGGGCATGACATGACTCAAATACATTACAGACACTTCCCAAAATAAACATCGGGGTACAATACATAAGATATACGGATGAATACATTATGAAGTTAGCATTACATCAAAGTTTTCAAAACATGGTTTTTCTTATTGCTTTAACATTTTGATCTTGGTTTTTGAAGTATTTTGATAGAACACTTATTTTTATTTTTTTATTTTATAAGTTTTTCTTTTAGATTTACTTTACTTAGTTGTTTTCATAGTTTTTATGGACTTAATAGGTGTATGTATTTCTGAAAGGTTGGATAGAGATATCATAAGGGTTAATCAAAGTTTGATTTCACAATTTAACCCCTTTGTTTTGAGCCTTTTGTCAAAAAACACTAATCAGACATTCTTGTAGCACAAAGGCAGAAAAAATGAACTAGAGCGCTACAAAAAAGTCATGGTCTTCAAAAAATCGTGAATTGGCTCGTGAGTTTTAAAATTTGCAAATGAGAGGAGTTTTTTCACATCTATAAAGGAGAATGATACATGTTTAAACTTTACTAATAATTTTCACAAGTGTTTAAGTTAAGGAAGGAATGATTTAGGCAAGTTGCAGCTGTCCGGAATGTGGGAGATGTAAATCCTTTAAACATGAATGATTGTGCACGATTGGAGTAATTCAATATTAGTTACAAATTTCTGAAATGTATGAAAGCTTACAGAGACTGCATTGATACTTGGCAATCCATGGTTGGAAGATATTATGCTGAACACGGTTAGAGGTTTAGGGTTTGGAGAGTAATTGACTAGTGCAGTCGTGGTAGTTGAAGACAGAGCTACGAAGGTTAGTGGACACCTGGGAGGACAACATAGCATATTTTAAGCAATTGAAACCATTATTGCTATAGGTACACAACTGATTGCTGACATCATCCATGAATTTGGTTTTGCATTGATAGAAGAGTTGTGATGGGTGTTAATTAAGAAATACATCAAGTTTAGGAACCCGATTTTTGCTCAATTATTAATCTATTCTATCACTAGAAATTGTTCCGGGATGCTTATCAGTTTTTGGGGGAAAATTCATATCTAGGGTTCTAAATTTTCTCAACTTCTGGTTTACTGTTGAAGTAACACACTTTCAAAATAGTTTGAATTATTTTCTATAGGAAAAACAGTTAAGGGTCATTACTAAAAATGAAGAGAAGTTGGAAGACAAACATGGCTGAGCCTTCAGACATGACATGGGCTATAACCTTCCCTGAATGTGCAAAATTATTTCAAGAAGCTGGCTGGTTTCAATATTTTGAGAATATTTATGGTCATCATACAGACGTTTCATATGAATTTGCTCAAGGATTAGAAAAATACACAGTTTCATTTAATACCGTAAGAATTGAATTGACTAGAGAGTTAATAGCAGAAGCTACAGGAATTGCTTATGAAGGTGATTTTTGGTTCAAGAAGGTGCCTTTTGCTTTTAATTCATAGAATTTCCTGCTACCCAATGGTTTTGCAGATTGGGATAAGGGGGTACATGTACAGAATTTTAAACCAGAATGGAGGGAGCCAATCAAGATCTTGCAGAGTTATGTAACCTGTGAAGGAAGATATGCCTCTATTTTCAAACACCACATCAGGTTTTTACAGCACTTAAGTCAGGAATCCAGGATGAATCTTCCTTTCTTTTTCCTTAAAGTTTGCAAAACATGTCAAGCAGAGTAAGAGATCACCAGGATCACATTAAGCAGTCCATTTTTCATCATGGTTTGATAAAATTGATTATCAGTACTGTGCTCCAGAAGAAAGGAAAGACTTGGGACTATTTTTTGTTTTTGTCTGGTTTTCAAAGTGAAAATGAAGACCAATCAAAAAGAAGAAAAGTGAACAAATTCCACAGTCTTGTTAAAAAACTGAAGAAACAAGTTATTACTAAAGTACAAGAACAAACTACACAATTGAAGTCTTCGACACAGAAGGTTCAAGAGCCTGAAATGTAGCAGAAATCAATGAAGATGATGTAGTAAATACCCTTAACGAAGATGCAAACCAGGAATAAGGTAAATGTCTTTTAGAACAAGAACAGACTCCTACAGAAATACATGAAGAAACAAGGGAAAGATCAATGCTTGATAAATTGAACGCTGACAATACACGTAGCTCAAAAGAAGGGTTTGAAGAAAAGTTGGTCATGCAAGGAGTTAAAAGACAAGTTGTTCAGCTTGCAGCTATTAAACATCAAGGTAAAACTTTGAGAATGTTGGGAGAAGTAGGAGTAGTTTGGAGACCTAAAACTAGACCGAAGAACAAAATAAGGTTAAACATGAAAAAAAATTTGAATCCCAAGCTAGATCAATAGAAAATTACAATAGTAAAATATTCTTCTTCTCAAGAGGATTTAGAAGAGCATGAAAGCTCGAATGTGAAAAAGGTCAAAAGTAAGAAGTAGGATTCTTTGATGGTTAGTTCATCCTCTGTAAAGATTAAAGTTCTAGAATAGCTAGAAGATATTTAAAGAAAGGAGCGTCTTAGCCCTCGGCAAGTTTATACTAGAAAATATCATTCAATGATGTTAGAATCATGTATAGGGAAAGGAAAGATTGTAGAGCCATCGATCCAATGCAGTTTTGAAGGTGATGAGTCTCCATATATTCCTGTAACAATGATAGAGCAACAAAAAGAGGATGATGGGGACATTTTAAAGAAATTAAATATCGCTTGGGTGTCAGAAGGATTGTCTTCATTTCAAGAAGGGAAATGTTTAGATGCTGAAAATGAAAATATTCAAAAAAATATCAAGCAGTATAAGTACCAAATAGACTTTCTGCAGGAAACAAATGAAGGATTAGTAGTGGCAAATAGAAGATTAAGAGAACATCTAGAGGAGATTAACAACCATTATCAAGAATTAATTGTGGTTTCTAAGGAAGCATTGAAGAGGAAAAGACAGACACAAATATTATGTGCAGAGCTGAAGTAGACTATCCAAGAAGTAACTCAACAAAATAAAGAATTATCTAAGAGAGTCGAAGACCTAGAAGCTAAGCAGCAGAGAACGAGAAGAAAAACTCAAGCTTTAGAAGGAATAGCCCTTTTGGCTGAAGCTGCAAAAGATATTTAAAAGACTATTGATGACAGGTGTCTTTTAGTTAGCTTTTGGAAAGATATTAGTTTATTTTGGAAATATTTTACTTTGTTAGTGGTCGATAGTCTAACCTAGAAGGTAGTTATACATCTAGATAACTTTTTTTGGATGTAACCAAGATAAAAGCAAGACATTAGAATGAACAAGGGTTCGAATTTTTTTACAAGGGGAGGCTTTCAAGCTACTGTTTATAGAGCTAAGTTCAGAAACTCTTATGTATTTCCGATAACTGATTATGATATATATGCAAGATATAAGCCCATTTTACTCTATATGCTGGTTTTATTTCTAGTTTGTGTAATCACTCAGTTAACAAATTCATTTCTTGTTTGAGGTTTTTTTCATGAAATGCCTGTCAATTGTCGATGAAATTAACTGTTTTGCTTATTGTTTCTGGTTTCTGGTTTATGTTTCATATATTATACATTCCAGTTCTTCATTGTTACATGATTTAGTGTTTTTCCTAGCCTAATGATATTTTTCCCTCTTGATAACAAATTGTAAAACCAAAACCCTAAAAACCTGTTTTACTTAGTTTTATTTTATGAGATTGTGTTGCCTTGTTCTTTAGTAGTCTGAGAACAATTTCCGGCACTAACACTCTCAACTTCAATTCTTATAGAATTCACCATTGGTTTTGCTACCTTAATGGTTTGATATATTCTCTGTATAGATTCTTGGTTATTCACCAAACATTTATTGACCTCCTCATAAACCGCATTAAATTCTAGAAAAAAATGAAGTTGAGATCTTATTGAAGGGAAATTATTAGATATTTTTGTTCACATTATTTCTTTAGTTGATGACAAGGGTTCTATCATTTTGGCTCCATACATGGTCTTCCATTCATTGAAATCTCATTCTAACACAACAATATTTTTCCTCAATTCATGTGATTTTTTATTTGATTTGTTAATTAATTCTCCTTGGATCCTGAGGTAATATTTCCTTTTATAAACCAGTTCTTCCCTTTCAACATATTTTCTTATATTATCAACAGTCTTAGTTGTCCACTCCATACATTTTTTATCTAATTGTTCAACCCTTTATTTCAATATGGATAATCTTCCTGTGGATACCACTAGTTGGATGCTAGGGGGGGATTTCCTTTAGTTCCTTCCTTGATTCTACATGTTTATGTTTTAAAGAGTAAATTTTATTATCTGATTCTTCCACTTGGAAGCTTAAATACCTAGCAAACTTTTATGTTTCCTCAAGTTATTTTATTCTTTTCTAATTGATTTTTTTTTCTGAGAAAGTAGGGAGGTGTTCGCTTTCCATAAAAAAAATAGCTCTTCAATAAGCTTATGTTTCTCCTCTACCATTTACTGAGTGATTGGAAGATATTGGGTCATCTGATAAATTTATAAGTCTTTTATCATTTTTCTTTTTCAACTAACAGAGTGAGGACTTTTATTGAGCTCTAGGCTCCTTGTCCTGATGTTACAACCATATTTTGTATCATAATGTTTTCATTCTCTAGTATCTTTACCCTAGCATTCAAAAAATGATTCTTAACATGTATATCCTTTGCTTTATTTTTGTACTCGGCCATAGAGGAGACAACTTGAAAGTATTTTTATCAACAATACAACCCCTATGCCATTGACACATCATTCTCAGGTGGAACATATGCAATATCAAAGGTGACTTCTGAGAAAGGGGTTCGAATATGGTAATTTACAATTTCTTGGTCAATGGATCATATATTGGTAACATTTTGGATCGTTCTTGATATTCTAAGTTTCATGTACCTTGTTCCCCTTCTTGAGCATGTTCTCTCCTAAATTTTTAAGGGGTAAGTCATACATGTTGGTTGTATGACTTTCTCCCTTGAATTTTATTGTGTCATCTAGAGGGTTGAGGCCCACCCTTGCTGTTTTTTTGTTTTTAAATATGCATACACCTATCAGTTATCTGACATCCTATGGACCTCTTCTGACATCGACGCCATAACTCCAACAACAGTGATCCGACGAGATGTTGTCGGACATTACATGGGCATGTCAAAAATTCGACACCTCGGTCATCGCAAATTGGACCCCTAACAGTGTCTTCTGACGACATCGCCATAACTCCAACAACAGTGATCTGACGAGATGCCATCAGACATTACACGGGCTTGTCAGACATTTGACAACTAGGTCATCAAAAATTCGACAACTAGGTCGTCAAAAATTTGACTCCTGACAGTAAAAAATATGACAATATGGTCGTCGCACAAACAACAAGGAGAGGTAGATCATTCGACACCTAAGAGTCACAAATTCGACGGCCTAAGCTCAAAATTCAATGGCCTAAGCTTGAAATTTTACAAAAGGAAGTGGATCACTTTCGACAAGGAGAAGTCATATTTTTGACCTCCTAAGCGTCAGAAATTCAACGACTTAGTGGTGAAAGACTTCGGTACATGAGCCTCATACTCTGTCGAAAAGTTGACGGGGTTTGACATGTGGTCGAATATCCGATGATATGCCACTGACGACAAAAAAAAATGATGTTGTCAAATTTCAAACATGTCATCCGTCGGATTTTGGGCTCAAATTCTATTGTGGAATGTCGCTCTTTCTTGGAAAGAAGTGTATAAGAAGCCAAGGTATGAACTATTTTCTATGCTCGTATGCTAAATAGGAAGACTATTTTTTATCTTTGCTTTTAGACCCTTCAATTGTTGCTGGAATTTGTACATACTTGGTTGATGTCCTTTGCTCAACTCTTCCCACCACATCTTTATCTTTTCATCAAAGTCAGTGTGCTCCATACAGAATTGTTCAAAACTAAAATATTTGTTGAATTGTGACCCCATACCACTCCACATTAGTTCAATTAGTGAATGATCTCACCCCATACTAGGTAACGTTGCGCAATGGATTTCACTCCCGAGTCCTATAATCATTAGAGGAAATTTCAACTCAAATGGGCCTTTTAAATCTAATTCAAATTCCAAGCCATCATGTGTTAGCCAATGAAATTGCTTTAAATTTGAAACACCATGTAGGTCTTAAACACTTTTTTAATATAAATTTGGGATATGTATCATACAAAAAACTACATTTTTTGTTTGTATTTTCGACATATCTCCCCCTTTTTTTACTCAAATTTCGATCGGGAGAGCTCGTTGGATGCATAATTTAATTTTGCATCCAACGAGTACCCACTTGACATACTTTAGACAGAGCCCTCTACCCTAAAAACAAGAAATACCTGAAAAATGAGATGATGATGTCATCATCACATTTTCCAGGTATTTCTTGTTTTTGGGGTAGCGAGGTCCGTCAAAAGTATGTCAAGTGGGTAGTAATTGGATGCGGAATTTAATTATGCATCCAACAAGCTCTCACGATAAAAATTTGACTAAAAACACGGGGAGATATGTCAAAAATACAAACAAAAAAGTGGTTTTTTTCTTTTCTTCCTGCAAAATTAATAAATATTATTTTTCTATTTTAAATATTATTTTATTAGCTTTTTTTAGGAGGCCCATTTTGAGTTGAAATTTCCTCTAATGGGATTCCCCGTAACCAAAAAATGGTCAGACTATCTGGATGATATATGTCTCTCCCCCGTTCTCTTATTCTTCTTGGTGAACCAACCCTATCTAGGAGTGATATCCACTAGGCCTAAATCCTCAATGGTCTTTCTGAAGGATTCACATTCCTCCTCCAGCTTGCACATTCCTCCATTTTTTCCTCCAGCGAGGTGATGAGGTTAAAATCTCCTCCAACAACTCAGTGGACATTTTATATTTCTTCCTTAACTCTTCTAAGAGAATATATGAAGTCCCTCTTCTCCCTTACATGATGGGGACCATATACATTCATCACTATCCCTGAAATTGGAAACCTTGCAACCTTAAACCCAGCCGAAAGAGAGTACCGAGTCCCTTGGAATCCTTCTAGAATCACTCGGGTAGGATCTTATAGTATTCTAAGGCCCCCAAATACCCTCTCGCATCTAAGCCCATCCCTTCACTCCTCTAGATTTTCCTACTCAGATCCTGGATCTATGTTGCTCGACACTTTGTCTCTTGCAGAAAGACAATAGTCGGATTTCTCTTCTTTATCTTTTTATTAAGAATCTTGATTTTCTGAGGACTATTTAAGCCTCTAATATTCCAGGACCAGATCTTCACTGGAGAAACATAGAAGCCCAACTCAACTTTAATGGTAGGATACCGACCTGACTCTACCAACCGCTTACCTACTTCTACAACCCAGTTTTGCTTGTCTTTATTCCTTTCTTCTTTGATAGTTCCTCATATTTCCGCTCTATTTCCTTATGAGATCGAGAGTTGATCCCAAGTTGGTTGGATGAACGAGCCTTTAGGATAGCTTCTTTTAATAGAATTACTTGTTCTTGCAGGGCATAAACTTTCCCTTTATCCACGCAGGCTTTTTCAATACCCTCCAGATCAAAATCGTCTATGTCCATGTCCTCAGCCTTGTCTCCTGAGTCGGGTTTAGCCCTTTTTTTCCCCTTGTCTTCCCTAGTTTCCTCCTCCATCAATGAGGCGGGTTCGAGAGTTCCCTCTTGGGGTGAGTTACCCTAATTGGTCGTGAGAATCTTGTCCGGATTTTACTCCTCATGATCTTCCATAACTTCAAACTTGTTTGTGACATCTATCTTCGTATTTACTTCTTGGTTTTCTTTCTTTCAATTTCCTCTTTTTCGTGATGGTGCTCTTGTAAACCATGGTTCCGTTTGCACCTCATCCTTCGAAATATTTATATTTGGGTTATTCATTGGAGAGTCCCTAAATAAATGGCCATATTCATGACATCTACAACACCTAAATGAGATATGTTCATAATATAGGGTTGGCATCCAATCTTCATCCTCCCATGTCATCCGTATTGCTTCTGGTCACTCTTTTGTCAGATCCATATAAACGAAGACCTTTGCATAGGCCATATAACGTTGGATCTGAGTTTGTTCTGAGATCTTGATAAAGATCTTGATAAATTTTCCCAGGCAGTTGCCGAAATCATCTAGCAAATGGGAAATCTTCCAATAACTAGGCTGAAGTGTAGAATTTGTTCTCTTATTATCTTTTATTGCGTACGAATCCATATTTAGTGAGCACCTATACGACTTTAGTTATGTATTTTTGTAACGTTATTTGCTATGTGCTTTATTCTTTGTGACTCCAATAACTGGGCATCTATTGTAGAAGTGAAGTGTAGAACATGTTCTCTGGTTATCTTTTAGTGCGTGTGAATCCATATTTAGTGAATTCCTATCTTAAAGATATGTAGTTATTTAAGATATGTGCACTAGTACATACAAGGGGCTATTAAGACATTGTTTGAGACAATACTTTTGTAAATTGTCTCAACTTAAGACAAAAAGAAAATTGTGTATTTTCTTAAATATCCTCTTTAAGCAAGTGTCTTAAACTTATGTCTTAAATTATTGTCTTAAATTTAAGACAATAGTTTAATACACTCATTAAGACAATAGTTTAAAACACTGGCTTAAAGATATTTAAGAAAATACACAATTTACTTTTTGTCTTAAGTTGAGACAATTTATAAAAGTATTGTCTCAAATATTTTCTTAATATCCCATCTATTTAAATTGTCAAGATGAGACAATTTACAAAAATATTGTCTCAATACTCTTCTTTATCTCTCTAAATACTATTTTCTTAAAAAAATAAAATACAATATCTTATATTGGATTGATTTTTGGAAGGACATAGTGGAATTGAACCACCAATCTTCTGTTGTGTAAAGAAGACGCTCTACCATTGAGCTAATGCCCTTTAAATAAGTATGAAAAAGATGTATATTGTTGTGTAAAACCTAAAATAAATGTCGTGTAAACTTATTCTCATTTGACATTTTAAAAAAACTCACATAGTTTTAAAAAATATATATAATCTCATACTACACCTTTTTATAAATAAATAAAAATATCAATATCAATATGGGAGGGATGTTTCTGATGTTTTATTGACAAGATCAACTACCGAAACAACATAAACTACTGAATATACTACATTTGTTGGATCATATATAAACCTCCAACTTTATTATAGCTCATATCTACCTCTAAACCATTTTTTTTAATGCCAGTTATACTTTATAGGTCTTTTTAACCATCTTCTTAATAAAAAGAATAAAAGCAGAATGTATGGGTCGTCTGTTGACGCGAGCATATCAGTGAATTATAATACTTCTATATTAATTACAAATTCGATAGTTTTATTAAATAAAGAAAAACACAAATTGACTTAATTTTATTAAGCATAAAAACTTTCTCCACTTTTTTTTATAAATAAAAAGCTATGAAAAAATATTATAAAAAATAAGTTAAAATAATATTAAATATAAGACTCTAATAATTACAAAGTGGATTTCATGAGCGAGTATAGTGTAAATATATTAATAGTGGTAAGAAGATTAAAAAATATTTCTTTGTATAAAAGTAGGTAGAGACTGGATTCAAAACCATACAAAAATATATCATAGAAGAAATGAAAAAAAATGGCAGCTAATAGAATTGAAATGGAATCCAAAAGGTCATATGGAAAATGTAACACCCCGGTTTGACCCCGTTGCATTAAATGTACATGATGTATATATTGTAATGATCATGGTGCGGAGCTAAAGGCCAAGGCCCCACCATTGATTGGTTATGCTATGTTTCAGATTTAAATTGTCACCAATGGTGTGTCGGGGCATGCGGCATATATCGAGTTTATCATCATGTAAATATGCATCTTTAATTAAAATGAACCCCGACCAGCTATGTTCGCGGCAACTATAATGAGAAGGGGTGTGATTTTCACAAGGATAAAGGCACGGGGGCTTCACTTGTTCACCAATATCCTATCACGTTAGTTCATATTGTGGGTTTTAAAATTATCAAAAATTGAACCAATATATTGCAGGTATTGGGGGGATGGGGGGTTTAAGGTGGGGGTGGGTAGGGTGGTTTATAAGGATTGAGGTATAAAAAGGGGTGGGGAGGAGGTTTTAAGTATTGGGAGGGGGTTTCAACAAAAAGAGTTTGGGTCAATATCTTTGGAAATTAAGGGTATTCTTTAATATCCCACGATCGCACGTGCTATGTGAGAGGTTCACTAAGTGAAGTCCCCATGGATAAAGGTGGGGGAATTTTTCAAACCTTGGCCAATGGGGGGAAAAATCCATGTGTCATCTTTCCTTGTTTTATCCAACCACTACCATTAAAAATTGCCGCTGGTAGTTCGGGTAGTTATAGCTGGGAGTGGAGTGTGGCAGGACTGTCATTCCTTTCCCACACGCACACTCCACCAGCAGGGTTGACCTCACAATGGCAAGAAACCACTGCCATCACTCCAACGGACGGGACATACTACTCTCTCCACGACGGTGCAAAAACATTCACGCACTTTCGACCACTGTGTGTTATCTCCATTGTCTGTTCATGCCTCACAGGAGTCTGGTTGTTCCCACATACAGGCTTCTTCCTGTTTTGGTCTCACGCATCCAAGAGAGAGGAGTCGCCTCCACTGTCATTCACATTTTTCCACCGTGAGGAATCGGGTATGTTCTTGACCCTCTTTTGGAATTGGGTGTAAAATCTTCCTTCATGCACTGGGTTCTGCGTTGCTTTCACTCACGAAGCAAGCTGGGAGCTGTTTGGTCACTATCACCCACGATTTTCCTGTAGAAGCCATTTTACGCTCAGGGACTGTGTTGTGGTCTGTGTAATTATTTTCCGCTTGCTTGGTTGTCCAGGGCGGACTGTTGTCTTTCCTCATGTTGTAATTGCGTTCGTTGTTGCATTTGGGACTGTTGTAATTCACTTGGGAGTTGTTTTGGCCACGATAGGGCCAAGAGTGACTCAGGAGTTTTTTTCCCTGTTAAGCTGTAACAACTGATTGATTGCATGTGTGCAATGGTTGGTCTTCGGACTATGTTGGGAGAAAGGATGGGGGATTGGTTTGCTTGATAGACCTGGTGTGTTTGGAAACCACACAAACAGAGCTAGAGGGCTGGCTTTCTTCTCCACAACCCCTGAATAGCACTGGAAGCTAATGCAGGGCCTGAGGGACTGTGTAGCAGAGAAAGGACTGATTCCTTGTGTTGGGTGTGTGTGGGTTTCTTAGAAGCCAGGCTAGTTCTAGTGTGGGTGTTCCTTGCTCTGTAATGGGCTCACTAGCTTAGCATTTAGCCTTTCCCAACTCTTGGATGACCTGATAAACCTGACCATGTTGGCTTGGTTGTCTTGTTGATGGCCTGATAAACCCAACTGTGTTGGATTGGCTGTGTTTTGTGTATCCTTGGCTATGTGTAAGCCTAATTGTTCCCTTATTCCTTGGAGAATCATGCCCAACTCGGGGGTGGCAACGTTGCTGAGAGATTAAGGAGCACACTGGCCTATGGTTGGGTGGAACGTTGCAGCGACGTAGCTAGTTGTGGAATGAGTTCTTTATAATATAAGTAATCTTGTTTGTTTTACTTCTGCAATCCTATTTTCTGTTAATGAATGTGATGAACATGTTGAATGCTTGTATGAACATATGTTTGCTTCCGTTGTGTATGATAAATAATTGCATCCGTGTATGTTCCACTTCAATGCATCTTGTTTTCAGCATTCCGTTTCAGCATTTTTATTCATGTACATGTTCATGGGACTCTTAGCCGGATGGTTAACGCCATGGTAGCATCCTCTTCGCCGGTCAGAGGGTCGGGGATGTTACAGAAAAATTGTAAGAAAGTGAAGCAGTGAATATCTGCAAAGAAAAACATCATAAAAAGGAATGAAGATGGTGAAGCATCATTACGAGGACACTACCAATAGTCAAATCAGACTCAATGATGTAGAGAAATGGGAGACTAGACATGGTTTCTCCAAACATCAAAACCATATGTTTAGTGATCTATTAATACCGACAAATGTTACATATTAATACATAAGGTTTTGGCTTAAAATCCAATTTGATATTATACTGAAAAAAATTATGTTCAAATTTTTTAATGCAAACATAGTTACCAAGCTATGTTCGAAATGGAAATCCAATTTGATATTATATTGAAAAAATTTATGTTAGAAAAAAATTGGATAATATATCTAAAAATTCAACATTCCACACTGTTTATAAAAAACATAACTTCTAGTATTTTTAATAAAATTGGATAATATATCTAAAAATTCAACATTCCATAGTGTTTTTTAAAAAACCAGCTAGAAGTGTAAAGAAAAATATAGATGAAAGGAATTCTTGATTTACCATGACTATTAAATAGATATACATCTTACCACTGAATTAATCTCTTCAAATTCCTATTTTCTCGTTTTGTCAAATCTGCTCTCTTCAAATTCCTATTTATTTATTTATTTATGTCAAATCTTCTCTCTGCAAATTTCCCATATCCTGTTCCAATCAAACTAGAAATTCAAAGGAGAGCTTTCACATGTCACTAAAAAGTTACACTGTTTATGTCTACTGTTGAACAAAATCCGTTATGAAGGTCAGAACTGCAACAACTGTAAAATCTATGCCATAAATTCTGACTTTAGATTTCATCATATGTGTCTGTGTTTGCTGGAAACAAAGGAGAAGGATGGAATTTGAATCATTAAAAAAATTACTAAATTTGCTACCTCTGGATACCATCAAAAACATTCAACAATGAATCGACGAATTTTAGTCTTTGGATGATTCGGCCGAATCTGGTAACTAAGTCTGTAAATTCCTGTTAATACCATCACATTCCTCTTCAAATACTAGATGTTAAGGTAGTTGAATGGATTCAGTTCTTCAACGATCAATCTATTCATAGTTGGTGAAAGTGTTGCTGGTTCAGAGTTCATTTGTTGGTAGTTAATTAATGAATCGATCTCACGTAGCAACTCAACAACTTGCCATCTCTCGAGATCTTTTCTGATCAAAGTTTTCTAGAGGTCAAGCCTGTAGAAAACACCCATCACATTTCCTTAGCGAATCTTTCCTTCTCTGTTGGAAATAATTAATTTCTCGCTAATCCATAATCAAATCAGCCGACTCTATAGTAGGTCAGAAAATGTCATTAAGTCTGACAAGATAAAGAGTTCAGATCTCTCGTATATAAGACAATAGAATTTTGTTGTTGATGCTAAGTTTCTAGGCAGAGAGTAATTACAGTATTTTAATGTTAAGTCAGTTAGTCGACAGAAATTTTCTATATGAATAAGGAGATTGTAAATATGATATACCAGACAAGCAGAATAGAACAAAGAAGAGAAGTGCAGAGGAGAAGAAGAAAAGCTCAGTGAAGAGTTTGAAGCTCAAGCTTCTATGTTTTTACCAAGTTTGTATTTATGGCTGTAAGTTTTGTTATGCCGTCACATGAAATATAAATATTTAAGTTTATGATTTAATGCAAGTTCTAGTTAGCCGCATATCTTCACCATATTTACCTGAGTGAATGTTGTTTACATTTACTGTGAGTGAAATACAAAAAGAATCCATAAATATTTCACTGTGTAAAAGTTCCTAGTTTTAGGCACAGAGGTTCTACACAAATCTTGTTTATTATTTTCTTATATGATATTGTGAGTGAGTCGCAATATAGTTGTGTCGTAGTTAATCCTAGGTTACTGCACTGAAAAGTGTTTTTCATATTCCTAAGTCTTTAGACTAGGAAATACAAAATTGTTTTGTTGAAGTGAAAACTTTGTCGCACATGAGTTAGTGGCAACCAAATTCATGTCGCAGTAAAATCCGGTAGAAGCCTAAGTAAAAGTGTGTCGAGGTGAAAATTCCACGCACTTACTCCGTTGCAATAACTCTTTCGCAACTCAATAACACTGCACAGTAATTTTGTTGGGCGGTAATTTCTTCGCGTAGTAAATTCCGTCGCAAGAAAATTGAATCGCAAGTTTTGAAAAAAGAAAAAAGGGGAAAACAAAAGGTTGTGCTGCTCGGTAACTCAATTTAATTGCCTTGACTGCCGTTTTTCCCGAGATTTGGTATCAGAGCTACTTTAGGAAATAAATCTTGTCCTGAAAAGGAAAAATTAATTTTCTAAGGAAAGTTAAAAATATTTAAAATGGCTTCTATTTCCAGTTCAAATATGTCGAGTTTACAAACTCTGATTTTTATAGGAAAGAATTATGAATATTGGTCTCTAACAATGAAGGCTTTGTTTAGAGGTCAAGATGTTTGGGATATTGTCTAGAATGGTTATGAAGAACCAGGAGATCAAATGGCATATAATAATCTCTCACAAGATGAGAAAGATAACCTGAGGGAATAGAAAAAGAAAGATGGAAAAGCTCTGTTCTACATACATCAAGCCATGGATGAAAGCATACTACCAAGAGTAGTAGCAACAATTACCGCAAAGCATGCATGGGACACATTGGGGACAACCTATCAAGGTTTGGACAAGGTAAAGACTTCAGAGCTGCAAATTCTAAGAAGAGATTTTGAATCTCTGTCCATGAAAGATTTAGAGTCAGTAGACTCATTTTATACCAGAGTTGTTGGTTTCATAAATCAACTGAAATCTCATGGAGAAACCATAACAGACCAAAGGTTGGTTGAGAAAATTCTCAGAATTCTTCCCCTAAGATTTGAATCCTTGGTCGTAACCTTGGAAGAAAAAATAGACATGACAACGTTTACCATTGATGAGTTGCAAGGTTTACTCATCAATCATGAACACAGGCTCAACAGAACACAGACATCATTGGAAGGTGCATTTGCAGCACAGTCATCTATAAGTCATGGAAGAGGCAAGGGGAGAAATAATTCCAGAGGCAAAGGAAGAAACTTCTCAAGAGAAGGACGCAGCAATAGTCCTGTAGATGTTGCCGGTAGAGGACAGAATTAGAACCCAAGTCAACCAAGTGGTCACAGGTTTGATAAATCAGAGATTCAATGGCACTACTGTAAGAAATTTGGTCATCATGCATATGAATGCAGGAAGAATCAATATGACCAAGGAAAGAAAAGCTAGAATCAGTTGACCAACAGTAGCATTTTGTCGACCACAATGTTGATGGCATGTGCATCCCCAATTGAATGCAATACCATCAAAGAAATTCCATGTGACATATGGTATTTAGATTTAGGCTGCAACAATCATATGACTGGTAATTTAAATTTATTTTTGAGTCTAGATAATTCAGTTCAAACTGATGTTACACTTGGAAATAATGGCCAATTCACTGTTCTCAGAAAAGGTATTGTTAGTATTTTAACCAAACAGGAGGAGCATAAGTATATGCCTGATGTTTACCATCTAGAAGGTCTGAAGCATAATTTACTGAGTATTGGATAGCTAATACAGAAAGGTTACATAGTTTACATGGAGGATAATCACTGTGTGATTAAAGATATACGTCCAAGCAACCAGCTGATAGCAAGAGTGCCAATGACAAGCAATCGTTGTTTCCATTGAAGATAGTTCCAGACAATACAGAAGTTGCATTCAAGGCAGAAAGTAAAGAAGAAGTTGTTCACTGTGACAAGAAAGAAAATGGCAGCGCTGATTTTCAGGTTCCATTTCAAACAGAAGTTCAGGATGATTCCTGGCTATGGAATTTTAGATTTGGACATCTAAATTTTGGTGGGTTGAAGCTATTGCACAAAAAAAATATGGTAAAAGGATTTCCATTGATTGACAAACCAGACAAATTTTGTGAAGGATTCATTTTTGGCAAGCAGCATAGAGAGACTTTTCCAGTTGGAAAGTCATACAGAGCGTGCACACCACTTGAGATCATGCCCTTTGATATTTGTGGTCCAATGCAGACAATGTCCATTGGTGGCTGTAAGTATTTTCATACTTTTATTGATGACTACTAAAGAAAAACATGGGCATATTTTTTGAAACATAAATCTGATGCATTTAGTTGTTTTCATAAGTTTAAAGCAATTGTGAAGAACTAGAGTGGCCACCACATCAAAATCCTAAGGATAGACAGAGGTGGTGAATATGTTTCAAATGAATTTCTAAATTTCTACAAAACTCATGGCATACAGAAGAAATTCACTGCGCGGTATACACCTCAGCAGAATGGTGTCGCAGAGAGGAAGAACAGAACCATTATGGAGTTGGCGCACAACATGATGGCATCCAAGCATTTGCCAAATGAATATTGGGGTGAAGCAGTCATAACTATTGTATACATTATGAATCGATGTCCAACAAAGAGTGTGAAAAACAAATTTCCTCAAGAAGCATGGACAGGTATGAATCATAGTGTTTCTCATTTAAAATTTTTTGGTTGTATCGCATATGCTTATGTGACAGATGAGCTAAGAAAGAAGTTAGACAAGAAGGGAAAAAAATGTATTTTTTTTGGCTATTCTGAAGACACAAAAGCATACAAGTTGTATTACCCTGTCGCAAGGAAAGTAATCATTACTCGCGACGTTCAATTTGTTGAGAATAAATCATAGGATGGAACTGTCGAGAAGAATGCCAATATTGTGTCAAATGTCGAGCATGAAGACATGGCGAAAGAAGTGGTTCAAACACCATAAGTAAATCAACCGGTCGCATCACCGGCGACTCCAATGACACCATGACATGGCTCAACACAAGGAATATTGACACAATTTGCAGCTCAAGCTACACCGACAAGCACAATAAGAGGACATCAAACTCCATCAAGCAGTTCAACCTCAACGGATCCAATGAAGACAAGAAGTCTGCGTGAGATATATGAAGCAGGTACACCAAATTCATTCTCTCTCTCTTTGCATTGTTTTCTCAAATAGATGATCCACTAACATTTGAAGAAGCTGTTGAAGAAGAAGTATGGGCACAATCCATGGATGAACAAATAGAATGCATTGAGAAAAAACAGAGATGGGAACTGGTTGATGTACCAAAAGATAAAGATGTAGTTAGTGTCAAATGGATTTATAAGACCAAGCAAGATGTTGATGGGAATGTGCAGAAGCACAAGGAAAGAATGGTAGAAAGAGGGTTCACACAGCAACCTGACATAGATTTCAATGAAATGTTTGCACCAGTTGCACGCATGGATACAATCAGAACTGTTTTGGACATTGCCGCACAAAAAAATGGCCTGTTTATCAAATGGATGTTAAATCAGCATTTCTAAATGGATATATAGATGAAGAAGTATATGTGGAACAGTCACAAGGTTATGAAGTTCCAAGACAAGAACACAAAGTGTACAGACTGAAGAAGGCGCTTTTTGGTTTGAAGCAAGCTCCAAGAGCTTGGTACAGTCGCATTGATTCCTATCTCACTGAGAATGGATTTCATAGAAGTGAAAGTGAGCCAACATTGTACACCAACGTGAATGAGAAAGGTAACATGTTAATTGTTTTCCTGTATGTGGATGATTTAATATTTACTGGTGATTTTGGCATAAAAGAATTTAGAACGGTCATGAAACATGAATTTGAAATCACTGATTTGGGGCTCATGAAGTTCTTTCTGGGCATTGAAGTCCGACAAACTAAAAGTGGTATTTTCATATCATAGTCCCAGTATGCGAGCACAATTTTAAAAAGATTTGATATGTCAAATTGCAAGGAATCCCCAACACCAGTAATAACAGGTTTAAAATTGAGCAAAGATGATGATGGATCAACTGTAGGTCCTACGTTGTTTAAAAGGCTTGTTGGAAGCCTTATGTATTTAACAACGACAAGACCAAACATCATGTATGGAGTAAGTCTGATCTCAAAATTCATGGAGTCACCAAAAGACTCTCATTAGCAAGGAGGAAAAAGAATGATGAGGTATGTAAGTAGTACAAAAGATCTTGGAATAATGTATTCAACCTCAGAAAATTTTAAACTCATTGGATATACTGACAGTGACAATGGAGGCAACACAGATGACAGGAAAAGCACATCTGGGTACACATTTCATTTTGGTATAGGTGTTGTTTCATGGGATTCGAAGAAACAACCCATAGTAACTCTATCTTCAGCAGAAGCATAGTATGTCGCAGCTACAGGCGTTGCATGTCAAGCTATTTGGATGAGAAGAATGTTAAAAGACCTGTCGCAGAACCAACAAGAAACAACAACTATTTTTTGTGACAACAATTCAGCCATTACCTTGTCAAAGAATCACGTGTTTCACAAGAAAACTAGACACATCGATACAAGGTATCATTTTATAAGAGAGTTGGTGAACAACAAAGAAATTTGTTTAGAATTTTGCAGGTCTGAAGATCAACTTGCATACATCTTCACAAAACAATTGGAAAGGGATACATTCCAGTATCTTCTAAGTTATTTGGGAATGACAAATATTGTACATTGAACTCTATCATAAACAGAGCATGTTTTCTGCTCTGAAAACATTTTGTAATATTTTGTTTTAAAATTACGATTTGCTAGTAATTAAGGGGGAGTGTTGGAAATAATTAATTCCTCGCTGATCCATAATCAAATCATCCGACCCTGTCAGAGTCTGCAGTAGGTCAGAAAATGTCAGAGAGTCTGACAAGATAAAGAGTTCAAATCTCTCGTATATAAGATAGTAGTTCATTTTGTTGTTGAAGCTAAGTTTCTAGGTAGAGAGTAATTACAGTGTTTTAATGTTAAGTCAGTTAGTAGACATAAATTTTCTATATGAAGAAGGAGATTGTAAATCTGATATAATAGGCAAGAAAAAGAGAACAGAGAAGAGAAGTGCAGAGGAGAAGAAGAAAAACCCAGTGAAGAGTTTGAAGCTCAAGCTTCTGCGTTTTTACCGAGTTTGTATTTACGGATGTAAGTTTTGTTATGCTGTCACATGAAATATAAATATTTAAGTTTATGGTTTAATGCAAGTTCTAGTTCTCCACATATCTTCTCCATATTTACCTGAGTGAATGTTGTTTACATTTACTGTGAGTGAAAGACAAACAATCCATAAATATTTCGTTGTGTAAAAGTTTCTAGTTTTATGGGTAGAGGTTAGACACAAATCTTGTTTATTATTTTCTTATATGATATTGTGAGTGAGTTCACAATATAGTTGTATCGCAGTTAATCCTAGGCTACTACAGTGAAAAGTGTTTTTCATATTCATAAGTCCTTAGACTAGGAAATACAAATTTGTTTTGTTGAAGTGAAAACTTGGTGGCAAGTGAGTTGGTCGCAACCAAATTCATGTTGCAGTAAAAGCCGATCAAAGCCTAAGTAAAAGTGTGTTGAAGTGAAAAGTCCACGCACTTACTCCGTCGCGGTAACTCTGTCGCAACACAGTAACTCTACACAATAATTCTGTTGTGCGGTAAATTTCGTCACAAGAAAATCGAGTCCCAAGTTTTGGAAAAAGAAAAAATGGGAAAACAAAAGGTTTTGCTGAGCGGTACCTCAAGTTAATTCACGCGGCTGCGGTTTTTCCCAAGATTCTCTTCCTTTGGAGCTACTCCAAAACTACTAGTCTATACGATTTGAAAGGCGATCACTAATGTTTTAAATATATTCCAATTACCCTAACGAGATCTATGTACTCTTGCATTGCTTGTGATAAATACTAAAATAGTCCTATACAATCCTACCGATTTTCCCTTTTATCTAGCTAAACAACTGGTGTGAGGCTACTACTATCTTTTTAAAAGTAAACATCTTTTAAAATTAAATATCTACATCTTTAGTAAAATATTGACATAGGGTATCAAGATTAAGCATGCACCTCAATTTACATTTACAGATGTGTTCAACTCCTCTTTCCAAGCCACAGGTTCAGCTCCTCTTTCCAAGCCACAGGTATCACCTTTAGCTTTGATGTTGTAGCTACCTTCAACTTCAAAGCATATCAAAGATCTATGCAACAGTTAGCACCATAAATTGAATACATCTTCAACTTTGATGGAGCTAGGATCAACTTCGACGCATCTAAGGGATCACTTAACTAAAAACCTTATTTGTTTTGACAAATCTTTTTTGTAAAAGCCCAATTCATTTTCCCTCCATAAAATCATAACCAATTCTTTTTCCCTAAAAAATGATAGAAGAAAATACTAACTTAAAAAACAATATTGATCATCTTAGACATTAATTGAAACAAATTCTAATTTTGTCTTAAAAAATTCTCTTGACTTTGTCTTGAAAATTCCTAAAAAAAAAGAAAAAAACAATATAAAATATAATTGAAACAAATTCTAATTTTTTCTTTAAAAATTGTCTTAAACAATGTCTTAAAATTTTTTAAAAAATATAAAAGCAATCTCAACTAAAATTTGAGAAAAAATACTAATTTCGTCGTTTGCATTTGGCAGATTGTATAAGATGTATGCTTTAATGTTGTTTCTGGAACCATAATAGATGTAGGAGTAGTTTATGAATAGTTTAATTGTCATATGTTTTGGATTTTTAGGTGAGTTTTTAATGGGAATTTGGTTAAATTTTTTATTTCAAAATCCAAATTTTTAAAGAGTTCTAATTTTTTTTTTAATGCATAAATCTATTCAATATCATCAAATTCCAAAAAAATATGAAAATTATGCCAAATTTAACAAGTATAATATATTTTTTTCACTAATTAATCTAAAATTTCTAAAATATTATATAAAAAACAAGAAACCAGACCAACCAAATTGAAAATCTCTAACAACATGAAAAAAATATGAAGTGCAAATTCATATTGTCTTCACATATTTTTTCTCTAAATTCTGTAACTGTTTTTAAACATAAAAAAAATGGAAGGCATGAGTGCAAATAAATCTATATTTACTTATTACTAGAAAGCATGTATAGATTAGGGTTACCCACCAGGCATTGAACCAGTCCCAGCGAACCTAGATTTTGATCCAGTTTGTCAAGTGAAAGCAGCAACCACATGATCCATCCGCCCATTTCCAATTGTGAAAGTTTGGCACTACATCCAATGATAGCCCTGTTCAATAGAAGGAACTGAAAAGTGTTAAAACTAAGAACTAGAATTAAGGTTTTCAAAGTTATGTGAAGCTGAAATTATTCCCAAGACAATTGGGAGAGGTTGAAATGAGTTCTTTGAATTTTGTTCTTATTTTGAGTTGGTTGAACTGAAAAGTGTTAAAACTAAAAACCAGAATTAAGGTTTTCAAAGTTATGTGAAGCTGAATTTATTCTCAAGACAATTGGGAGAGGATGAAATGAGTTCTTTGAATTTTGTTCTTATTTTGAGTTGGTTGAGCTCATTTTGAACGCAACTGATTAACGATAATAAGACATAATTAAGACTATTATTTTAACATTTCTATATAGGATCGATGGGAGCTTCCTTGGCAGTAGTGAGACACTGAAATAGGATAATCGCGTCGATAGACTGCGTGAACTAATTACATATGTAGAAACTGGAAGAATATGTTTGAATTTCAACCAAATAGATTTTGAAACAAAATACCAAAGAATAAAAACCTACAGCTAATGCTTTGATTCATGCCAAGAAAACAAAAAATGGCCTCAGGAGAAGAACACCTTTACTATCGTTTTTGGTGTGTGGATGCAAATCTGCAGAAGAACACACAAAATGAAGATAACCAAATAGCTTTTGAAACAAAATACCAAACAATAGAAACCTACAGCTAATGCTTTGATTCATGCCCAAAAAAAAACAAAAAATGGCCTCAGGAGAAGAACACCTTTACTATCGTTTTTGGTGTGTCGATGCAAATCTGCAGAAGAACACACAAAATGAAGATGGAGGATTTAATTGGAATGTTGTCGTCAATAATCAACTCAGGAGAAGCTTATAGCTACAGCTACAGTCTATTGCGGTTCCAGATTGCTAGTCACCTTGAACAATATTTACCTTAAACCATACCTTATATCAATTCGGAGGAGATTACAAGCCACATAAAGATAACGATTGGGAATTGAAAATAGCCAAACTATTATACGAGTGTAGTACTCTACTAGGCTGCATCTTTGGAGAAAAAACTCTCATTTAGTGAAATACTGAGCTAGACCACGCAACGCTAAATATTCAAACAATTAAAAAAATTATACTACTTGCGAGGAAGGCTCTGCCCAGAGCGAAGAGACCTTCGTCTAATACTTAGTTATTAGATTTGTAGTGCTGATGAAGCATAGCAAGAGCTATCTATTAAGCTGCAGAGCATTTAATGCGGCTGCAGTAAGTTTGATAGTACCAACTCAAGATCCAACGAACATTAAGGTTGCTACAACCATATTAAATGCTCTGCAGCTCAAGATTTAGCTCTTACCATGAACCATTCAACAGAAAACAGGTAAACTATACCTGACAGCTATTAACGCTATGTAATATATGGTACAAGCCATGTTACAATCTGAGATAATGTCATAATATCTACTCCATAATCACAAATATCCTACAAGACTCTATATATATCTGACACGTATGTCTCAATTGCATGTGATATTAAATGAACAAAGGAACATATACTCTTATCATCTCCTCTGTTTTTGCATCTCACTAGACTCCATTACAGGAGTAAGAACTTATCTATAGGTAATCAAAACTGATAGCCAAAACCGAGCCTACTAAACTTGGGTTTAGCGCTCAGTCAATATTTTAAAAGAAAATAATTTCACTTTTTAACTCCGACCTGTTTTTACTGCGACCACCTTTTTAATGCGATCAACTTATCTGCGGTGCGATCAAGTTGATGCGATCAAGTTGATGCCTCATGCAATCAACTTATCTGCAGTGCGATCAAGTTGATGCCTCATGCGATCAATTTATCTGCGGTGCGATCAAGTTGATGCGATCAAGTTGATGCTTGATGCGATCAAGTTGATGCGATCAACTTATGTGCGATCAAGGGGATGCCTGATGCGATAGAACTCCGCAGAATATGATTCTTAGTCTAAAGACTTAAGAATATTACAAATACTTTTCACCTGTGAGTAAGAAGAAGTAAAATAAACACATTTACAAATCCAAATAACTTATGGAAAACATATGCCCAAATATGTAGGAATATTTGAGTCGAACAAAGTGCGGTAAAACCTGGAACTTTCACGCGGTGAGATTTTTATGGGTTCTTGTTCTTTTACTTATCAGTAATTGTAAAAGACATTTACAGAAGTAAATCTGGAAACATGAGCCGCCAAATAATCATGAAATAAACCACAAACTATTTCATATATTAACTATGCGGAAATACAAAGTAATACAAACTTGTCTGTTACAAACTCGTCCGTCTACAGAGCTTCAGCTCTTCGGCTAAATCAAATGCACAGAAGCTTGAGCTTCGACTTCACTTTCTCACCCTGAGTTTCTCTGCTTGTATCTTTTCCTTTTCCTATCTGTGTTCCTGTGTTCGTCTGTCTGTAAACTATATTACAAAATGCTTCTTCTATTTATAGGCAATCTGAAAATTGCTTCAGCATAGACCGACTTACTTGCCGACTTACTTTCCATTAAAAACTGCAATAACTGTCTACCTAACAACTTAACTTCTGAAATAAATTCGACTCAGTTACGCTGCCTACTTGTTGACTTTTCCTTCTTATCAGACTGACAGACAAGATCGTGGCTTGTATAGACTCTGACAGAGTCGGCTGGAGATCAAATACAAATTTGCGAATTAATTACATTTTTCCAACACTCCCCCTTAATTATGAGCAGATGGGGATTTTTTTTTTTTTAAACAAAACTTACAAAATGTTTCAGAGCTTAGACATGCTCTGTTTATGATAGAGTTCACTGTGGAGAACTTGTCATTCCAAGATAACTACGCAGATAATGGAGTGTGTCCTTTTCCAATGGCTTTGTGAAGATGTCGGCAAGTTGGTCTTCAGACTTGCAAAATTCCAAACAAATTTCATTGTCGTTCACCAACTCTCTTATAAAATGAAACCTTGTGTTGATGTGCTTGGTTCTCTTGTGAAACACATGATTCTTTGATAATGCTATGGCTGAATTGTTGTCGCAGAAGATTGTTGTTGGTTCTTGATGGTTCTGTGACAAGTCTTTTAAGACTCTCCTCATCCAGACAGCTTGACATGCAGCACTTATTGCTGCAACATACTCTGCTTCAGATGAAGATAGAGTTACTATGGGCTATTTCTTTGAAGCCCATGAAACAACACCTGTACCAAAATGAAATGTGTATCCAGATGTGCTTTTCATGTCATCTATGCTGCCTCCATTGTCACTGTCAGTGTAACCAATGAGTTTAAAATTTTATGAAGTTGAATACATAATACCAAGGTCTTTTGTTCCACTTACATACCTCAGAATTCTTTTACATGCTTGCCAATGTGAGTCTTTTGGTGACTCCATGAATCTTGAGATCAGACTTACTCCATACATAATGTCTGGTCTTGTTGTTGTTAAATACATAAGGCTTCCAACAAGCCTTTTGAACAGCGTAGGATCTACAGTGGATCCTTCATCATCCTTGCTTAATTTTAAACCTGTTATCACTGGTGTTGGGGCTGTCTTACAGTTAGACATGTTAAACCTTTTTAAAACTTCACATGCATACTTCGACTGTGATATAAAAATACCACTTTCAGACTGTTGAACTTCAATGCCCAGAAAAAACTTCATAAGCCCCAGATCAGTCATTTCAAATTCACTTTCCATGACTGTTTTAAAATTTGCTATGCCATAATCACCAGTAAATATTAAATCATCTACATACAGGCAGACAATTAACATCTTACCTTGCTCATCGACTTTGGTGTACAAAGTCGGTTCACTTTCACTTCTGTGAAATCCATTTTCAATAAGATAGGAATCAATACGACTGTACCAAGCTCTAGGAGCTTGCTTCAAACCATATAATGCCTTTTTCAGCCTGTACACTTTGTGCTCTTGACCTGGAACTTCATACCCTTGTGTCTGTCCCACATATAATTCCTCTTCTAGATATCCATTTAATAATGCCAACTTGACATCCATCTGATGAACATGCCATTTGTTTTGTGCAGCAATGGCCAAAACTGTTCTAACTGTATCCATGCGTGCAACAGGTGCAAACGTTTCATTGAAGTCGATGCCGGGTTGCTATGTGAACCTTCTTGCTACCATTATTGCCTTGTTCTTTTGCACATTCCCATCAGCATCTTGCTTTGTCTTATAAATCCATTTGACACTAATTACATCCTTGTCTTTTGGTACATCAACCAGTTCCCATGTCTGGTTTTTCTCAATGCATTCTATTTCTTCATCCATGGCTTGTGCCCATTCTTCTTCTTCAACAGCTTCTTCAAATGTTAGTGGATCATATATAGGGAAAAATAATGCAAACAGAGAGAATGAATTAGGTGTACCAGCTTCATATATCTCTCGCAGACTTCTTGTCTTCATCGATTCTGTCGATGTTGACCCCGACGAAATGCTTGATGGAGTCTGCTGTCCTCTTGGTGTACTTGTAGGTGTAGCTTGAGCTGCTACTTGTGTCGATGGTCCTTGTGCTGAACCATGTCTTGGTGTCATGGGAGTCGACGGTGCTCCTACTGGTTGATTTACATGTGGTATTTGAACCACTTCCTCTTCCATATCGTCATTGTCAATGTTTGACACAATCTTGACATTTGTGTCGACGGTTCCATCCCATGATTCATTCTCGACAAATTGAACATCCCGACTGATTATCACTTTCTTTGTGATGGGGTCATACAACTTGTATGCTTTTGTGTCTTCTGAATAGCCAACAAAAATACATTTCTGTCCCTTCTTGTCTAGCTTCCTTCTCAGCTCATCTGGAATATGAGCATATGCAACACAACCAAAAACTTTTAAATGTGAGACACTATGATTCATACCTGTCCATGCTTCTTAGGGAACTTTGTTCTTCACACTCTTTGTTGGACATAGGTTCATAATGTATACAGCAGTTGCGACTGCTTGACCCCAATACTCATTTGGCAAATGCTTGACTGCCAACATGCTGCATGCCATCTCCATGATGGTTATGTTCTTTCTTTCGGCAATACCATTCTGCTGAGGTGTATACCGTGCAGTGAATTGTTTCTATATGCCATGGGTCTTGCAAAAATTCAGAAATTCATTTGAAACATATTCACCTCCTCTGTCGGTCCTTAAGATCTTGATGCGGTGTCCACTCTGGTTCTCCATGAGTGCCTTGAACTGCTGACACTAGTACAAGTGATCAATTTTGCCACGGAAAAACGTGGCAATATCCATGGAAAAGCGTGGATATTGCCACGGAAAAGTGTTTTTTTTCCCGTGGCAGTCATTTCGTCGCAATAGCGACGACCCCTAATTTGCGTCGCAAGAGCGACGACCCCTTCCCGTCGCTATAGCCACGCTCTGTACAAGGTTTTTAAAAAAATGGAAGTAATTTACTCACGTCGTTCCGTCGCTGTATCGACGCAATGTCGTCGTTGTATCGACGCAATGCCGTCGCTATACCCACGTTGTTCCGTCGCTGTATCGACGAAATGCCGTCGCTGTATTGACAAAATGCCGTCGCTGTATCGACGCAATTCCGTCGCTATACCCACGCTGTTCCGTCGCTATATCGACGGTGGGTGTAATTTTATTAAAAAAAATATTTGCTTTGCCGTCGCTGTATCGACGCAATTCCGTCGCTATACCCACGCTGTTCCGTCGCTATATCGACGGTGGGTGTAATTTTATTAAAAAAAATATTTGCTTTGCCGTCGCTGTATCGACGGTGGGTGGAATTTTTTTTTTTTAAAAATTACTTGCTGCCGTCGCCAGCTTATCAATATCCTTCTGTTTCTTAAAGGAATCATAATAGAGTTGAAGGTTGTTCACATATCATACGAAGCGTGACAACATACGAGGTGTATTGGGTTCAAATCGTCCCGAAGCATATTCACAACTCTGTACTGATCTTTCCTGGAAAATGAAATTTGTTTAAAATTTATCTACCCAACTAAGAACTCGATCTTAATTGTTCCATGGAATCACATAAAGAAAGACTCTTCTTAATGTTACACCAGCTTGAGACAGAAATCACTCTAAATTCAGATGCAGAAAACAATTAATCCTGTAAACAAAAATTTTGGAATTGACAAACGTGGAAAAGTAGTACGAATTTAATAAATAGATTAAAAAAATCAGTGACCGAGTATTACCAATGGTGAGACACAAGAAAATCT
>LPNX010019040.1:58618-142227 GCA_001517045.1 Pseudotsuga menziesii | reverse complement strand
TGTATGAAAAACAGAGCTTTTCCATCTCTCTTTCTCTGTTCTCTCAAGGCATCTTTCTGAGCCTGTGTGAGATTGTTATATGCAGTCATGTCTGCTGGTTCTACATAACCATGCTGAACTATCTCCCAAACATCTTGTCCTCTGAATAAAGCCTTCATTGTTAAAGACCAATATTCATAATTCTTTCCTGTAAAACTTGGAGGTTGTAATGAACCTGAAGTGGAAACCATTTTTAATTTTTAATTAACTTTCCATAGAAAATTAATTTCCACCTTTTAAGACAAGATTTCTTTCCTAAAATCTTGGGCTGTTATAAACCTTTCTCTGATATAACCTCGCTCTGATATAACCTGACTCTGATACCAGATAGCCAAAACCGAGCCTACTAAACTTGGGTTTAGTGCTCAGTCAATATTTTAAAAGAAAATAATTTCACTTTTTAACTCCGACCTGTTTTTACTGCGACCACCTTTTTACTGCGACCAACTTTTTACTTGCGATCAACTTATCTGTGGTGCGATCAAGTTGATGCCTCATGCGATCAACTTATCTGCGGTGCGATCAAGTTGATGCTTGATGCGATCAACTTATCTGCGATCAAGTTGATGCGGCAGTCAAGTTGATGCGATCAACTTATGTGCGATCAAGGGGATGCCTGATGCGATAGAACTCCGCAGAATATGATTCTTAGTCTAAAGACTTAAGAATATTATAAATACTTTTCACCTATGAGTAAGATGAAGTAAAATAACCACATTTACAAATCCAAATAACTTATGGAAAACATATGCCCAAATATGTAGGAATATTTGAGTCGAACAAAGTGCGGTAAAACCTGGAACTTTCACGCGGTGAGATTTTTATGGGTTCTTGTTCTTTTACTTATCAGTAATTGTAAAAGACATTTACAGAAGTAAATCTGGAAACATGCGCGGCCAAATAATCATGAATTCAACCACAAACTATTTCATATATTAACTATGCGGAAATACAAAGTAATACAAACTTGTCTGTTACAAACTCGTCCGTCTACAGAGCTTCAGCTCTTCGGCTAAATCAAATGCACAGAAGCTTGAGCTTCGACTTCACTTTCTCACCCTGAGTTCCTCTGCTTGTATCTTTTCATTTTTCTGTCTGTGTTCCTGTGTTCGTCTGTCTGTAAACTATATTACAAAATGCTTCTTCTATTTATAGGCAATTTGAAAATTGCTTCAGCATAGACCTACTTACTTGCCGACTTACTTTCCATTAAAAACTGCAATAACTGTCTACCTAACAACTTAACTTCTGAAATAAATTCGACTCAGTTACGCTGCCTACTTGTTGACTTTTCCTTCTTGTCAGACTGACAGACAAGATCGTGGCTTGTACAGACTCTGACAAAGTCGGCTGGAGATCAAATACAGATCTGCGAATTAATTACATTTTTCCAACAAAAACAATAATAAAATGCTTTGGTTGTGGAGTCAATAATGTAGGAAATACAGTAGTACAAAGAAAACATGACCTGATCACTGGACTCAGTGATCAGTGGTCAAATTTTAAGGGTAGGCTTAATTTTATTTGGAAGGGTAGATATCTATCCGTTCTTCAATAGTTAAAAAAAAATCTTTTATTAATTAGTATAAACTAAGTAAATTTTTTATTAAAAAAAATGTGAAAATAAATTAGTGTCCTTTAAAATCTTAAAAAATCAAGTAACAATTACATTAAAACATCTCGTGAAACTCACTGAAACAAGAGACGGAGGACGAAGGTCTAGTAGAGTATTGCTCGAGGAGGACGGTCTGACCGAAGATGGTGGAGGGCAACGGGGAGGCCGGACAGCCTCCCTGGATCTCTGTAAATATAGATTTATTTGCACTAATGGCCTTTGATTTCTTTTATGTTTAAAAACAGTTACAGAATTTAAAGAAAAAATATGCGAAGACAATATATAAATTTGCATTTCATATTTTTTTCATGTTGTGGGAGGTTTTCAATTTGGTTGGTCTGGTTTCTTGTTTTTAACATAATATTTTAGAAATTTTAGATTAATTTTTCACATAATATTTAGAAAATTTAGAAAATAAATATTATAGTTGTTAAATTTATATAATTTTTATGTTTTTTTTATATTTAATGACCCAAAAATAAATTTATGCATTAAAAAAAGATTTAAACCCTTTCAAAATTTAGATTTTGAAATAAAAAATTAACCAAATTCCCATTAAAAATGCACCAAATAATCCAAAACTTCTCACAAGTAAACTACTCCTAAATCTATTATGAATCCAGACTCACAAGCAATCTGCCCAACGCAAACGGCGTTACAAAACCAAATATCTTAAACAACTACATATCTTTAAGATAGGAACTCACTAAATATGGATTCACACGCACTAAAAGATAACCAGAGAACAGGTTCTACACTTCACTTCTACAACAGATTCCCAGTTATTGGAGTCACAAACAACAAAGCACATAGCAAATAACGTTACAAATCTACAAAACTGAAGTCCCATAGGCGCTCACTAAATATGGATTCATGCGCACTAAATATGGATTCAGTCCAGTTATTGGAAGATTTCCTAAGCTGAAGCACAAGCACAAGAAACATTCTGCAACAGCAGTTCTTTGTGCAATATCAGTTTCTACAGCAGGACCTCTTTGTTGAATATCCAACTAAAAGTACAGGTCCGTCCTCGTTTTACCCTTTCTTGAGCTCGCCCATCCAGCCTTCTGATGCGAGATGCCAAGTTGCATACATAATCCTGAGCCTTCCTTCCCTTACTAGAAAGACCTGCACCTATTTTCTTCACATTCCATCTCTCAACCAAGAATTCCAAAATGTCAGCATAGTCCCCTGCTGTGTATACACCCAATCTCTGAGCAACAGCAGAAAAATGGTCAAACAAATTATCATCCTGCCCGTCGTACATCGAATGTGCAGGCATTCTGACTTTTTCCCGCATCATATGTTCAAAAGCTACCATTGTGGTGTCAGGATCAATTTCAAACAACTTTTCCACAATCTTGGTGTATGCAGTCTCGTGTCGCTTCTCGTCTGCAGCAATAGTTCGGCATATTTGGGCCAATTTCAGGTCCCCATATCCTTTAGCAAATCTTGCAGTGTTGGCATGTGATATGAATGTCGCTCTTTCTTGGAAAGAAGTGTATAAGAAGCCAAGGTACGGATTATTTTCTATCCCTGCGTTCTAAATAGGCGAAAAGCTAAAGTCAAAAAAATCTGATTCAAGAACTACCCAATATCTCATTCAAGAACTAAAATACCCAGCGTTCGATATAGTAAACACATACCATTTGCAAAGAATAACGTCACTTACCATTCCAGAGCCAATAAGATATTGTATGGTTTTTTCAATCTGTCTCATGTCCACTCGGCCAGACAAGTAAAGATATTTATGAAGAAGATCACCATGTCTATTCTCCTCAGCTGTCCACATACGGATCCATGTTGCCCACGAAGTGGGACTGGCACCAGTCTCATCTCTTACACCATCAAATCTGTTAAACATAGTCTGGTAAGTAGGCAACGCTTCCTCTGTAATCATGTCTCCCACTAGACAAACCAGATAATCATCTGGCAATTCTTGCGACCGCTCCCTCAATGCTTTAACTTCATCAATGAAACCCTCAGAAGAAGGATCAGGCAAAAAGTCCTGCGGCTGCCAAGAGTTCTCAACAGGCTTTAAATGAATCAATATATTGCTATCTGCCCAGTCTTCGAGTGATTTAAATATCTCAACCTTCTCAGGTGGCAAGGAATGATTACTTACCACCTGTTCAGGAGACTGGCAATGGATTTTATTATTTTTAAGAAGATGTCTGAAAAATGACAAAAAGTCACAAGCAATCACGTCATTGGATACCAAAAGCACGATCAATGAAGGAATATTGAAATGCAATAACAAATGAACTCCTAAAACAGTAAAGTAGTAATCAATGAAGGAATATTGAAATGCAATAACAAATGAAATCCTAAAACATTAAAGTAGTAATCAATGAGAGACAAAATCTTTTTAATTGAATATTGTGGGTTTGAGGGTTGAGAAAATTATGTACTTACTTTGCCTTGGGTGGCAGCGTTGTGTTGATGGAAACCTTGTGCAGTCTGCCCAAATTGTTCGAACAAAGCCCGGCGCCATGGGAGAATCCGGCAGCAATATTGGAGGCGCGTTCATATTTGGGTGTTCCCAAACAATGTACAACAGAAACAGCAGACACCACCATATCTTCTGCTGAAGGAAAGTGAAAGTTATTGGAAGAAGGGGAAAATGAGTTTCCAATGATAGATGCCGAGGAAGGGGAAGGGGTGTATTAACATATATATAGGCACGGAGAAATGACTATCACTTGCATCATTTTCCTCCATCACGCCAGCTGCATATGCGGCTCCATTGGCCCCAATTTTTTCTGGACAGACATGTCACCTTGTTAGACAGACATGTCACCTTGAAATTGACGACGGTTGAATTTTATTGAATAATTCACCTATCTCTCTTTATCCCACAACAACAATAAAGACTTTAATAATAGTGATAGATGCCGAGGAAGGGAAAGGGGTGTATTAACATATATAGACACGGAGAAATGACTATCACTTGCATCATGCCAGCTGCATATGGGCTCCATTGGCTGCAATTGTTTCTAGAATGCTAGTCTTGTTGTCTGCATTTATTGGAAAATGAGTATGGTTGAATTTTATTCAATAAACTATCTATCTTTCTTTATCCCACAACAACAACAACAATAAATACATTATTTAAATATGTATTAAATTACATTTTTATTCTATCAAATTAAAAATCTAAAAGTCCTCCCACTAATCTATGTGTGAATCACTAATCTATGTGAAAATCACTGAAGTGGACAAAACTCCCTGATAGATATATACTATCGGATATAAATATATATACTAGATTGATAGATGAAAAATCTAAAAGTACTCTCCTCAATAGTCTATGGAGAATCAATGAGGTGGATAAAAGTCCCTTACAAATATTTGGTCGAGAGGGACTCCTCTACAATTAGAATTTTAGATGCTCTTATAGTTTCTAGTGATAGATGTCGAGGAAGGGAAAGGGGTGTATTAACATATATATAGACACGGAGAAATGACTATCACTTGCATCGTTTTCCTCTATCACGCAAGCCGCATATGGGGCTCCATTGGCCGCAATTGTTTCTAGAATGCGAGTCTTGTTGCCTGCATTTATTGGAAAATGAGTATGGTTGAATTTTATTCAATAAACTATCTATCTTTCTTTATCCCACAACAAAAACAACAAATACATTATTTAAATATGTATTAAATTACATTTTAATTCTATCAAATTAAAAATCTAAAAGTCCTCCCACTAATCTATGTGTGAATCACTAATCTATGTGAAAATCACTGAAGTGGACAAAACTCCCTGATAGATATATACTATCGGATATAAATATATATAATATCGATAGATGAAAAATCTAAAAGTACTCTCCTCAATAGTCTATGGAAAATCAATGAGGTGGATAAAAGTCCCTTACAAATATTTGGTCTAGAGGGACTCCTCTATAATTAGAATTTTAGATGCTCTTATAGTTTCTAGTGATAGATGTCGAGGAAGGGAAAGGGGTGTATTAACATATATATAGACACGGAGAAATGACTATCACTTGCATCATTTTCCTCCATCACGCCCACTGCATATGGGGCTCCATTGGCCACAATTGTTTCTAGAATGTGAGTCTTGTTGTCTGCATTTATTGGAAAATGAGTATGGTTGAATTTTATTCAATAAACTATCTATCTTTCTTTATCCCACAACAACAACAATAAATACATTATTTAAATATGTATTAAATTACATTTTAATTCTATCAAATTAAAAATCTAAAAGTCCTCCCACTAATCTATGTGTGAATCACTAATCTATGTGAAAATCACTAAAGTGGACAAAACTCCCTGATAGATATATACTATCGGATATAAATATATATACTATCGATAGATGAAAAATCTAAAAGTACTCTCCTCAATAGTCTATGGAGAATCAATGAGGTGGATAAAAGTCCCTTACAAATATTTGGTCGAGAGGGACTCCTCTAGAATTAGAATTTTAGATGCTCTTATAGTTTCTAGTGATAGATGTCGAGGAAGGGAAAGGGGTGTATTAACATATATATAGACACAGAGAAATGAATACCAATTGCATCATTTTCCTCCATCACGCCAGCTGCATATGGGGCTCCATTGGCCGCAATTGTTTCTAGAATGCGAGTCTTGTTGTCTGCATTTATTGGAAAATGAGTATGGTTGAATTTTATTCAATAAACTATATATCTTTCTTTATCCCACAACAACAACAACAAATACATTATTTAAATATGTATTAAATTACATTTTAATTCTATCAAATTAAAAATCTAAAATTCCTCCCACTAATCTATGTGTGAATCACTAATCTATGTGAAAATCACTGAAGTGGACAAAACTCCCTGATAGATATATACTATCGGATATAAATATATATACTATCGATAGATGAAAAATCTAAAAGTACTCTCCTCAATAGTCTATGGAGAATCAATGAGGTGGATAAAAGTCCCTTACAGATATTTGGTCGAGAGGGACTCCTCTACAATTAGAATTTTAGATGCTCTTATAGTTTCTAGTGATAGATGTCAAGGAAGGGAAAGGGGTGTATTAACATATATATATATATAGACACGGAGAAATGACCATCACTTGCATCATTTTCCTCCATCACGCCAGCTGCATATGGGGCTCCATTGGCCGCAATTGTTTCTAGAATGCGAGTCTTGTTGTCTGCATTTATTGGAAAATGAGTATGGTTGAATTTTATTCAATAAACTATCTATCTTTCTTTATCCCACAACAACAACAACAATAAATACATTATTTAAATATGTATTAAATTACATTTTAATTCTATCAAATTAAAAATCTAAAATCCCTCCCACTAATCTATGTGTGAATCACTAATCTATGTGAAAATCACTCAAGTGGACAAAACTCCCTGATAAATATATACTATCGGATATAAATATATATACTATTGATAGATGAAAAATCTAAAAGTACTCTCCTCAATAGTCTATGGAGAATTAATGAGGTGGATAAAAGTCCCTTACAAATATTTGGTCGAGAGGAACTCCTCTACAATTAGAATTTTAGATCTAAAATAGACTTGTAAACACAATAATAAATAGGTTTTTTTTTAATTGTCTGAGATTGCTACTCAAGTAAGTCAAATATGCTCTTATATAACTAGGGACATGGCGATCTTTTTTCATAAAATATTATCTTTAGAAATGGTACAGATGGCATCTTCAAGTTGGTGTTCAGTAATTAGGGAATTGATATTTCTCTATATATTTAAATTGTCTAATAAAGATTGTGACAAGGTAAGCTTCTTTCAATTCTTTTTTGTTTTGTAATTAAATTATATATGTGTATATATATATTCTAATTTAAAATTAAAGTTGAGAATATATTATAGAAAATAAATAATTCACACACACACATATATATATTCTAATATAAAATTAAATAATTCTCACACATATATATATATTCTAATATAAAATTAAAGTTGAAAAATATTATAAAAAATAAATAATATAATTTTTTTTAAGATTTTTTATTATTTTAATATTTTTTCTAAAAAAAAATTCAATAAAATCTTCTTAACTACCTTAAGAAAATGAAGGTAAACCAATATATTAAAATAAACATATTATTATATCTTGAATGTTGTTATATACTTTGATGTTAGTTTATTATACCTGCCTCAGCAGGTATATTGTAATCGATTGCCTTTTGACTTTGGTTGACTTTGATATTAGTTGCTCTATTTTGATGCAGGTTTAAAAAATTAAAATCTGTTTTGTAAAGTATAACTTAGGGATTTGTAAAATATTTTTTTTAATTTTGTTAAAAAAACTATTTTGTAAACAACTGATTGGTGGATAGAAGATGATGTCAACTTTGGGATTTGGTATTGGATTTGAGTTGACATGTGTCCACATGACGTCATAATAATAAAATTAAAAAAAAAAAAATTATAATAAAAATTATATCCGTTGACGGAGAAAGGTTTGGCGTCGGTCACCACCAGCGATTGGCCGTAGAGGAGAGTGTAGAGTCTTGTACCCACCGGAAGACGCACCAGATCGGCCAACAAATGCCTCCTGTTGGGAACCACATGGTATCTCAGATTGTTCGTAAAATCAAGACCGCCCTTCGGGAAAACGGAGTCGTCGCTAAGCGTGAAGATGGTGAGCTTTTTCAGGCGCAGAAGCTCTGGGGTCTTGCACATGGCCAACGCTAGTATTCTATAACGCCGATCTCTGAGACCCCGAGCTGCAGATTCGAGCATGAAGGGCATTATGTTATTCATTGGATTATCAGGACCAGAACTAGCTGATGAGAATGGTGGCATCCTAATTGTAGTAGCAGGTGTTGGCGGATCAGCACTATGAGGCGAGTAATATATACCGTGGCTTCTTGATTTAGACGATTCAAGAACAAGAAGCAGCTTGTCCACGCCATGGATGCTTATCAGCCCGTCATTGAAGATGGAAACAAGAACCCCATTAAAGTACACTGGTTTTATATATACTGAGTATTTCCTGCTTGATACTGAGAATTTCCTGCTTGACAGGTAGGGCTTCTTATATATACACTGAGTATGGCCCGCTTGACAGAATAAGGCTTTTGACATCATATTATTTCATCGCATAAAATCATGACTTGTCGACGTTATTGCTGAGCTCATTTTTAATGTTACATAAATTGTTATTAGCTTTTGGCAGCCCAAGCTGCAAATACTATTTCCAAAATTATCAATATTGTGAAAATAACGGATCTCCGCCTTGTGTACATACATATAATGTGTCAAATACAAGTGTCTTCGCCTTCCGTACATACATATAATGTGTTTCACACACACAAGTGTTTATGTAAATTTGTGCATATAATGGGTTTCATGAAAATGCTGTAATACTGATAATGATAACCCATGAAAATGATGTAATACTGATAATGATAATAGGGCAAATACTCTCTTAGTTTAATATTTATTAAATAAAAGTGTTCATTTAATATTTATTAAATAAAAGAGTTTACTATGTTTCCTGGTTTTGTGTAGTAAAATTTAAAATTGTTTCTAACTTTTTAATTGTTTAATACAAATAAACAAAGCATTACTATATATAGCAATGCGTTGTAAGTAATGCTTTGTTTATTTCCTTTACAACTCATTATTATATATAGTAATATATAGTAATTTATAGTAATGCTTTATTCTTGGAAAATCCATTATTCAAAATATTTAACTAAAAAATATTTTTTTCAATTTAAAATAATTAAATTTATTTTAAATTTAAATTATAAATTTATAATAAAATATAAATAAACTATTCTCACAACAATGAGATTAATTTATAGTCTTATAAGCTATTATTTCTCATTTCCTATTTATGCTAGTCTATAAAAAAAACTTGCATATTTGTATAACATTATAAATTTATAATAAAATATAAATAAACTATTCTCACAACAATGATATTAATTTATAGTCTTATAAGCTATTATTTCTCATTTCCTATTTATGCTAGTCTATAAAGAAACTTGCATATTTTCATAACATAAGTCAAGAATATTACTAGAAGTATGTACAAGGAAGCTTGAATATGCTTGTTTTATGCTACATTGCAATAACCTGTATCGTATTTAAATGGACATTTTTTAATTCATTTTTGTTTTAATTTCTTTCAAATTGTAATTATATTTGTTTTATCATATATTTTTATAGCAAAATTATCCTATTGCTATATATTTTCAATCTCTTCTTAGGAGGCAGGTACTAAGCAACTTTGTTGCTTATTCCACTTGTTAATTTTGTTTTTTTTTTTAAAGAAATAGTATTTGTAGACATTGTGAAGTAATTTTTGAAATTTGGAGTGTGAGTTTGGTTGCATGTTAACGTGGTGTTGTTACAACGGTATCTCCTCATTGCCTCCAGCGATGTACATGCACACTTGGATGATTTATATTGTTCATTAGAGTAATATTATTACAAAACCACATGATGGCATTATTAATTTAGCGGCATATGCATTAGAGGCTTCTCATAAAGCATTTCAAGATTAGCCATTCCAGTCATCATCGTATGCCACTAAAGGTTCCTTGCTCTATAATATCTCAACATATATATTAAAGAGTCAGATCCGACAAACCCTCAACTAAAATAGCCACGTCCCTTGCGAAATAATAGGAACATGAACATGGTATGCCTCATCCCTTAAAATCTATAAAAAAAATAAATTAAGATTCCAATGTTTGTTTGCAATACTACAAACCAATGTCCAACATTTCTTTTAAACGCATAAATCGATTAACGAAAAAAAATCATAATATATTTATGGGTATAAAAACTAAAGAAAATTAAGTCATATATGAAGGACTTAGAATATCAAGCATTATGTCAATTAAAAAGATGCATTAGTTTAGATTTCCATTAACAATTAAAATACCTTTCTATAAGGTATAAACTATCACACATCTATAAATATTATATTTATATGATAAAAATCATTAAATAAAACAAGATATTTAAAAACAAATTACATTTAATGAATTCTAGTACTTATTTTTTCGTACTATTTTTTTTATAAAGTATAAAATATCATAAAACTATAAATAAAAATATATTTATATGATAATATTTAATAAATAAAATAAAATATTTAAAAACAAAGTATATCTAATTAGTTACATACCTATTTCCCCATATTTGATCTCATAACACAATGATTTTGTGGTGTATGAGTTTGTGCTCAACCATTCCCATGTCTAAAAACATTTGAATTTTGGGTTTTGATTTGAATAATAGTACAAGCCTAATTGTGTTTAAAATAGTTTTGGGATGCTTATCAGATTTGTAGTAGGGAAGATAAACTTTTGCTCCATTTTATGTATTTATAAAATCTTTTATTGGATTTATTGTATTTACTAGGATAAGGGCATGTTTTCTGGTGGTCAAGACCATTCCATTCTTTTAATTGTGTAATGATTAATATGATCATTCAATATGAGTTTGCAAAGTGTGGTTCACATGATTGTTTTTTCATGTCTTTTTATATCTAAGGCTCATAATGATATATTAGCAAAGAGAGGCGCATTGCCACGTTGTGGTTCTAGTTACTAAAAGGTAATTTAAAGTATTAAAGTAAACACATTACAAAGATAAATATAGAGCGGAATACTAAAGTATTAAGGGTGAGTGCAAGCTTAAGAGGATCACTTTTGATGTGTTAGATGCAATAGAAATCTAAACAATCAAACAACCCTCAACTTACTTGTATTTTTTGAGATACTTACACAAAGTATCTTGCATTGATAGAAGAATATGAAATGTAGGAAATTGAATCACGTTTCCAAATATAAAAATTTTATGTATTGAAAGTTTACATACCTATGTCAAACTTTGTCTTTTCTAATAGCCACATTTGTTTTTGCAAATGATAAGTTATATGTTTCTGTGGGTGCAACCTTTGAGTGCCTAAATAATGGTTTCCGGGTACAAAACTTCGTATACATATAGAGAACAAGTAGCACTACTACACCACCATTTTTACAAAATTTTATATTTTTATTTTTAATTTTACTTTTAATTATCTAAGTGATCAAACCTCGAAAACAGTACATCAAGTGTGAGTGCATTGTTGGAAGGTATTAATGTAATTATTCCTAAATGACTTTCTAATAGCATGTAGAGGTCGGTGTCTAGTAGTGCATCATACAATTTAAAAAAAAATGCTTCTGAAATAAAAAAAAGTTATGGAAGAAACATTAATAGTGTGTTCTTAGAGTTAAATAGTCATGTGACAAGAAAATTAGGAAAACAATAGAAAAAATTACATATTTGGAATATACAAAAAAAATGATATTTATGTCTAAAAGTTCAAAAGAAAATGCTTGTGTCTATCATACTGTAAAGAGTGGAAAAACACATGCATACTGAGAAAATGGAAGAAATGTCGAATTAGTTATGGTTTAGCATATTCCATAGCACAAGGTTGGTAACTCTAAACCAAACACATTTGCATGTGGATGACACATGGGCACATGAAAATGTGTGTTGTAGGCACTAAGGAACACTCGTCCATTATGTTTAAATTAAAAAAATCTTGCCTTTGATGTCAACAGAAACACTCTAGCATTTTTTATTGCCAAAACACTATAGCGTTTCTTGCTCACCAAAACGCTTTAGCATTTCTTTGTTACAAAATTCTCTAGTGTTTCTTGTTTACATAACTCTTTAGTGTTATAGAGAACATTTATATTTGCTAATAAATGGATGGAGATAGGGGGTGAGGGAGAGGAGATATGAGAGGGCGAGGGGATTATATGCTAAGTAATCGATGGAGGTAAGTGGGGTGAGAGAGAGAGAGTTTATATGAGGGAGGGGGAGAGCAAAATGAGGGGGAGGAAATTAAAGGCCCAAGTCCATAATCAATAATTCCCTAAACACCTATGTCACTAGCTCCTAAGACCTTAACACACAATCCCTTACCACTTTAACCCATTAACACTTAAAAATAACCTTTTATACCTTACCCCACTAACAATCGATCCCTAAATACCTTAATCAACCCCTTATCTCTCATCATTTTAGTCCTTAACCCTTTAACGACCTAATCCATTAACCCCTTATAATCCCTTAACAATATAACACATAAGCCCTCAATGCCTAACCTATTAAAAGATAACCCCCTAACCCTAGAGCCCTAAATTTATTTACCCCTAGAGCTATCCCTTGGACTTGATCAATATTATATGCACTTGGGAACTCTTTCTTTAACATGTGCATTAGCCTCTAAGATCTAGTTTACCCCTTATAAACCTTTAACATTTTAACCCCTTCACCTCTAATTCCTAAACTCATAAAATCTAACCCCCAAACCTTAGAGCACTAAATCCCTTAACCCCTAAATCCCCTAACCCCTAAACCCCTTAACCACTTTATCTCTAATCCCACAACCCTTAACAACTAAGACATAGTCCAGCCCTAACCCCTAAACAACCTAAACCATAATACTTAAATCTTAAACCCATAAAGCCCTAAATCCTTAACCCTTTAACCCTTAAATAACTAAAAAATTAACTTCTTAGTCCTTAACCCCTAACCTATTAAACTCTATCCCCCTAACCATTGATCCCTAAATTCCTTAACCCCTTAATCCCCTCACCCATGATATGCGCATGATACATCGTTAGAAATATCTATTCAAGGACCGAAAAAATGTCGTTTAGGGCCTCAAAACGGCTCCAGAAACTTAGGACTCGGAAATTGCCAAAAATAGTAAATTTTTCTACAATTAAGGAAAATGGAAAAATGAAAGAAACAATGGTGGGGGTCCAATTGGAATAGGTGGGAGGCCACCAATATCCTCCTAAATGAATTGTATGGGAAGATTGCATCCAAGAGGAATCTAGAGTAGCTAACATAGAAGCTCTACTTAAATAATATGATCAAGATCTAGCCACCCATACTAGAAGAAGAAGACAATCAAACTTCAAGAAGTATAGTCACAAGGAGTATAAACCTCCAAAGAAGTTTCAAAGGAAAAGAGAAAATAGTCAGAAGAAAGACTACTCCAAATATCAATGTTATAACTGTCATAAGATAGGACACCTTGCGAGAGAGTGTCCATTGAAGAAGAAGAACAACAAAATAAATCATGCTCATCTAGCTGAAGATGAGGATGAAGAAGTAGAAGAAAGACCTCAAAAGATACAAGCAAAAGAAGAATATGTACTATTCTTTGCACTCTCTGGGTCTGTAATACCTCGAGAAGATACATGGATTATTGATAGTGGTGCTTCAAAGCACATGAAATGGAAGAAGCAAACTCTGTCAAGACATGAAGAAAAGAAATATCCTCGAAAATTATCATTAGGATATGACTGTCAATATCCCATCAAAGGAATTGGTGAATCAAGCTACAAGCTTGAATCTGGAACCTCCATGAAGATGAAGGAAGTACTATATGTACCAAGTTTGAAAAAGAACGTACTCTCCATCTCAACATTAGATAAGAAAGGATATAGATTTGATTTTATAGATAGACAAGTACTCATGTGGACCAAAGGAAAGACAATTGAAGATGTTGTGGTCATTGGTGAAGAAGAATGAGGATTGTACAAACTCAAGGGACATCCATAAACAATCCTTGTCCATTAGATCACTAGCTCAAGTGAACTATGTCATAGAAGGATTTCTCACATCAACTAGAAAGAATTATCCTATGTGAGGAAGGTAGTAACATGTTTACCATATTTGAAGATAGACCATGAAGGTACTTGCAATGGATGTGCAAGAGGAAAGAACATTAAGAATCCATTTTTGAAGAGTGAAACAAAGACTAAAGGTACATTGGAATTAATTCATTTTGATGTATGTGGTCCTATGCCCTCCACATATTTAAGTGGATATGAATATTATGTTACATTTATTGATTACTATTCAAGAAAGACATGGATATACTTCTTGAAGATAAAGAGTGAAGTGTTTGGGAATTCAAGGAATTCAAATCCTTGATAGAGATCCATTCAAAAAGAAGAATCAAGACACTCAGAACAAATAATGGTGGAGAACATACTTCAAAAGAATTTGAATCCTTATGCAAATAAGCTGGAATAAAGAGGAAACTAACCACTCCCTACAATCCCCAATAGAATGGTGTTGTAGAAAGAAAGAATAGAACCATTATGGAAGTAGTGAAGACAATGCTTCACAATCAAGACCTTCCCATGCATCTATGGGATGAAGCAGCAAGAACAATCGTGTATGTTTATAATAGATTATCTCATAGTGCTCTTGGATTCAAGACTACTGAAGAAATGTATATATGAAAATAAGTTATCCATCTCAAGATATTTGGTTGTCCAGTACATGTTCACATCCCAAAAGAAAAGAGAACCAAGTTGTATCCTTCTGGAAAGAAGGGGGTATTTGTCGGATACTATGAAGTCTCCAAAGCCTTCAAGATATACATTTCAAGATTCCAGCATATAGAGATTAGTAGGGATGTAACATTTGATGAAGAACCAACTATTAATAAATATAAAAGGTGTCATATTAAAGATTGTACAAGAAGAGGATGTACCTCCGAGAAAGGTAGAAGCTTAACCCTCTTCTAAAATAGTAGCATCAGAAGATCATGATATGCTAGAACCTCTGGAACCCCCTACTATGGATATATCTCAAAAGAGATAACCTGTTTGGGTAAGAGAAATCATATAAGAAGAATAGAAGTATGGAGCTCCATAAGGCTCCACAAGAACAAACAAGAGATCAAAGCCATTCTCCAACTATGTAGTTTCCATGTGTTATATTGTAGATAAAGAACCCACTAGTTACAAGGAATCCATACAAAAGAAATAATGGATAGAAGAAATGAAGGAAGAATACTAACCAATAATGAAGAATGATGTTTGGGATATAGTACCCAAACCATAAAACAAGAGTACGGTATCTTCCAAGTGGATCTACAACATAAAACATGTATATGATGGAAGTACTGAAAAATACAAGGAAAGATTTGTGGCCAAAGGATTCTCTCAGAAAGAGGGCATTGATTATCAAGACACATTTGTGCCAGTAGGAAGGTACACTTACATCAAACCCATCATGTCATTCGATTCCATGATTAAGTGGAATCTACACCAGATGGATGCAAATATAGCCTACCTGAATGGTGTGATTGAGGAAGAATTATACATCAAGCAACCATAAGGATTTGAATTCAAAGACAGAGTGAATCATGTATGTAAGTTGAAGAAGTCTCTGCATGGACTGAAGCAAGCTCCTATAGCTTGGTATGAAAGAATATATAGCTTCTTGACAAGCTTGGGCTTTACCAAAAGTAAATTTGATCCTAACATTTACGTTAAGGTTATGGATGATGAACCTATCATATTATTACTATATGTGGATGATCTATTTCTGAAAGGAAATGAGAAACATATTGCAAAAAGAAAGAAGAGGATAGCTGAAGAGTTTAGGATGAAATACCTTGGATTGATGCACTATTTTCTCGGGCTGGAAGTGTGGTAGATCCCAGAAGGAATATTTCTAAACCAGGGAAAGTAGGCAATGGAAATCTTTAAAAGATTTGATATGTTGGATTGTAAAGCCTTGGCCACACCGATGGATACCAACCTGAAGCTATTATCTGATGAATCATCACAATTAGTGGATGTGAATTAGTACAGACATATTATTGGGTCATTAATGTATCTGATGAATACTAAACCATATATATGCTTTGCTGTGAACACCCTGAGTCACTATCTAGTTAAACCTAGACATGTTAACCTGATAGCTGTAAAGCATGTGATGAGGTACCTAAAAGGTACGATAGACTTTGGAATATATTATGATAGATATCATGACTACATATTTTTATGACATATGGATCATATTGGGAAGAAAGTGTCGCAGATAGAAAGAGCACCTCAGGTGGATGTTATTGTTTGTGATCTTCCATGATCTCCTGGTTTAGCAAGAAACAGTCCATTGTTTCTCTCAGCACGGCTGAAGGAGAGTACATAACATCTTGCTCCACTAGTTGTGAAGACATATGGATTTAGAAGTTGATGTCAGGTCTATTTGATATGGACTTGGATACCATAGTGATCCTATGTGAAAACCAGATTTGTGTAAAGATGACAGAGAATCCTGTGTTCCATGATTAATCAAAGAACATAGAAATTCGATATTTTTACATAATGGATATGGTACAGAAGGGAGGTGTAATACTATAGTATGTGAGTACCGATGAACAAGTTGTTGATGTGCTGACCAAGCCTCTATCTTGAGTAAAGTTTGAATACTTCCGTGGTAATCTTGGTGTAGTCTGAAAAGACTTTCTTTGTAAGGAGGAATAATGATGTTGATGTTACAGACCTTCCTTGCAAGAAATAATGATGATGATACGAACCCTCCTCAGAAAGGGGGAGAGGGTTGACGATACAAACCTCCCTGGAAAGGGGGAGGGATGATGAGATTGTCATTGATTATGGGATGGCAGTGATATTCCACTACAAAAGAGGCCAAGTGCGCCTGCAGATGCTGATGCTCCTACATTCACGTGTAGATTCTATAGAAAAATAACACTCACTTGGGATTGGTCCTAGCTTTAACAAGCCGAGGATGGTCTACTATGAGTCCTACAATTAGTTGCGGATGACGGGTCCTACATTTAGTTGCAGGTGAGATCTGCATTCAGTTGCAGATGATACTCTCACATGGAAAGTGTTCCTACACTCACTTGTAGATTCCGTAGAAAATAACACTCACTTAGGAGTGGTCCTAGATTCAACATGCTAAGGATGGTCTATGAAGAGTCTTGCACTCAATTGCGGATGACATGTACTACATTCAGTTGTGGACAAGATCTGCATTTAGTTGTAGCCAATACTCTCCTATGGAGAGTGTTCCTATATTCAATTTTATATGTCGTAGAAAATAACACTCGATTGGGAGTGGTCCTAGATTTAAAAGGTTGAGTATGGTCTATGATGAGTCCTGAACTCACTTGCGGATGATAGGTCCTGCATTCAGTTGCAGATGAGATGTGCATTTAGTTATAGACTATACTCTCACATGGAAAGTGTTCCTACATTCACTTATAGATGACATAGAAAATAAAACTCGCTTGAGAGTGGTACTAGCTCTAATAGGATGAGGATGGTCTACGATGAGTGCTTCATTCAGGTGCAGATGATAGGTTATGCATTCATTTGCAGACAAGATATAAATTCAGTTTTAGACGATGTGGTCATGCACTCATTTACGGATGATCCAGCTTGTCGATGCTATGGACCCTCCTTGTTAAGGGGGAGTAGGATGATGAGGATTGCATCATCCTTGGACGTATTCCCTACAGTGATAGGGATTGGTCATCGCCCAAAGAGATCATATGTACTATAGGTAGTGTTATGAAAAAGGATTGGGAAGATCGAAGTGTGGCTAGAAAGGATGGAGAAGATCGAAGTGTTGTTGGAAAGGATTAAGAAGATCGAAGTGCTACTGCAAAGGATAAAGAAGATTTAAGTGTTGTTGCAAAGGATCGAGAAGATCGAAGTGCTACTGCAAAGGATTGAGAAGATCAAAGTGCTGCTACAAAGGATCGAGAAGATCGAAGTGCTGCTGCAAAGGATCGAGGAGATTGAAGTGCTTTTGCAAAGGATCGAGAATATCGAAGTGCTACTACAAAAGATCAAGAAGATTGAAGTGTTTTTGCAAAGGATCAAGAATATCAAAGTGCTGCTACAAGGGATCGAAATATCAAAGTGTTACTGCAAAGGATCAAGTGATCGAGTGTTGTTGAAGATGAAGACTCGGTGCTATAGAAGATGATGTTCAAGTACTGAAGATATTGAAGATATTCCAGTAACTGTTACAGTTGTTGATGATTGTTGAAAACTTCCTATAACATACAAATGTATTACCTTGATAGTACTGAAGATTATCTCTCTCGTTACTCCTGTAGTTGATGATGTTGTTTTCAGTAGAATACTCTTCTCGTTAAGGGGGAGTGTTGAAATATTGTAACTTCGAAGAATATTCTAAATGTATTTTATTGATGTACCTGAAGGGAGATGTCTTATTCCTCCATTGGGATGCTACTATTATATTTGGTCACCATAGAGTCACGAGCTATAACCTCCATTATAAGTCAGGTCAATAGTACCTTAATGTATATAATATAATATTGTCTTGAGGGTTTCTGAGGATAAATTCATGTCTATCTTGTGATTGTGTTTCTTTCAATGATTTTGCATATGCCGCTATTGTTAATTTGGATTAAATACTAATGATAACTAGCTAAGCATATGAAATATTAACACTATTGAAGAGCGGTATTCTATCGGCAACTTCAAGAAAAGGTTCTATAATCACCTCACTGACCAATTCCTTTGTTCTTTACCAACAATTTTGTTCATATTCTTGATCGACAAAGGAGCAATGCATATTGTCAAACCTCGACCTCGTTTGTTATCACCACACCTGAACACAAACTAAGAAGAAAAGAAAAGAAAGTAGGAAACATTCATCCAAGAGAAAGAGTGGGAATACTTCCTGAACAAGTGAAGCACTACATCATCCTAGTTGGATAAAAATATTTTGGGCTGGAAATGGGGAGGTGGATGACCACGTTCCTGATGGAGTAGATGAATGACAGTTGACAGATGAAAACATGATATGGCCAGCAGTGGAAAATTCCAAAAACATGTCAAATAAAGAATAGTGATGCATGAAATCACTCTAAATATCCAAAAATTGAACAAGAGAATAGGAAGAAGTGATGCAAAGAGGTAAGGGAGCATGCTGGTGTGCTCTAGAAATAAAGAAAGTCGAGTACAGTGACAAAATCAGAAGAAAATGTGTTAGAGTTGAGTTGAGCTCGACAGAAAGAGGGTGTTGATGAAAATCTGTAATCAATGGATGAATACTTATGGATTGAGCATGGAAGATCTCTCCAAGTGAATCATACATGAGGTTATAACCATGCATTCCCCATGACATTTAACTTAGAGTGCCAAATTTCAAGACCTTGTCAAAAAGGATTTAGGACTTCATGTTGGTCAATCGGGTATATGGAGTCGATGGAACAACAAAGGAAGTGAAGTCGACAGATTATTAATCTAATGAATGCAAGAAGGGAATTGGGTCACCTTTTAACCTGAATTCTCTAAGAGAAGTTTTCATATACTTTATTCAAATCATGAAGAGGTTCCCCTAGCCATTTCCAGGATCAATTAGTTCATCAAATCTGTTGAAATCTCCTAAATTAAGTGTAATACATATCGAACATAATTTCACCTTGGTATCGACAAAAGCTAAAGAAGGAAATTGACACATGAAACTCGACAAAGAACCGACTAAATTTGAAGATATTGTTGTCGAAAGTGAAGAGCGATAATTAATTCTTGTCAATACAAAACCATAAATAGTACTTGTCAAAAAAACTATGAAAGAAGTCCAGTTGTAGGAAGTAATCCACGGTCACCACCCCCTACATTAGAATTTGAAGTTGGAGCAGAAATGGCACATGTAACAACACACATTCCTCTCTATGAAGGAGACGAAGATAAAAAAGATACTGGTTTGTGTTCGAATTAATATGGGAATCCAACGCCACTACCAATGAAGAACACTTATTATTGGTCAGCACTAATCTAGAAGTAGAATTAGCTAATAAATTCGCCGCATCATTTTGTAATCTACGAATTGCATTTATATTAAAAGCATTGAAGTGCGATATCAAATTCCATACCTCATATTGGTAGCCTTTAATATGTGGAGATAAATAATGAATAGTATCTCTTATTTTCTTGACAACTATTTCAGAATCCCCAAAGAATTTCAAATTTTTTACATTCAACTCAATAGATCTTTTCAGGCATTGAACTAGAGCTTCATATTCTGCAGTATTATTTATACATTCAAACTGTAGCCTACAAGAGAGAAAATGTTTATTTATTTTAGGATCAATAAGAACACAACAAACTCTTGATCCCTCTTATGTTTTGGAACCATTAAAGTACAAAATCTAAAAATTATCCTCTAAATCTACTTGGTTAGCAGTATCTCCTAAGTTAGTAACTAAGTTTACTATGTTACAATTAACTTCACCAGTCTGTAAGAATCGAAGGAGATCAGACTATGTGTATGATTCTTGATTGACTTCTTATACTTGATAGTTCCCTGGTTCAAGTTCTAAAAATTAATTTACCAAAACCGAAGATGAGAAATTGACTGGTTCGTTCTTCTCTTCCAAGTGAGTTACATTTTGTTTCATATGAGATTCTCTTAGTATATTGATATTATTCTAACTGTTTTGGTATGGAAGCCATAGGTGGGACCAATCAGTCATGAAATAACCATCAACTTTCGTAGACTAGTCCCTGCTCAATATCAAACCATAAGATTTAGGTATATCCATCACCATGATATCTATGAATTGGAATACCCTTGGATCTGTAGACAATCTAATGAGCAAATCTTTCATTTCTTCTATAACCTTAACAACATACCTATCTAGTTGAATGATATATGAAGGGGACAGTATCGCTTACCCATTAATTTTATTACAAATGGATAGTGGCATAACATTAGACGAAGCTCCAAAATCCGCCAAACAAACGACATAATTAAGTAAAGGTGTTTGGTGATGTCTGCTTTCTTCCCTTTTTTGTAGAAGGGTTTGAATGGTTTTCTTGATATAATAGCTCCCTTATCTTTCTCCAAGTCTACTATCTTGTTGGATTATTTATGTACCATTTTCTAATTCGTTTGAGGGTTCTTCTTTGGGCTTAGATAATAGAAAAGGATTCTTACTGGCCATTGGTTTTACTTATGGTTCTATAGTATGTGTTTGCAAGGGGTTGGGGCGAGTGAGTTGCGCAGCGTCGTGTCAGTTGCGCAAGCTCACGTGGCACTGCGCAAGGGCCGTTTAGTGTGATGAGTGGAGAAGTAACCACTTTTTGGATATTTTATGTATATGTGGGCCTAATTTTGTTGTAATAAGTCAGTAGCGGTTAGAAATTAGTTAATAGTGGACCCTTGCGGTGAAGGCGTAATCCTTTTTATAGATCCATTTTTGTAACGATAAATAGACATGTTTTTGGCATTGCAACTAGTGCACTCTGTGCTAGGGATTGTTCTGTCTTCACTGCGATTTTGTCTGGGTTTCTTTTGATGCACTCTTCGGTTTTGGAGAAGGATGGTGTAATGTGGCACGTTTGCGCAAGATTGATATAAGATGTGTTGAGTATGGTTCAATCTTTATCTATTGTCTGTTATGATGTGGCAGTACTGATTTTTGTTATAAAGATGCAATGCAACTTATGGAGATCTGTTATGATGCTATGATTATGTTTCTGATACAATGATGCGAATTAGTTTCTCCTTGCTCTGTTAATGCGCTATGTTAAATCTCTGTGATTGTTGAATGCGGTATGATGTTTCATGATTAATGCTATGATAAGATAGAGTGATTGCATAAGTCATGGTCCTCCCCAATTGGATCCCCATGTCCTCCTTCCCCATTGTCGAAAACTTGGTTCTGACAGCTCTCCCTTGAACGCCTCGGGTGAGACCTCATTTTCTTCGTAGACGTTGTTGGGCAAGGTAAAACCTATTCAGGTCAATTCTTAGGGAGATTGCACTACAGGATGTCGACAAAGCTATAACCCCTGTTGATGAGGCTTTGTTGGTGGGTTGCGCCAAAAAATGGTTCCGTTACCAGGACCGAGTTGCAACTAGGAGGGGGATATGTTCTGGCATCCGACTCAATCAGAGATCGAGGATTGGTTTGATCAGAAGTTAAGGGAGTTTGCTGAAGCTGAAAACTAGAACCCAAAATTGTCGAGAAGTTAATGGCTGGCTAGACATATCCATGATGGTCCTCATGAGTGGTACTTTTGTGAATTTTTGGTAATCTTGCATGACTGGTTGACCAAATTTGTAAGAAGAAGACGAATTTTCAAGGAGGAGAGCTGACATCTTGGACCCCATAATTGATCCAGGAACTGCAAGAAACTAGCAACAAGGCATCATGAGTAGTTGAGGTATGGTTAGATAGTATATTAGAGGGATACATCACTGAATTTGTTGTTGATACTAATAAATATTTTAGCGAAGCAGAAAGGGAATTTTTCAGTGGACCTCGTGGCCGGTTCTTATTGTCGCTACAACTGTCGATTAAGCAACTAGTATGTGAAAAAGGTATCCTAAAGATGGACCAAGAGTAGTGGACCTATAGTGTTCGAGGGATGTAGGAACTGCAACCGAAAGGGGGGAAATAAATAAGGAAATAAGGGGTAGATGGGCATGATTTATGGTGAGAATGTAAAGGTCGTTGAAGAAACAAGTGGTTGTATGAGGGGAGGAGCAAGGTTTCAAGAAAAGAGGCAGAGGACGGGAGAAGGTCTTGCTGAAGTCGAAGTGCGATACCATGAAGAAAAACCACACGGGATGAAGTGGCCTTTCTGTGACGATGAGGATATACAAGCCCAGGATACACATGGAAGAACGACAGGATTGAACCCCAGCAGTAGTGTGCCTACCCCTCCACGCACTACTCAACTGCAAGGAAGGAATGCGCATTCTACGTCGACTTGCCCGACGTGTCAACAACAGTCTAGTAATAAAGCACCAGCAGAAGGAAGAAGTCCCAAGATGGTGGGAAACAAGATGAAGTTGCTAATATTCAATGGAAATGTCACCGACGATCCAAAACAGTACTGGTTCTTATGTGAAGCTATCTAGACCGCTCGACAAACTGCTGATGATGATGTCAAGAAAATTCAGCTAGCCACTACTCTGAGGGGCTATGCATTGGAATGGTTTATGAGATTCACATGACTACCTCAGGAAGGTACTACAAAAAAATTGGATGAGATTAGAATAGGGCTATTTGAGGAATTTAAGAAGCCAAAGTCTGAAGCTCGGTATATTACTAAACTGAAAGAGATAAAACATTTCCCCAATGAAACGATTTGGGATTTTGATCAGTGATTTAAGACATTGATGGCTCGAGTCAGTTTTCAAATGAGCGATGTTCAACACAAGGAATGGTTCATTGCAGTGCTTGTCCCGCATATTCGACAAACATTAATGCAGCAAAAGATTGCGACATAGAGCGAGGCTTTGGAGACTGTGATGAAACTAGAAGCATCACCAGTAGGAGAAACTACTGTTGGAATGAATCAGATTCAGGCATAGCTGGCCAATCTAATGCTGTAGCTGCAAGACATAAAAAATGCCAAGGAGTATTGTGATGATCTTTGGTGTACTTGTTGCCATGCAGGAGGACATACCAAGGATATGTGTCTGACGTTTTGAAATTATTTGCTATCAGGAGCCCCTAATCCATTGAGTAGTGTCGGTGCACCATGGTATCATATCTTCCAGGTCTATGGACATTGACATGAGAACTGTGATTACATGCAGAAGATGGCCACCAAAGCAGAGAGCTTGTACTATACATTCTGTTGGTCAGTTGGACATAATGACATGAACTGCAGTGCTTATGATTTTCTCCAAGAAAGGACATACAAGTCATACTTTGTGAAAAGGAAGGATCCCTGGATAGCGTAAGCACTGATGGAAGTAGCACAGCTAGTAATACAGGTACCGTACACACTGCCACCTCCATTGTAGTTTGTCCTTGTGCAAGCTTAGCTGCAGTTTGTATCACAGCTGTAGTTTGCACCACAACCACAAATAGTTGTACAACCACAGTATAACTAGGTGCAACATCCATAGTATAATCAGCCATAAGTTGCGCAATATGTTTAGCAGCAAATTCCACAGTAGCATCTGTCTCAACCACAGTTCCAACAAGGAGGAACCTGAGGAGGATTCCATGGAGGATTTAGGGGCCACGGTGGAGGCTTTGGTTGAGGAAGTGGCCGAGGTCAGGAATCTATTCATTGTTATACATGTGGGATATTCGGGCACTATCAGAGAGAATGTCCTCATGCATAGTGTACTTACTATGCATCTAGTGATCATAACATTGAAAATTGTCCTCAGTTGATCGCTAAATGGCAGGCTGGCCATATTCACCAGTTGCAGAACACTCAAAATCAGAATCAGCCTTTGATCCAGGAGTAGAATCAGCTACCCCTACAAGCTCAGATCCCATCACAGAATCAGACTTTGACTCAGAATCCACCCTAGGCTTAGAATATACCAATGAATCAAGCTACGAATTAGCCGGGAGCTCAAGCCCAGATATTGCATCAAGGACCGACAATCGCAGCAATCCATGCAGAACCAAGGATGAAGGATGTCGATGTCAGGATTGTCACTCGTGCAGGCGTGACAACTGGTCATGATGGACCATGACAACCTGTTCGACTTGCTGGAAAGAAAAAGGTTTCATTTGATATTGCAATATAAAAAGACACTTTCTTTGAAGCAAAGCAGGCGATTGGAAGGAATCCAGGTAAGATTCCAATTATTGACATGCCTTTTGCTTTTGAACCATCTGTAGAAGTGGGACCATCACGGCAGCATCGCACTCTGCATAAGTTATTTGACAGTTTTCTATTGTTGGCAAGGGACTCAGACGCCCTTGTCAAGCTTGAGACATTGTTGCACCTTTCGAATAAGACAGTGAAGGATTTTGCTATGAATTCCTTGCAAAAAAGAAAGACATGTAAGGAAATGACGATGAATATCCAGATTGGGGATTATGAGGTTGACTCAATCATTATGGACCTTGGATCTAATGTCAAAATTATGACAAATCAAACTTGGTAATCGATGGGGAAGCCAACGCTAGGATGGTCACTAGTGCAGCTGCGGTTAGCAAACCAGGCGAAGGTTCAACCCATCGGTCGTGTTTCAAATTTGGTTGTCAACATTGAAGGTATGAAAACACGTGCTGACTTTGATGTGATAGAAATTGTAGAGGATGGTGGTTCCTATCCAGTGCTATTTGGAATTGGGTGGGCTAATGATAGCATGACAGTTATCAATTAAAAAATCAGGTTATAACGTTTGAGAACCAGGATGTTAGGGTCATTTCTCCTATGGACCCTCAGGAAGGATGGCGTTATATTGAACTAGTGAAGGATGAAGTCAGGAGAAGTTGGGATAAGGCATACAACATCTCCAAGGACTACTTCCATCCCACTTTCGACAGCAAACTTGGATGGCGCAGCGCAAGTTCCGCGTCCTCAAATTCAGATGATGCTCTTGAAAATTGGTAGAATCAGTTGCATGAGGTATCATTCCTGAGGTGTGGGTTAATTATGCAGTCTCTCCGACATGTTGCAACTGAGATTGTCGAGTTTCCCATTTATGAAGGACTGCCAGGACTCTGTGAGTTCTTTCAAGAATTTGAAAAGAAAGTTTTGGAACCACAAAGGATATTGGCTCTTGAAGTAGCACTAAAGGCTACCGCGGCCCGTTGGTGGGAGACACATGAATGGAAGATTCACGACTTGAAGCAATGCTAGAGATTGATGATGGTCCTTTTTGGTGATGTAGAGGTTTACCGTGATGGGAGATATGATGGACAAAATGACCTCGCCAGTCATTTGATCGAATGTCAGACGTTATGGACATCGTGACCTAGAGATGAGTGGGTTCACGCTTTTGTTCATCCTCTCAAAGAAATGCCACAGCCTTGTTATGTAGTAGTAGAGTTGCACAAAACCATTGCCACTTGGGAGGAGTAGTCATCTCGCTTCATGCAGACGTTTAACTTCTAGGATGATGATGCTGAGGTATGCAATGATTTACACATTATCCGTGACATAGTACTAAAATTCACCCTTGTCGCATACCCGGTTGATCCCCATGCAAATTGCTCCATCCAATCCATGATGATGTGCTACAACTTGTCCAGGGAACCTGAAGGCAACGACGAGCTATAGAATGTTAATATCTTGAAGCCTGAGGGAAGTCGCGATGTCGCAGCTCTCGACATATAGACGGACTCGATGAACTAGCCGCTGCGCATTAGGAAAGTTGATATTGGGATGGCAAAAAACCCAAAATTTGCCAATGTTGGGGACTATTGGGGAAAGGAGACGATAGCCAAAATCACAGATCTAATGCATGAATTCCAGGATCTGTTCCCTGCGCAGTTTTCTGAGATTAAGGGGATCCTTGGCGATTTGGGAGAAATGAATATTCTTCTCAAGCTAGATGCAAAACCAGTCTGCCAGAGGCCGTATAGACTGAACCCGTGGTATAAGGATCGCATGAAAACTGAGCTTGATCAGATGCTTGATGTTGGGATCATCAAGATGGTGGAAGAATCAGAGTGGATAAGCCCAATGGTGGTCCAAGACAAGAAGACTGGAGAAATCTGCATCTATGTCGATCTATGAAAATTGAATGATGCATATATGCATGACCCATTCTCAACCCCTTTCACAGATGAAGTCATGGAAGGCGTAGGTGGCCAGGAGGTATATTCCTTCACAGAAGGTCTTTCGAGATACTACCAGATCTGGATCATGAAGGAGGATCGCCATAAGACTATATTTGTCACCGAGTGGGGTTTTTTCTAGTATACCGTCATACCATTTGGGATGAAAACTGCCCCCGCTGTATTCCCCCGTGTCGTTGTCACAGTCTTTAAGGATTTTATTCAGAAGTTCCTATAGGTCTATATGGATGAATGGATCGTTGTTGGAGGAGCTAGTTGGTGAGCCGACTAAGTCGATTAGCCGACTAATTATAGATTAGGTCAGCAGCATAAGGTTGTGTCGGTTGACCGAACCGATAGGTAGTTATATGTAACTCTTTGTAAATCATATATATTAGGTTGTTGATTCGGATGAGAACTTGGTTCAGTTCTGTGTTTGTATGGACCATCATGATATAATATAATCTATGATTTTACATCTACATTCTTATCTCTTGTATCTGTTATGTCTGTATACTTTAATTTGTATTATTGGTAACCCTCTGTGATATGTGAGATTACAACATTGGTTCCATTGCCAATAGTACATATCTGAGATGACTATAAGCAAATGATATCAGAATAGGAGATTAAGAACTGGTGGGAGCATAAGATGGAAAATTATTTGCAGAATTACGCGAGGAAAAACAGATTGACGACTACTCAGGCGAAGGAGAGATTATTCACTCAAACTCATGAGAAGCTTGTAGAATTGGTACCCCAGCTATTGAAAAAACTTATGGTTGAAAAATCTAGAAGCAACTAAGGACCAAGAGCTACTAGAGAAACTAATTCGAGGGGGAAGAACAAACCTATCGAGTGGTTTGAGAAGATCGCCGACGAATTCTGTGAGGAGCAAGCTATAGAAGAAAGAACTTCGGTAGAAACCATTCAGAATAAATTCTATACAGACATTACCAAGCAATTGATGTGCTCCATACCAACCCTACTATTCAAATTCCTGATAGAAAAAGGAGTGGGTCATATTGTAGAACCTCGTCCGTCACTACGCAAACAACCATTAAATTCTAACTGGGAAGAGAAACATAAAAAGTGGGATAAATTCATTGCTGAAAGGGAGTGGGGATACTTCCTAAGCAAGTAGACAGAAATATTCGAGCTTTCTAAAGCGTCAGGTAGACTATGGCGGGGTAGCTGGTCGTATGTTGGGGTAAAGTGAAGAAGATTCTACTCTATTAAAAGGAGATACCATCACCAGCAATGAGAAGTCAACCTAAAAAGGAAATCGAACGAACGGTGACACACAAATGTACAATGGATTTACAGAGAATAGAGAGAGAGAAGAGGCTGAAAAGAAGGGAGGAAAGAAGAGAAAGGGCTATACCACTACAAAGAGGAATGAATACAAGGGTGACAGACTAGGAAAGAAATCCTCCAGAGTCGGGTCATGACTGACAAGAAGAAGGCGTGGATGAAGAGGAATCACCCATGGAAGAAGACTTGTGGATAGAGCAGCGTGAAGCTCTCCAAATAGAAGTTCCCCATGAGATAAGACCTATGTCTCCAATGAATTCGAGTAAAAGGATGCAGGCCATTATCGAAGAGGACCTAAGACTAAAAGCTGGTGAGTTTGGTATATGGAGCAGACTAGACGATGAGGTAAATGATGATAATCATCTAGTGATCCATCGACTGGAGGAAGGAAAATGGGTCACGCTTCAGGTGTACCCTTCCAACCAAAGTATCCACTTACTTTACCCGACACATGAAGGAGCACCCCCCCGCCAAATATAGCTTTGGAAAATATAGAACAATCGGACCTACAGACAAATAATTGTAGTTGGATATCGATAGGAGAAGTCAACCTGAACCGACTGCTTGTCAGAGAAGAAACGACAAACAAAATTACCGACGAGAATGAAATTTCTGTCGACAACAGTTCTGCACAACGAAACAAGTAAAACATCCCACTACCCCCACCACCACCCATACCACCGCCACCTCCTGGAGGAGATAGAGACAGCGAGTCTGACATGGGTCACAGATCAGCGCATATCCCTCTTTACGAGGATGAAAAAGATCCTAGACGACATTGGTTCATCTATGAGTCGACATGGGAGGCAAATCAGGTTACAGCTGAAGATCAACAGATGGCACAGTTCGTGGGTGCCTTGAGGAAAAGAGAACTAATGTGGTACATGAACTTCACTGAGAGAACCCCTCAAGCATCTAAAGAAAAAATTAAAGCGCAATTTTTGTCTTTCTTTAAAACCCCAGATGCAAAACATCTGGCAGCTAAAAAGTTGAAAACAACATCACAAAATATAGCAAAGTCTGTCCAAGAGTATGATAAACGATGGAAAGACCTCCTCAGCCAACTGGATTATGTAATTGATGAACAACTATTAATTCAGTGGTTTCTTGTAGGTCTATCACAGAAAATTTGGTGGCACATAAGCTTGGAGACGTTTAAAAAATACGAAGATGCTCTTATTAAAGCTCTGCAAGTGGAGATGGACAAAGATTTCCCATCATATCCCACAGATACTAGACTGGAAGAACATTTAGAAATAATGCAGAAATCATTGAAGGAGATGAACCTTAAGAATTAGGATGTCTTGTGTACAAAATGCTTAATGGCCAGGCACACAAAAGATAACTATCAACAAGACATCAGTCGACAGGGAGTTCAATTTGTTCAGACAAAGTGCTTCTGTGACATCTGCCAAGAACATGGAGAACACACAACAAAAGATTGCCCATATAACATGAAAAATGAAAAAGCATCTTGGTGTGTAATATGTGAAGTAAAAATTCATTCCATGACCAACTGCCACCTAAACTTAAAGAATCAACAAAACCACCAAGGAGTCTACCAGACAAACGCAGTTGCATAGAACAACAATAACAACCAGCGAAGCAATGCTCAAAACGAATAGAATAATCAAAGATATGAAGGTCATCGATATGAGCATCGGTTTGACAATCGTCATGGAGGATATGGAGGCCGAGGTCAATTCTCTAAGAATCACGACAATCACCCACGTCGACCCATATAGTGTTTCACATGCTATAAATAAGGTCATCCATATGCGGATTTCCCATACAAGGACAAAACCAATTTCAAATTTTGTACTAGCTGTGGCATTGGTGATCACTCATTAGAGGATTTCCCTACTATTCTTGATAAAATCAATAAAAAGAAAATTGTTAATGTCTTGTTGTGCATTTAAAAACATGATGTAATCAATACAAAGAATCTGCATATAGTAACCTGACAAGGGACAAAAATTGGGAGTGATAATCCACGCATAAGAAAAATAAAATAAAAGAACGATTATCCTAATCCAGCTAAACAAAAACAAGTATATAAAGACGCAACGAATATATTTAATGAATTTTATTGACAAGAAGAAGCTAATGATAGTCGACCAAACATAGTTAAAGAATTAATACGTTTAGTACAAGAGGATAAAGCGGTATCTCAATTCATTGATTTATTATATAATATGAAACACAACAATAATACAGAAAAATAAACAAAAAACATCTATAGTTTAAACCAGAAGGACAAAAGTGATGCTGCCCCACTTGTCAACCTAGAAATTGAAGGATACCATGTCCGACAAGTTGTACTCAACTTTGGCTCACAAGTAAACATTATGAATCATGACACTTGGGAACAATTGGGTAGACCTCTACTATATGAGTCAGGAATATACCTCAAATTAGTCGACCAAGGTCTGATCGAACCTATCGGAGTTTGGAGAAATGTTGATACGATAATAAAAGGAATATTGTCCAAAGTCGACTTTAAAATTATTGACCCTAAGGAAGGATCCAGTTCCTTCCCAGCTTTAGTAGGTCAACCTTGGGGAAGAAAAATGAAAGCATTGATATCTTTAGACAAAGAAAGGATAAAACTAAAAGGGAATGGACAGAAAGTCATAGTACCTTTCCATCCATCCCAAGGAGAGCCTTGGATAGAACCTATTGATGATGAAGTCGACATCCGACAATTATATCAATTACAAAATAATGAATACTATGCAAAACCCAATGTCTATAGCGAACTCCACTTAGGAAATCAAGATTCAATAGGATACAACTTTGACACAGAATTATATGATTGGGAAGTTGAAAACTATGAGACACAAGCAAGAGGTTGCTGGACCATTCAAACCGTGCAGAAGAAACCAGTCCAACAATGTTTCCTAACTTCCATCATCCCAAAAATATTTGAAAAGAAAAGCAGGTAAAACCCTACCCTAAAACCAACAAATATAAGTATCAAACAAATCCCAAGATAAAAAGAAAGAGAATCACCAGTTATGCATATAGAACAAGTATCTAAAAACATTGGTGAACATGTCCTACTACAAAGCTTAGTAGAAACCTTCACAAGACAAGCTGTTAGATGGTGGTATACCCATCAATCAAGATTGCAGACATGGAAAACAGCTTTGACTTACTTTGTAGAAAGATTCAGAGGAAAAAGGATAACCAATCAAGCCCAAATACCTATGTTCATCCAAGGGAAAGACCCAAAAAAACACATAAAAACATGCAAAAAAGAGTGGAAAATACTTGGATATAAAGACCAACGTACATGGCCACACCTGTTTCCATCAACGCTATCCGACTTACCAAACAAATGGTACAAAATGGAGGAAGCACAGGGTTAAACATTCCTATGGCATGAGCTTAGAGAGAACTTTATCAAAGACTTTAGCTTTATACCACTAAACAAAAAGTTAGTCAAAACTGCAAAACAAATCAAGATGTTTATAGAACCGACCACCCTAACACAAAATTATGACCGACCGACAATAACATGTAATAACATAAAAACCAAGACACTACCACAATAAAAAAGACTACAAATGGAAAATGAAAATCCAGAAGGGAAAAGCTTTCGATGAAAATCATACCATTTAGAAATGACAAAACCAATTCGCACAGTACTTAAAGTCAAGATAGCTGAAAAAGAAGATATCGACCGAATGACTGTAGCAGACTTTCCTTCTACATTTTCCTAATTTAAAGAAGGGAGCCGACCAATCAATGAAGCCAAAGAACCAGAATGGTTAGATGATAAAGTGAAAACTAAAGAATTCGGCATCTCAAATGATGATTGGCCAAAAATGACAAAAATTGGAGATTACTGGAGTGAAGAACAAACAACCGAAATAGTAAACTTACTAAAAGAATTCCAGGATGTATTTGCTAGATACTACAAATATCTCAAAGGTCTAGTCCATGGAATGGGTGAAATGAAGATCGACATCAAACCTGATGTCTGACCTGTAAAGAAGAGGCCATATAAATTAGCCCATAAATACAAAGACATAGTCAAGAAAGGGATTGATAATATGCTTGCATCGGGAATTATCTACCTTACGGACCAATCGAAATGGGCAAGCCCAATGGTCTTTCAACCAAAGAAACACAACCCAACAAAGCTAAGGATATGTGTCAACTTTAGGGAATTAAACACAGTCACCTTAACAGACCCATTTCCAACACCTTATTTAGATGAAATCCTAAATGAATTTATAGGACATGAATGCTACTCGTTTATAGACAGATTCTTAGGTTACAACCAAGTACCAATAGCCAAAGTAGACCATAAAAAGATAGCATTCGTATGTGAATTCGGATCATTTTCCTACAGAGTTATGCCTTTTGGTCTAAAGAACACACCTGCAGTATTTTTGAGAATTGTGGTCAAAACATTTCAAGAGTATATCTACAAAAAAATGGCAGTATACTTCGATGATTGGATAATATAATCTATGCTGAAAGCTCACTGCAAATGGCTAAGGCTCATGTTGGAAAGATGTCGACAAATCTAGCTATCTTAGAACATAAGAAAATGCATATTTCTAACTCCTATAGGGATACTATTAGGACACATAGTATGAAAAGAAGGCATCAAGGTCAACTTCACAAAAATAAAAACTATCCTCGACTTAAAACCACCAGTGAACCCAAAACAAGTCAGGGTACTACTTGATTATACAGGATACTACAGGAAATTCATAAGATACTATTAATACATGACCTATCCATTGGAAGAACTAGTGGACATAGGAATGTAACATATCATTTGAAACACTAAAAATGAAGCTAGTCAAAGCACCCATTCTAAGGTTTCCAAATTCGTTGATCAAATTTCACGTACACATCGACACATCAGGCCTAGAAATAGGAGTGATCTTAACACAACCAGGGGATGACGGAATGGACTACCCCATAGTTTATAGGAGCAGAAAATTTAATAAAGAAGAAAGGAACTATTTGACAACAAAGAGAGAAGCATTAGGAATGGTATTTTCACTACAAAAGTATCAACATTACCTACTAGCCAACCCTTTCATCTTTTATACCGACCACCAAGCATTAAAATACCTTGTAAACAAACCCTTACACCATGGGAGAATTTTTCGATGGATACTTCTATTCCAAGAATTTAAATTTGAAGTCGTTGTTAGACTAGGAAAATTAAATGTCGGACCCGACCACTTCTCACGAATCGACACAGGAGAGGAACCGATAGGAGTTGAAGACGACCTACTGGATGCACATTTATTTCGAATAGAAGCAGTCTCAGCAGATTTAGAGGAAATATCTCAATTCTTAGAAAATGGACAAGCACCAGAGGGCATGAGCACGAAGAAGAAACAAATATTATCCATGAAAGCCGCACCATATAGCCTCATAAATGGATTTTTATATAAAATGGGCTTGGACGACATCCTCAGAAGATGCGTATTAGAACATGAAAGAGATAATATCATGTATGAAGCACACTATGGACCGATGGGAGGACATTTTCAAGTAGACACAACTGCCAAGAAAACCAACAGTCAGGGCTATGGTGGCCGACACTATACAAAGATTGCAAAAATTCGGTGAGCCAATGTGACAGATGTCAATGGCTGGGTCAACCTCTTGCTAGTACAAAAATGCCCCTACTATCAGTAAACCCAAGTTTGACATTTGAAATTTGGGCCATCGACTTCATAGGACCATTCCCCATACCAACAAAAACAATAGGTGCAAGGTACATAATAACTGCAATAGAATATGTAACCAAATGGGTAGAAGCAGAACCAATAGACACATGTTCCAGTGAGATAGTTGCTAAATTTATTTATGAAAATATAATTACCAGATTTGGATGTCCAATAACCATAATCAGTGACCAAGGTTCACATTTTATTAATAAAATCAACAAAGCACTAACATACTAGTTCAAAATCGACCATCGACATAGTACAGCTTATCACCCCCAATCGAATGGAGAAATCAAGGTGTTTAAAAAAAAAATAACAAAGGGCCTAACTAAAATATGTAATACCGACAAGGATGATTAGGATGAAAAGATCCCTGCAGTACTATGGGCTTACATAACAACATACAAGCGTTCGACCGACCAAACACCGTTTTGACTAGTCTATGGACAAGAAGCAGTTGTTCCACTACATTTTCAACAAAAAACACCTGTCATAGCAGATATTTTACATATCAATGTCGAACAAGGAAGGAAGGACCAACTGATGCAATTAAGCAAGCTAGAAGAACATCGACTGATTGCTCTACAACACCAAGAAATCCAAAAACAACAGCAGAAGGCTTGGAATGATCGCAATATAAAAAACAAGAATATATTGGTATAGGACCTCGCCTTACTATATAATCGTATAGTCAAAGGAAAAACCAAAAAGTTACACACATAATGGATGGGACCTTACGTTGTCGAAGAAATTCATACCAACAGATCAGTCTGACTAAGGACGTTACAAGGCATAGTCTTTCGGAAACTTGTTAATGGTGCCTGACTAAAACAGTACAAAAATTAAAACAAGTTTAATAAAATAAAAATAAAAAAATATAACGACCATAACTGTTAGACAAAACCTATAAAAATCTAAAAAGGTTAAAAACAATAGACAAAACCAACACCCATAACCCAGGATGATAGGAAACCAGCGCTTCGACAATCGACATACCACCATCGACCGCTGGCATGATCGACATCGACCAACGACCCCGAAGGTCAAATCACGCCTTCATGACTACGGTCAGAAGGAGCACCAAAATCAAATCACCATTAACGCAAACCTGAGAGACCACACTGGACCATCACTTCCACCATTAATACACCCATCGACAGAAACGTCAACCACTCCACCTATAAATACCGGACCAAAAAAAGATCATTTACAGTATTTTGAAGAGATAAAGCAAGTCAATAATCAGAAAATTGAGAACCGAGAACCTATACAGAAGTCGAACAAGAAACCGACGAGATGGCACCGAAACAAACCAGATCCGCAGCTGCAAAGTCAAAGGAGCTGCAATCTACTAAAACCCCATTAATGAGGAGGTTAAGAAACATCAAGGACACCAAGGTACAAGAAACCTCATGGGTGAAAATGTGGGCCAAAATCAAGGAATGGGCCTATGTCGAAAAGAAACCAACACAAGATGCAGAGAAAATAAACCATAGTTTCATTATGAACTACATGAACACACCATTCATGGCGAGTTTTGGAGGAACGAAAGAAGCAGTGGTAAAATTCATCATCAGCCAGTACCACAACGAGAAATGTTACTTCGACAAACCAGTCAAAATCTCTGGCGAAGTCATATACAAACTGACTAGTCTCTCCAACCAAGGTGACCCAGTCCCTGTCGACAAAAAAGAAGGACTTGTAGAATGATTAACTGGAACGCCATCAAGGTAAAATTCAAAAGGTCTAATGATTAGTCAGATACAAGCCCGAACACCACAAATCATGGCCAAAATCATAGCAACATGGATCACACCTATAGGACGAGGATCTGAAGCTGGATATGCTAGAAGCGGTAGACACAATAGCAGAAATAGGAAAAGTATATAGATGGGCTCAGTATGTTGTCGACATGCTCAAAACAATCTATGATAAATGCCAGGAGTCAGGCAGGATTATAAGGTTCCCATCTTTGATAATTTGGATAGTGATGTACCACTTATGCCCAGTCGGGGACAAGTAGTTCCAATAGCCAAAAAAATTCCACATGTGGAGGTTCAAGCCATTTGCACATACTGGAACACTGAAAGAACTAGAAAATGGAAAATTATTGTTGGAAAACTGGCTCCAACACTTGAAAATCCAGATGACCAGATGGAGGGTGCCTCAGAACATCCGATGAAGTCTGCCGAAAATAGCACACATACAACTGGAACTCGACCACACTGTAGTTTGGTATATGCAGGGAGAAAAAGAAAAAGCAAAGCCTTGTTAGAATAATCAACCCATAGTTTACCCACTTAGACATTAATTCCATTATTTTTGTCTTATTTGCCTAGTTCATGTGTCCCACCTTGTACAAGTTGCTGTTTGCCTATCCATAGAGGTCAAACTTGCCACATTTGACTCATGTAGTGCATGGGAGAGATAAAGGAATCAATTTTGCTTTATTCCTGGCCTCCTAGGCAACCTTCTGCTTTTTCTGCTTTATTGCCTGCTTTTTCAGTGTTTTAAGGCAAAAGGAAAAGCTAGACTAGGTGAGGTTGACTTGTTTTTTGTCCTACACATCCTCCTCTCTTTTCTCCATGCAAAATCATATATGAGCTGCCATTCCACCACTCTTGAGCTTGCCTATGCCTTTTTGCCAATTCCTGAGCTCCATGACATATTTGGGATCAACTTTTTACACCTATGGGGGATTTGCTTATTTTTGGTAAGCCTGCTTTATGCTAGATTTGGATGCCTCCTCATGCATTAGATTCCTTGATGTATTCTATTTATTCAGCAGCCTATGTTATTACAGGTTTGGCTATTGTACACTCAGTTAATACAATTTAGTGTTACAGCTCTATATTCAGTCTCTTTCGTCAGCAATTTTGCATGATCAATTGATAATTGTTGTGAGTAAAATTAATCTCTTGCTGGCCTTAATTTCCACATGGTATTAGAGCCATTATAGGTTGTTTCTCTCCTTCAAAAATTGTTTTGCAGGTTCGACATCAAAGACTGGGAGCCTTCTACTAACAGCTGGGACAGATTTTCTAGAGCTATGGATCAATCACAGAAAACTATCTTGACTCCTTTCAATTTCTTTGAATGGAAAGAAGAGATGGAGATACTGTTGAGAGCGAAAGGCCTCTACAGGGTGATTATGGCAATAGAAGCAGAGCCCAATGCAACTGCACAGAAGATAAAATGGCACAACAGGAGGGATGAGGCTTATGGCCTCCTGTGCCTGAGTATTTCCAGAGACCTTCTTTTCCATCTCGATGGATTGACATAACCGAATGAAGTATGGGAGAAGCTTTCTGATCTTTTTGGAAAGACAGATGAGATGAGGGGACATCAAATCGAGAATGAGCTGATTTCTCTGAGTCCAACAAGCTTTGAATCCCTGCAGCTATATTTCTCCAAGTTCAAAGCACTAGTTTTGCAGCTGAAACAGTGTGGTATTGAAAAGAAAGATGATCAGCTCGTACTGGCCATCCTCTCGAAGCTGGGCCTTGATTATTCAGTGTTTGTTTCGACCTTCTATGCCACAAAACTGACAGCTCGAACCTGGAAGATGCCTAGCCTTGCAGATCTCATGGAATCTCTCACACAAGAAGAAGGACAAGCTGGTGATGATGGGCACCATCAAACCATCCAAAGATCAAGATTTGATTGATGGAGATTCGAGGGTGGATTCAAAAATAAAAAAGAAAGCTAAAAAGCCACCTGAGCAAAAGAGAGACAAGAAACAGTCTCCGGAGGATCAACAAGGTCCCAAGAAGAATAACCAGAAGAAGAAGAACAAAGGTGAAATGAACAAGTGCACATACTGCAATAAGGGAAATCACACTGAAAGCTCTTGTATGAAAAAGCAGATAGACATGCTGGCCAATCTCCTGGAGAAGAATGGCATCTCCCTTCCAGAAAGCTCAAAGAAGAGAGAAGGAGTATCAAGTTCAGATGACAGAGAGAGAGTTCATGCTCTAGTTGCTGGCACATCAAGCTCACTCAGTTTTATCATTGATTCTGGAGCTTCAAGACACATGGTTTCGACTAAGGAGGCCTTCTCCTCACTGGATATGTCAAAAGGACCATCTATTGTACTGGGAGATGAATCTCTCACTGAAAGTAAAGGCAAAGGAAGGATAGATCTTGATCATGGTCAATTCAGCAATGTGCTATATGTCCCTGGTCTCACCTCCAACCTCCTGTTAGTGTACCAGATGACCCACACCGGGTCTCCTAAGAAGGTCATATTCTCCCCCGATGAAGTTGAGATCACAGAGATTTCAACTGGTAGAGTCATTGCAAAAGGAGTTGTGAATCATGCTCAAAAGGTATACATGTTCTCACACTTCCTACCTTACTCAAACCCCTCTGCTCTTCTCATTCATGCTAATGAAGCCAGCAAGTTGTGGCATGAAATATTTGGCCACCTTAACTACAAATATCTTTCTGATCTTAGTGAAAAAGAGATGGTCATAGGGTTGCCCAAGATAAAAATTTTCCAAAGGAGTCTGCCAAGGCTGTATCCTAGGAAAACACCCAGAGCATAAGTTTGAGAGAGCTATTCATGAGAGAACCTCTGCACCCCTCGAGCTGATCCACAGTGATGTTTCTGGTCCATTCCCTCATATGTCCATGAGTTAGGCCAAGTATGCATTAACTTTCATTGATGACTTTTCCAGGTATTGCTAGGTTCAATTCCTGAAACACAAGTCTGAAGTTTTTGGCCTATTCAAAGTCTTTAAGGCTTTGGTTGAAAACCAGTCTGGAAGGAAACTCAAGGCCCTCAGATCTGACAATGGTGGTGAGTATGTCAAGTCTGAGTTTATTAACTATTGTGCAGATGCAGGTATTCATATGTAGCATTCTATCCCTTACACACCACAACAAAATGGTGTTGCTGAGAGGAAACATGCATGATGGAGGCCAAAAATTTGCCACCAAAGTATTGGGCCGAAGCTATCAACTGTGCAGCCTATATTCAGAATAGGGTGCCTCACAAACATCTTGATGGTATGAATCCCTTTGAAGCATGGAGTGGGCACAAGCCAGATGTGACCCATTTTAGGATTTTTGGCTCAAAGGCATGGGCTAGAATCCCGACAGAGAAGAGAAAGGCTTTGCAGCCCCAAAGCCAAGAGTGTCTTTTTGTTGGATAATCTGAAGATTCAAAAGGGTACAAGTTGATAAATTTGAGCACAAATAAAACCTTCATCGAAAGGTGTGTTCAGTTTGAAGAAGAACCCCTTGCAGAAGTGGAAGCTGGTGAAGCCTCTTCACCACCTGAACCTCAAGAAGTAAGTAAAGAGTTTGTTGAACATGCTGATTCTGATTTGTCTAATGGAGATGAGTTTATTGCAGACCCTAACAGCCCCAAAAGGACAAAATGGGAAGCCAAGACACTATATGTAGCAGGTGAGCTAGCTGGGGATCCCAATGACCCAAGGAGGACTAGATCTCAATTTGAGAGTGGTCTGTGCATGAAGGATCCTATGTTTGCTGAAAAATGATATTTGATGGTGGAGTCTGATCCTCAAACATATGAAGAAGCAGAAGGAGATCCAAGATGGCAAACATCCATGAAGGAGGAGTTCAGCTCACTCCAGAAGAGCAACACATGGGAGCTAGTGGATCTTCCTCCAGGGAGAAAACTAGTACAATGTAAGTGGGTCTATAAGACCAAATTTGCTGCTGATGGTTCACCACTGAAGTACAAGGCCATATTGGTAGCCAAGGGCTACTCACAGGTTCATGGCATAGATTACAATGAGACCTTTGCCCCAGTGGCAAAAATGGACTCCATCAGGCTAGCTCTAGCCATTGCAGCCTCAAGGCAATGTGAGGTACATCACATGGATGTAAAGTGTGCCTTTATGAATGGAGATCTCACTGAGGAGATATATATGCAGCATCCTCAAGGTTTTTCTACTAACCCTTCTCTTGTGTGCAGGTTGAGAAAGTCATTGTATGGGCTAAAGCAAGCCCCCAAGGCTTGGTATGCCAAGATTGATAGCTTCTTGCTATCACTGAATTTTGTTCGGTGAAAATCAGATCCAAATGTCTATTTGAAGTTAGTTAATGGTTCATTAATGATCATTGTGTTATATTTTGATGACCTCCTCATTACAGGAAGCTCACAGGCTGAGATTGCTTCCTTAAAAGGAGCTATGAACCAAGCCTTCTCCATGACAGATTTGGGGCTCTTAAGTCAATTTTTGGGGCTTGAGATCTCTCAAACCAAATATGGAATCAAGGTGCACCAGTCCAAATATTCCTTGGACTTGCTGAACAAATTCAAAATGAAGGATTGCAAAGCAGCAAAACTCCTTTCCTTTCAGGAGTGAAGCTGGAAGAAGCTGATTCTTCACCAATGGTAAACAATACACTGTATAGGCAATTGATTGGCTGTTTATTGTATCTGAAACATACTAGACCTGATATTTGTTATGCAATAAGTGTGGCTTCTAGATTCATGGATCAGCCTGAAGAGATCCATTGGAAAGCAACCAAAAGGATCCTTAACTTTGTTCAGGGAACAAGGACACATGGGATCTTCTATAAAGCAAAATCTGATCTTGAGTTGATTGGATTTACTGACAGTGATTGGGCAGGTGATAGCACAGACAGAAAGTCCACTTCAGGATATGTGTTCATGCTTACAGAAGGGCCAATCAACTAGTCAAGCAAGAAACAGAGTGCCATTGCACTCTCATCTACAAAAGCAGAGTACATAGGAGTTGTTAATGCAGCAACTCAATGTCTATGGTTGCAGGGTTTACTTGGGGAGTGTGGCTTCGAACCTGAGTACTCAACTACCATCTACTGTGATAACCAGAGTACCATTTGAATCTACAAGGATCCAGTTCTGAAGCAGAGAACCAGACACATTGAGATCCATATGCACTACATTAGAGAACTTGTGCATGATGGCACCATTCACCTACTCTTCTGTTCATATTTAGAACAAGTAGCTGATATCTTCACCAAAGCATTTTGTGAGAAGACCTTCAGAAATCTCAAATCACTGCTGGGGATTGCTGATCATGCTGTGAAAGCATGAGTGGAGACAAGATTCTACAATTTTGTTTTACAGTCCATGTTTAAGGGATGATTTTCCCAAGTTGGTTTTGCTTCTTTCCTTGTTTATTTGGACATGTAGTATGTAAAGGGTGACTAAGCCTTATTTCTAGGCCCTATAATTTTCTGATATATTACTCATAATTCAGGCTTAAGGGGGGGTGTTATAATAATCAACCCATATTTTACCCACTTAGACATTAATTCCATTATTTTTGTCTTATTTGCCTAGTTCATGTGTCCCACCTTGTGCAAGTTGCTATTTGCCTATCCATAGAGGTCAAAATTGCCACATTTGACTCATGTAGCACATGGGAGACCTAAAGGAATCAATTCTGCTTTATTCCTGGCCTCCTAGGCACCCTTTTGCTTTTTATGCTTTATTGCCTGCTTTTTCAATGTTTTAAGGCAAAAGGAAAAGCTAGACTAGGTGAGGTTGATTGTTTTTTGTCCTACACATCCTCCTCTCTTTTATCCATGCAAAAGCATGTATGAGCTGCCATTCCACCACTCTTTAGCTTGCCTATGCCTTTTTTCCAATTCGTGAGCTCCATGACAGATTTGGGATCAGCTTTTTACACCTATGGGGAATTTGCTTATTTTTGGTAAGCCTACTTTATGCTGGATTTGGATGCCTCCTCATGCATTCAATTCCTTGATGTATTCTATTTATTCAGCAGCCTATGTTATTACAAGGTTGGCTATTGTACACTCAGTTAATACACTTTAGTGTTACAGCTCCATATTCAGTCTCTTTTGTGAGCAATTTTGCATGATCAATTGATAATTGTTGTGAGTAAAATTAATCTATTGCTGGCCTTAAATTTCCGCAAGCCTCTCGACTATTACCCAACAGTCGAAGAGATCTTCTGCGAGCTAGCTTGACAATCAATCACAAAATTATCCATACCAGCAAAGGCTAAGGAAGTAAACCTAGAAATGGAGGAACCACTAACAGACCAGGAGAAGGAAGAATACTATGAACTTTGACTACACATCAACACCTTCGTGTTGAAAGAAACACCAGTAGAGGACACCAATAGACTAAAAATAACAATCATACCACCAACGATCCAAAGGGGAAATACACCAACAGAGTAGCAGGTAACCAAACCAACTGAAGAAAGTATCAATCCAGTTCAACAGCAGGAGGGAGGAGAAGAATTAGAGGAATACATTGAATCCAACAATCTTGAATATTCCATAACCAAAGAAAAAATCAGAAAGCTAGCAAAGGAAATAACAGCCGTAAGAAAAAAGGAAACTGAGACAAAAGGGAAGGGGAAGTGCAAGCTGATCCTTTCAGAATAAGAAGATGAAGAATAATTAATAGATACCACCGTTGACATTATAGAAAATGTTGTAGCGAACAAAGTTCCGATCGAGACGCAGTTCAGGCGCTTTGTCGAGTCAGGAGCACAACAAGGTCAACTGAAAAAGGTAAAAAGCACAAACACTTCAACGACTGAAAAAATTGTCGATTTAGTTTCTACACCTCCATTCCCATCTTCGAACCAGATCACACAAGAATAAATTCCATAGATACCCACCATAATCCCAGTCAACATATGCAAAAATGCTATGCCAGAAACCTTGAGAGAGAGGTTCGACCAAGATAGTGATTTCCAGGCATACATTGAGAAATTCCCTGAACTACTCACCTTTGTCCAGAAGATCACCACCAAATGTCCTCTAATTGAAGCTAGCAGATCAAGGCAGCTCATTCCTCCACAACCTGGACAAATAACCCATAATCAAAGGTCTGTGGGAATTATAAAGTCGACATTCGTGAGGAACCTCGACAAGACATCTCAAGTTGTCACAAGTCGAACTTCATGCTTTATCCTCGACGACATCCCATACCCTCCATTAGCCAATGAGCCAGTAAGAGATGTGGAAGAAGAGAACTTGGAATAAATCAACCGGGTCATCGACAACCTATTCTCTGACGGCCCAGATGATTCACCACCACAAGTCGAGGACTTGACACCAACTGACAATATCCCTACTACATGAATTACACCCAACCATTCACCATCTCCACCTCCACTTCCCAATCTAGAACCCTTACCAAACCTTGAACCACCTGCACCTGAACCCTCTGCACCTGAACCCTCTACACCTGAACCATCTGCAAAAAATCCCCCAGATACACATCCAGCTCTAGAGCTAACCCAAGAAATCCATCCAGAAGTTCCACCGACCATTGCAGATCAGCAACCAGAAAACCCACCACAAAAAAATCAACCATAGGAGAGTCTACCCCTTGGATACTCACAGGCACAACAACAGGAAGAAAAGGATAAACATAAGAGGAAAAGAGACAGAAAGAAGAAGGACCACCAAAAAGAGTCATAGCAGACAATGGTCCACATTAGCCAACTTGGGTCGACCACTACAGTCGACACAACCAAGCTAAAAGATGGAGAGTTAGGACAACTCTTAGAAACTTTGGCCACTGAAGCAAAAACAATAAGCCAGATCAGACACAAGGATCTCGATGACACTGAGAAGGAACAAATCGAATTCCTGTTAAAATGTAGAAACTTAGCACAATCTATAATACCAGGACCGATGGAAGCTGACACCGACATGCCACTATAAAAATCATATCAACTGTTTGAGAGTGTGGTGGAGACCTTACAAGTACACATGCAAAATACAATAGAAGAGAAAAAAGAAGGGACATCAAGATTGTTAATGCAACAGTACACAACATTTTCAGAAGCATACAAAGTGCTACAAGACCACATGGAAGAATCTATGATCACAGAAGAGGTACTCTGGGACTGGCCTAGTTATTACGGGCAAGTATTTAAGTAGACTCGAAAAACTCAAGAACAAATTCAAGAATTGGAAAAGAGAAAGAGCACTAAAGAAGCAATGAGAAATACAATACAAGATCAAATTGTTCCAGAGATAGCCAAGTTGCAGATACTCTAGAGACAAGCACACCAGTGGGTACATCAAGCACTTCCAAGATTGGAGAAATTAGATACCATCTGCCCACAGATGAAAAGACTGCTAGAGACAATAGAAGAAAAATACTAGTTCATGGGACCCGACGTGGAAAGAATAGTAGACCTTTCCATTTAGGAGAAGATGTCGACTTTATCAAGCATTACAACATTGACCATCGACATCCAAAAAGTACTTCAAAGTTGGACAGAATTTAAACATCAACTGGCTGTTACAACAGAAGTAATCATTGAAGTGTGCATACAGAAGTGATCAAACACCTGACTACATAGCCCATGAAAAAAAAACAATAAAATAACTATCTCAGACAGTAAAAATTTTGAGTACCTCCCCTGTTCTTCGGGACGAAGAAAGAAATTGTTCTTGGGGGAGATGTTGGAGGAGCTAGTTGGTGAGCTAACTAAATCGATTAGCCAACTAATTAGAGATTAGGTCAGCTGCATAAGGTCGTGTCGGTTGACGGAACCGACAAGTATTTATATGTAACTGTTTGTAAATCATATATATTAGGCTGTTGAGTCAGATGAGAACTTGGTTCAGTTCTGTGTTTGTATGGACCATCATGGTATAATATAATTTGTGATTCTACATATATATTCTTATCTCTTGTATCTATTATGTCTGTATGCTTTAATGTGTATTATTGGTAACCCTTTGTGATCTGTGAGATTACAACAACCATCTACGGTTTGGCTAAACACCACCTGGACAATCTGTGATTAATGCTGGAACGGTGTCGCCAGCATCAGATTGCATTGAATTCCAAGAAATGTATTTTCTGTGCACCCTTTGGTATATTACTTGGGCACATCATCTGCAAAGTTTTGTTGGTAGATCCAGAAAAGATTGCGCTAATCCTCAATTTACCACCGCCGACAAACATAAAAATGCTTCGAGCAACACTGGGCCACACAGGCTACTATCGCAATTTTATCATGGGATATGCTGCAATTACCACTTTTATGGATAAGTTGCTAAAGAAAGATGCTGCATTTTAATGGACTCAGGAATGTCAAGGAAGCTTTGACACCTTGAAGGCCAAGATGTCCTTTGCACCCATATCGGTTTTTCCTGACTGGAATAAGGAATTCCATGTGCACGTTGATGCCTCTTCTATTGCGCTGGGGGTTATTCTTGCAAAACCAGGCGAAGGAGACTTGGATCATCCCATAGTGTATGCCAGTATGAAGTTATCGTTTGCTGAACGGAATTACACCATGACTAAAAGGGAAGGCCTGGCGATGGTATATGCTCTGCAAAAATTCAGGCATTATTTGTTGGGTGGACACTTTAAGATATTCACTGATCATTCAGCTTTGCAATACCTAGTAAATAAGCCTGTGTTGGGGGGGAGAATCTGCAGGTAGTTTCTTTTGTTCCAAGAATTTGATTTTGAAATAGTGGTAAAGCCAAAAAAATTGAATGCTGGCCTAGATCATCTAACACGTATTGAGAATGGTGAAGAATGCACTAATATTTACGATGGGCTGCCTGATGCGCAATTATTCGAAGTTGAAATTGTAGACGATTACTATGGCCCCATTGTTCAGTTTTTATATACTGGCATCGCCCCTGTAGATATGTCGATTAGCTAGAAGAAGTAGCTTGTCGTCAAAGCTTTTGATTTTTCACTCATTGCGGGACAACTCTATAAACTTGGATCGGATTAGATACTATGACGATGCATCTTACCGCATGACTTAGGGTCCCATTCTAGAGGAAGCGCACACAGGTGTTGCGGGAGGTCACTGCGGAGGCCATACCACTACCCGGAAGGTGTTGCATGTTGGGATTTGTAGGCCCATGTTGCATAACGATGCCACAAACTATGCCAGGAGTTGTGATCTATGCCAACAAGTTGGTAAACCATCACGGAGAGATGAGATGCCACTGGTACCGCAGGTGACTTTGAAACCATTTGATAAATGGGCCATTGACTTTGTGGGTCCTATAAATCCACCAGGTAAGTGCACTGGCACCCATTATATTATCACTGCAACTGACTATCTGAATCGGTGGGCAGAGGTTGCACCAGTTTTTGATTGTACCACCGCAACAACAACTCGGTTTATTTTTTAGAACATTGTGACATGATTTGGGTGTCCTTGAATCCTAGTGAGTGACCAAGGTAGTCACTTTGTCAACCAAATGATAAAAGTGCTAACTGAGGAGCTTCTGGTACAACATAATCGAAGTACTCCCTGCCATCCATACCAAAATGGTATTGTTGAGGCCTTCAACAAAATCTTGGAGACAGCACTGACCAAGGTATGTAACACCAACCATGATGAATGGGATCTGAAAATTCCTGTAGTGTTATGGGCCTATCGTACTACCTGAAAACATATCACAGGCCACACATCGTTTAACTTGCTTTATGGGCAAGAGGAAGTCATGCTGATGGAGTACATCGTTCCCAGCTTGCGCATTTCTGTAACAATGGGCATGGCTGAGAAGCATTAGAAGCATGTGTTACGCAACTGATTCAACTCAACGAGGATCACTTCATTGCAGGATTCCAACAACAGGTTGTGAAATATTGACAGAAGGCATTGCTTGATCGCCATATTAAGCACAAATATTTTGCAGTAGAAGATTTGGTGCTATTATATGATAGTAAGTTTATCAAGCATCCAGGTAAGTTACAAATGCATTGGCTAGGTCCCTATCATGTTCAGTCTATTACCTCTGGAGGCGCCATGTAGTTGTAGCAATTAGATAGTGTCGTGTTACCAAAGCTCATTAATGGGAGTCACTTGAAGCCTTGTAGAACAGGGCTGATGATGCACATCACCTAAAGCGCTGAAAAAAAAAAAACATTTCCGAGTTCAGCATAAAGCAGTGAGCCTTGGGAGTGAAGCTGCGCAAAGAAGATACAGTTGTTGGAAGTAGTTGGTCGACCATTCGCGACAGTTTCTGAGCTGCGGGATGGTAAAATCAGGTAATAAATGCAGGTAGTTAAACTAGTTGGATGGGGGCGCTTGTTGAAGCGACCCACATTAATGGGTGATCTGACTGTTAGTCGCATAAGATCACCAATGGATTTGGTGTCATTAATACCTGATGGAAATAATGGTGCAGTTAGATTTGATAATGATGGATTTGGAATTAGAAGTGGCTATAAAACACTGCATGGGAGGCATTAGTTGGCATTATTCAGTTGTGAGAGCTGAAGTAGAAGGTGAATTGGGTGCAAAGTATTGAGCTAAGTGTTGAGTATCATTCGTGTTGTTGAGTATATCTTCTGGTTTTGTGGGGTAAGGGATGTTGAGCGGCCTTGATGCCATTGAAATTGCAAGTGAATACAAGTCCCTTGTTTGGCCCACGGTTATAGAAGAGGAAGTTATGAGTATACCAGTGGGTTTGTCGTCCATCCCAAAGTGGAAATGCCAGGCTCAGAGACCTAGTCCGACACCCCCTGAGAAGCGGCAAACTCACACCTCTGTGCAAATGCGAGAAGAAGGCACTGCCTAGACGGGGCTGTCGAGCTCAGCTGCGATTGAGTCCATGAGGCCCCAGGGTGTCTCGATGAATGATATATTGGGATACGTTTCTCCCATGTGTCCAAGCGCTAAGCCACAGAAGCTGTCAAAAAACCAGAAGTACCCACCCAAGTTGCCACCACTATGAGAAGGGATAACATGCCCCGTCGATATCATCCCTTCGTTGATCAGTCTCAAGTTCAATGACCATGACTTGATTTTGCTTAAATATGTTTGGGATGAGCCCTATGAGTCTGTTACGACAGTGCCTAGTGGCCCCATTCAGCAAATTCCGAAGCCATGGGCTAGTGGCTTAGAGAAATCTAGATTGTTGGGGCTCATCAATATGCCCCACTTTGGCCGTTTGAATGAAGTGCATTCATGTGCCAAGAAACTGTTGGCATGCTTCCATGGAGGGACGATTTGTCTAACTACACCGATCCCTGTTACTATCGACTTGATTTCCAGCATTATTGGGTTGCCTAAGGCTAGGTAGGACCCAACGCAATATATAGATGGATGAGATACAGACAAAAGGCTTGCGAAGCAGCTGAAGGAGCACTTCGGGTTACAACAAGATGGTCGTGCCTATCACATCGACAGTATCAACTCACAGATGGTGTGAATTGGCACCAGAATTCTAGCTAGCAAAGTTGTTCACGGAAATCGACCTGTGCAACGCAATTTAATAGTTGTCTCCTGTGCTTAGAAATGTGTGGAGGGAGTTCAGATGAATTGGTCATTATTTTTGTTAAATCGATTTCTATTCAATGTGCTTGCTGCTCAGAGTGGGAGCCCCTTTTCTTATAGTTGGATCTTGATTCTCATCACATTGGTTGCTTGGATGGAGCTAGAGGACTACCAGCTAATTATGGTTGAGGCAACCAAGGTTTGTCGCGATGCTCGTTATCAAAACTTATGGTGGGTCTAAGAACCCAGTCGCCAAACAGATTATGCGATTCATTTTTGGATCTATTGGGAGGAACTATAGGTGGCCACTGTAACTGTTATAAGAATATCTCCCTACATCATGGCCAAGTATCAGAGGATCATTCGATTTGTCATTGGACCCCACTCCATTCATATTCAGGCTAGGCGGGATCCCGATAAGCAATGGCTACCATTTACTTACAAGATTACCACAGAATATTTGGACACAAGTGTGAAAGAATGACTAGGTGACTGGTGCATCCTAGTGAGTCAAGAGGAGTTAGATAAGGAGATACCGTCAGAAGCCCCTGAAGACCCTATCCCACCGAGACTCTAACAATGAGTCATCCACGGACCCTAAAGATGTTGCATAGCAGATGCAAGAGGAGACTCGCACCAAATGGGGATAGGAGTACAAGGCTAGCAGCGGTACTAAATTCAGATTAGAAGATCAATTGCAGTGGCTTATCAAGGCCGTCATGGATTCATCTACAGCTATGACTACGACAATCCGTGAATCGAACCAGGCAGAATTTGGTACGGTAAGAACTAAGCTAGAATCCATTTTTGATATTGTTTCCAAGAAACCATCAGTACAACCTCTATTACAGGATAGCCTGTCGATCAGCACTGAGCCCTGGGTTCGGATCATGCAATTTCCCCCGACTACGATCAACACAGGAAATGTAGAAGGTTCTCAGCAGTTGCACCCAATCCAGAGCATGACTCTGGACCTAAACAAGCTGTCCACTACAAAATTGGTTAAGTTGCAGCATGGCGTCGCACTGGAGTTGGCAGCATGGCAACATGCATTGAAGACAGGTTATATCAAAGCCCGGGATTTTGCTAAGCAGCTAAAGAAGGATGTTGTGGAGCTACACCAGGTCCCTGTGCAGTTTGCCGAAGAAAAATTACAAGAAATCAACACGCTCAAGGCGACACAGGCTGAGATGCAGCAGAAGGCTGCTGCAGAGATTATGGATCTCAAGAAGGTGCAAGATCGATTGATTGTGGAGAAAGCAAAGCTTTGTGCGCGGTATAGAGAATTGGACCGGGATATCTTTGTGGCTTGTCAGGACTTGGTTGATGCCACCACTGAGCTCACCCTAGTTGAGAAGGCCTAGTGATTGGGGAAGACCTTGATTCAACTTCAAGACCATAACTTACTGCTCCAGGCTCAAGCACAACCCACTACCCCGTCAGAGCAGGTTGCGGAGCGTAAGGCCTCCCTCGAGGAAATTGCTACTTAGTTTAGCCACATGGAGCAAGAGGCCAAAGCTATTATGGAGGAAACCACGTAGTTCTGGCAGAGTATTGTTCAGGATTAGCAATTGGACCAACTCACTGTACAGGTGCAGGAACGAGAGGGTCAATTGAAAACTTTGAAGTTGATGCTTAAGGCCATGCCATTGATGGTACAAATCCCCTGTGTCACCGAACTAAAGGATCTCCAGTAGCGCACTATCTGTGCCCAAGAGTGCCAGCAAAATCGCCATGAGTAGTTCGATGAATTCCAAGATCTTAGCGTCCAATTAGCTGTTAAAAATGCCGCCACACTGCAGGATATTTAGGAGAGTTGACAAATGGTTGACAGCAAGGCTACTGAGGAGCACCCGGTCCAGTGAATGGTGAGTAATTGTCAGAATACCGCTGCTAAAGTGCAGCTCCAAGTTTGGGACGTTTCCCAGTAATTTGTCGATTTTAAGGATAAGATTGTTGCATACACCTTGTCAACTTGACGTGGATCGAGGACGAGCCACAAAACTGTGTTGGGGGCTTGTTGGCAAAAGGTTGGGGCGAGTGAGTTGCACAATGTCGCGGTAGTTGCACAAGCTCACATGGCACTGCGTAAGGGCCATTTAGCGCGATGAGTGGAGAAGTAACCACTTTTGGGATATTTTATGTATATGTGGGCCTAATTTTGTTGTAATAAGCCATTAGTGGTTAGAAATTAGTTAATAGTGGACCCTTGCGGTGAAGGAATAATCCTATTTATAGATCCATTTTTGTAACGATAAAAATACATGTTTTTGGCATCGCAATTGGTGCACTCTGTGTTAGGGATTGTTCTGTCTTCACTGGGATTTTGTCTGGGTTTCTTTTGATGCACTCTCTGGTTTTCGAGAAGGATGGTGTAATGTGGCATGTTTGTGCAAGATTGATATAAGATGTGCTGAGTATGGTTCAATCTTTATTTGTTGTCTGTTATGATGCTGCAGTACTGCTTTTTGTTATAATGATGCAATGCAACTTATGGAGATCTGTTATGATGCTATGACTCTATTTTTGATACAATGATGTGACTTAGTTTCTCCTTGCTTTGTTAATGTGATCTGTTAAATATTTGTGACTGTTGAATGTGGTATGATTTTTCATGATTAACGCTATGATAAGATAGGGTGATCGCATAAGTCATGCCCCCCCCCAGTCCGATCCCCATGTCCTCCTTCCCCACTGTCGAAAAATTGGTTCTAACAGCTCTCCCTTGAACACCTCAGGTGAGACCTCATCTGCTTCGTAGATGTTGCTGGGTAGGGTAAAACCTGTTCGGGCCGGCGCTTAGGGATATCACGCTACAGGATGTCGATAGAGTTGGAACCCCTGTTGACGAGGCTTTGTTGGTGGATTGCGCCAACAGTATGTTTTGCAATACTATCCAGATCAGCCTCTACCTTTTTGGATTCTTCGTAATTTTCTACTAATGTCGTAACCTTAACTGCCCTTTTAACAAACATTTATATGGGTGGATACACTTATGTAGTGTAGTATTCAACCAAATATTCTTCAACTGGTATTATCACAACAATAAATCTATTTAATAGAGTAGTCAACCTCTGATTGAACTCTTGAACCTTTTCTTTCTTTTCTATCCTCATAGACAACAATTCCTTCATGAGTACGATTGCAGTTTTTCGGTTGCCAAATTTACATATGAACACCTTTTCGAAACCATCCCAGTCGACTATTGAGATAGCTTGGAGACTAAAGTACCGTGAGCAAATTCTAGGATAAAAAATATATGGGAACAATCTGCAAACGACATCTTCATGTTCAACATTTAGAAGATTCAATGCGAGATAAAATCTGTTTAAATGATCTTCCACAGAAATACCTTTTCCAGAATCAAATTTTGGTAACACTCTTTCTGGGTGCTTACGTAAATCATGTAATGGCGCAACCAGGATGAGTGGTCCGCTCACTCTCCACGCATATTAGTTAACAATTCCAGCCATAGTTTGAGGCGAAGATTGTGGCGGGGAATGTGGAAAGAGTTGAGTTGTAGGGGATTTGGGTCCCAACTAATCAAGGGCATCAATGATTTCTTAGAGAGATAAATATAATAGTTCTTTTAAATTTTCTCCAAGCACCAAATCATGTGTGTATGAGATTCTTTTCTTAGGGTCTTTCCTTTTGGGTTATGAAGGAATTACTTTCAATCCTCCAAGTTTCTGAAAATGATGTTTTTATTCAAACATGATAGTGTATAAATGTTCTTTGTTTTCTTCTTCAGAATCTAACCTTACTTTTTCTTCAGTTTCAAGATCGAAATCTTCTTGGAAAATCATTTCAGATGTGGTTCTAGTGGAATATTTTCTCACAAACGGATTTCCTTTTCTATCCATGCACTGAGGACCCTCCCTCTAGCACCAAAATATGTTGATTCCCGTAAATTCCCAAGCATTGACAGTAGGGATTCTCTTCAGTAAGCAATCCCAACTATATCATCCACTGTTTGGTATGGGGAATTCACCTTGTTAATGGTTTGGATAGCATAGATTGATTTGTTTAAGTTATTTACTAGTTGTGGCCCAAATAACAGTTTATGTGATTTTTAGAATTAAAGGATGAAATGCAAGTTCCTAATTAAATGCATATAATTGAAAAACACAAACCACACTTGCGATGCCCAGGTTCTTACCTCTTGTCTTACCACTCCTGCCTTATCAATTATATATTTATTCTTAAACTATGCTAAATGTCCTATCCTATCCTCTCCTATCCTATCTTATCCTATCCTATCCCAGCAGAGAGCAAGTTTTAATTAAGAGTAATATACTGGAAATGTTCATATAAGTCTCACATATAGTTGTTCCAGCACAATATTCACATTTATAGCAAAAATAATACCAAAGATAGCTCTGATATAATAAAACAATTTATTACTCATTTCGCACATAAACATTTGCATAGAAAGTATAATCATTCATCACCAATGAAGTAATTCAAGAAAGTTAGAAAAATATCAAAGTATATGTTATGAATGCAAGAAGAAGTAGTTCCACATTAAACATTCCACACATTATGGAAAAAATTTATGTGCGGGATTTTCCCAGCAAACGTATCCTTCTTATTAGCAAAAAATTGGTTCTCTTAGAAAATAGTCCAGCTTCTATTATGCTAGCAAAAGTTCTTTCTCTTTTCTTTCCTCCTTTATTTATATTACACAAGAGTTTTTCCTCTAGTAACTCCTCATTCACGCTAACTGTAGAAATTCCTAAAATTTGTCATTTTGTGCTTACATGTCACATCCCCACCTCTCATACCGACGATGGAGAAGGACGGGACTAGGCTGTTGTTGTCGAATGGGAAATATAGCCCCATGAACACAAACATAAGAATGCATTGGAATAAAAACATATACAAATGCATAAGACATGTAAATATAACAGAAGCAAATACATTTTGTTCAACACATTCAAGCATTCATCATGTTCATAATAATTTATAAAAGAAATACGGTTGCATAGATTGAATGCACAAGAATACTTATCTGGAGAAGAATATTTCCCGCAACTAGCTACGTCGCTGCAACATTCCACCCAACCATAGGCCAGGGTGCTCATCAATCTCTCAGCACCACTTCCACCCACAAGCTGGGCATGATTCCACAAGGCACTAGGGAACAACATGATTAAACACAACAATACCATACATACATAGTCAAGCCAACACACCGTTGGTTTTCACATACTGTTAAGGAAACAATACAATAACATGGGGGTTCCTTTGACTTACTCAGCCAAGCAGGCTTTACATCAAACACATTGTAGACCAATTAGCAGATGGTTCCTCACACTTACTCTGCAAATCCATCACAAGGATGCACATAGCCGTACAATGCACATGCTGGGTATGAAGGAAAACGTTTTTCAACCAAGAGTGATTTGTTGAATGGGGAGATCAACCCCTGGGTGAGAAACCCAAATTTAGCAATGATTCAATGGGTTCACATAGGAAAAAATGACTCTTACCAATCCCAATCTCATGGATTTGAACTCAGAAACATTTATGGGGTTCACATGGCCGAAATGACCCCTTCCAAACCCCAAAATGTAGATCCATCTTCTTAGGCACTTAGCAAAACAAAAAACGACTTCCCAGCCATGGTGAAAAATGGGAAACCACATAAAAACAAGGGGAAAAATCCCAGCTTGCTCACAGGGGAATATAAGACTCTAATACTTACAAAGTGGATTTCATATTAAATATAATATTAAATATAAGACTCTAATACTTACAAAGTGGATTTCATATTAAAAATAATATTAAATATAAGACTCTAATACTTACAAAGTGGATTTCATGAGCGATTATAGTGTAAATATATTAATAGTGGTAAGAAGATTAAAAAATATTTCTTTGTATAAAACTAGGTAGAGACTGGATTCAAAACCATACAAAAATATATCATAGAAGAAATGAAAAAAAAATGGCAGCTAATAGAATTGAAATGGAATCCAAAAGGTCATATGGAAAATGTAACACCCTGGTTTTGACCCCGTTGCATTAAATGTACATGATGTATATATTGTAATGATCATGGTGCGGAGCTAAAGGCCAAGGCCCCACCATTGATTGATTATGCTATGTTTCGGATTTAAATTGTCATCGATGGTGTATCGGGGCATGCGACATATATCAAGTTTATCATCATGTAAATATGCATCTTTAATTAAAATGAACCCCGACCATCTATATTCACAACAACTATAATGAGAAGGGGCATGATTTTCACAAGGATAAAGGTGGGGGAATTTGTCAAATCTTGGCCAATGGGGGGAAAAAGCCATGTGTCATCTTTCATTGTTTTATCCAACCACTACCATTAAAAATTACCGCTGGTAGTTGGGGTAGTTATGACTGGGAGTGGAGTGTGGCAGGACTGTCAGTCCTTTCCCACACGCACACTCCACCAGCAGGGTTGACCTCACAATGGCAAGAAACCACCGCCATCACTCCAACAGACGGGACATACTACTCTCTCCACGATGGTGCAAAAAAATTCACGCACTTCCGACCACTATGTGTTATCTACATTTTCTTTTCATGCCACATGGGAGTCTGGTTGTTCCCACATACAGGCTTCTTCTTGTTTTGGTCTCACGCATCCAAGAGAGAGGAGTCGCCTCCACTGTCATTCACATTTTTCCACCACGAGGAATCGGGTATGTTCTCGACCCGCTTTTGGAATTGGGTGTAAAATCTTCCTTCACACACTGGGTTCTACGTTGTTGTCACTCACACAGCAAGCTGGGAGCTGTTCGGTCACTATCACCCATGATTTTCTTGTAGAAGCCATTTTACGTTTAGGGATTGTGTTGCGGTCTGTGTAATTATTTTTCGCTTAATTGGTTGTCCAAGGCGGACTGTTGTCTTTCCTCATGTTTTAATTGTGTTTGCTGTTGCGTTTAGGACTGTTGTAATTCACTTGGGAGTCGTTTTGGCCACGATAGGGCCAAGAACGACTCAAGAGTTGTTTTCCCTATTAAGCTGTAACAACCGATTGATTGCATGTGTGCAATGGTTGGTATTCGGATTGTGTTGGGAGCAGGGATGGGGGCTTGGTTTGCTTGATAGACATGGTGTGTTTGGAAACCACATAGACAGAGCTAGAGGGCTGGATTTATTCTCCACAACCCCTGAATAGTATTGGAAGGGAATGCAGGGCTTGAGGAACTGTGTAGCAGAGAAAGGAATGATTCCTTGTGTTGGGTGTGTGTGGGTGTCTTAGAAGCCAGGCTAGTTCTGGTGTGGGTGTTCCTAGCTCTATAATGGGCTCACCAGATAAGCATTTAGCCTTTCCCAACTCCTGGATGACCTGATAAACCTGACCATGGTGGCTTGGTTGTCTTGTTGATGGCCTGATAAACCCAACTATGTTGTCTTGGCTATGTTTTGTGTATCCTTGGCTATGTGTAAGCCTGCTTGTTCGCTTATTCCTTGGAGAATCATGCCCAGCTCAGGGGTGGCAGCGTTGCTGAGAGATTAAGGAGCACGCTGGCCTATGGTTGGGTGGAACGTTGCAGCGACGTAGCTGGTTGCGGAACGAGTTCTTTATAAGATAAGTAATCTTGTTTATTTTACTTCTGCAATCCTATTTTTTGTTAATGAATGTGATGAACATGTTGAATGCTTGTATGAACAGATGTTTGCTTCCGCGGTGTATGATAAATAATTGCATCTGTGTATGTTCCACTTCAATGCATCTTGTTTTCAGCATTCTGTTTCAGCATTTTTATTCATGTACATGTTCATGGGACTCTTAGACGGATGGTTAACGCCATGGTAGCGTCCTCTTTGCCGGTCAAAGGGTCGGGGACGTTACAGAAAAATTGTAAGAAAGAGAAGTAATGAATATCTCCAAAGAAAAACATCGTAAAAAGGAATGAAGATGGTGAAGCATCATTACGAGGACACTACCAAGAGTCAAATCAGACTCAATGATGTAGAGAAATGGGAGACTAGACATGGTTTCTCCAAACATCAAAACCATATGTTTAGTGATCTATTAATACCGACAAATGTTACATATTAATACATAAGGTTTTGGCTTAAAATCCAATTTGATATTATATTGAAAAAAATTATGTTCAAATTTTTTAATGCAAACATAGTTACCAAGCTATGTTCGAAATGGAAATCCAATTTGATATTATATTGAAAAAATTTATGTTGGAAAAAAATTGGATAATATATCTAAAAATTCAACATTCCACACTATTTATAAAAAACGTAACTTCTAGTATTTCTAATAAAATTGGATAATATATCTAAAAATTCAACATTCCACGGTGTTTTAAAAAAAAACCAGCTAGAAGTGTAAAGAACAATATAGATGAAAGGAAGTCTTGATTTACCATGACAATTAAATAGATATACATCTTACCACTGAATTAATCTCTTCAAATTCCTATTTATTTATGTCAAATCTTCTCTCTGCAAATTTCCCATATCCTGTTCCAATCAAACTAGAAATTGAAAGGAGATCTTTCACATGTCACTAAAAAGTTACACTCTCTATGTCTACTGTTGAACAAAATGCGTTATGAAGGTTAGAACCGCAACAATTGTAAAATCTATGCCATAAATTCTGGCTTTAGATTTCATCATATGTGTCTGTGTTTGCTGGAAACAAAGGAGAAGGATGGAATTTAAATCATTAAAAAAATTACTAAATTTGCTACCTCTGGATACCATCAAAAACATTCAACAATGAATCGAATTTGATCAGTTGACTAGGCTGAATCGACGAATTTTAGTCTTTGGCTGATTCGGCCGAATCTAGTAACTAAGTCTGTAAATTCCTGTTAATACGATCACATTCCTCTTCAATTAATAGATGTTAAGGTAGTTGAATGGATTCAATTCTTCAACGATCAATCTATTCATCATTGGTGAAAGTGTTACTGGTTCAGAGTTCATTTGCTGGTGGTTAATTGATGAATCGATCTCACGTAGCAACTCAACGACTTGCCATCTCCCAAGATCTTTTCTGATCAAAGTTTTCTAGAGGTCAAGCCTGTAGAAAACACCCATCACGTTTCCTCAGTGAATCTTTCCTTCTCCGTTGGAAATAATTAATTACTCGCTAATCCATAATCAAATCAGCCGACTCTGTAGCAGGTCAGAAAATGTCATTAAGGCTGACAAGATAAAGAGTTCAGATCTCTCGTATATAAGATAGTAGAATTTTGTTGTTGAAGCTAAGTTTCTAGGTAGAGAGTAATTACAGTCTTTTAATGTTAAGTTAGTCAGTCGGCAGAAATTTTCTATATGAATAAGGATATTGTAAATATGATATAACAAACAAGCAGAATAGAACAAAGAGGAGAAGTGCAGAGGAGAAGAAGAAAAGCTCAGTGAAGAGTTTGAAGCTCAAGCTTCTATGTTTTTACCAAGTTTGTATTTATGGCTGTAAGTTTTGTTATGTCGTCACATGAAATATAAATATTTAAGTTTATGGTTTAATGCAAGTTCTAGTTAGCCGCATATCTTCACCATATTTACCTGAGTGAATGTTGTTTACATTTATTGTGAGTGAAATACAAAAAGAATCCATAAATATTTCACTGTGTAAAAGTTCCTAGTTTTAGGCGCAGAGGTTCTACACAAATCTTGTTTATTATTTTCTTATATGATATTGTGAGTGAGTCGCAATATAGTTGTGTCATAGTTAATCCTAAGTTACTGCACTAAAAAGTGTTTTTCATATTCCTAAGTCTTTAGACTAGGAAATACAAAGTTGTTTTGTTGAAGTGAAAACTTTGTCGCACATGAGTTAGTGGCAACCAAATTCATGTCGTAGTAAAATCCGGTAGAAGCCTAAGTAAAAGTGTGTCGAGGTGAAAATTCCACGCACCTACTCCGTCGCAATAACTCTTTTGCAACTCAATAACACTGCACAGTAGTTCTGTTGGGCAGTAATTTCTTCGCGTAGTAAATTCCGTCACAAGAAACTTGAATCACAAGTTTTGGAAAAAGCAAAAAGGGGAAAACAAAAGGTTGTGCTGCTCGGTAACTCAAGTTAATTGCCTTGACCGCCGTTTTTGCCGAGATTTGGTATCAGAGCTACTTTAGGAAATAAATCTTGTCCTGAAAAGGAGAAATTAATTTTCTAAGGAAAGTTAAAAATATTAAAAATGGCTTCTATTTCCGGTCCAAATATGTCGAGTTTACAAACTCTAATTTTTACAGGAAAGAATTATGAATATTGGTCTCTAACAATGAAGGCTTTGTTTAGAGGTCAAGATGTTTGGGATATTGTCGAGAATGGTTATGAAGAACCAAGAGATCAAGCGGCATATAATAATCTCTCACAAGATGAGAAAGATAACCTGAGGGAACAGAGGAAGAAACATGGAAAAGCTCTGTTCTACATACATCAAGCCATGGATGAAAGCATACTCCCAAGAGCAGCAACAACAATTACCGCAAAGCATGCATGGGACACATTGGGGACAACCTATCAAGGTTTGGACAAGGTAAAGACTTCAAAGCTAAAAATTCTAAAAAGAGATTTTGAATCTCTGTCCATGAAATATTTAGAGTCAGTAGACTCATTTTATACCAGAGTTGTTGGTTTCATAAATCAACTGAAATCTCATGGAGAAACCATAACAGACCAAAGGGTGGTTGAGAAAATTCTCAGAAGTCTTCCCCTAAGATTTGAATCCTTGGTCGTAACCTTGGAAGAACAAATAGACATGACAATAGTTACCATTGATGAGTTGTAAGGTTTACTCATCAATCATGAACACAGGCTCAGCAGAACACAAACATCATTGGAAGGTGCATTTGCAGCACAATCATCTATAAGTCATGGAAGAGGCAGGGGGAGAAATAATTCCAGAGGCAGAGGAAGAAAATTCTCAAGAGAAGGACGCAGCAATAGTCCTGTAGATGTTGTCGGTAGAGGACATAATCAAAGCCCAAGTCAACCAAGTGGTCACAGGTTTGATAAATCAGAGATTCAATGTCACTACTGTAAGAAATTCGGCCATCATGCATATGAATGCAGGAAGAATCAATATGAACAAGGAAAGAAAAGCTAGAATTAGTTGACCAACAGTAGCATTTCGTCGACTGCAATGTTGATGGCATGTGCATCCCCAATTGAATGCAATACCATCAAAGAAATTCCATGTGACATATGGTATTTAGATTCAGGCTGCAGCAATCATATGACTGGTAATTTAAATTTTTTTTGAGTCTAGATAATTCAGTTCAAACTGATGTTACACTTCGAAATAATGGCCAATTCACCGTTCTCAGAAAAGGTACTGTTAGTATTTTAACCAAATAGGAGGAGCATAAGTATATGCCTGATGTTTACCGTGTAGAAGGTCTGAAGCATAATGTACTGAGTATTGGACAACTAATACAGAAAGGTTACATAGTTTACATGGAGGATAATCACTGTGTGATTAAAGATATACGTCCAAGCAACCAGCTGATAGCAAGAGTGCCAATGACAGGCAATCGCTTGTTTCCATTGAAGATAGTTCCAGACAATACAGAAGTTGCATTCAAGGCAGAAAGTAAAGAAGAAGTTGTTCACTGCGGCAAGAAAGAAAATGGTAGCGCTGATTTTCAGGTTCCATTTCAAACAGAAGTTCAGGATGATTCCTGGCTATGGCATTTTAGATTTGGACATCTGAATTTTGGTGGGTTGAAGCTACTACACACAAAAAATATGGTAAAAGGATTTCCATTGATTGACAAACCAGACAAAGTTTGTGAAGGATTCATTTTTGGCAAGCAGTATAGAGAGACTTTTCCAGTTGGAAAGTCATACAGAGCGTGCACACCACTTGAGATCGTGCCCTTTGATATTTGTGGTCCAATGCAGACAATGTCCATTGGTGGCTGCAAGTATTTTTGTACTTTTATTGATGACTACTCAAGAAAAACATGGGTATATTTTTTGAAACATAAATCTGATGCATTTAGTTGTTTTCAGCAGTTTAAAGCAATTGTGGAGAACTAGAGTGGTCACCGCATCAAAATCCTAAGGACAGACAGAGGTGGTGAATATGTTTCAAATGAATTTCTAAATTTTTGCAAAACTCATGGCATAGAGAAGAAATTCACTGCGCGATATACACCTCAGCAGAATGGTGTCGCAGAGAGAAAGAACAGAACCATTATGGAGATGGCGCACAGCATGATGGAATCCAAGCATTTTCCAAATGAATATTGGGGTGAAGCATTCATAACTATTGTATACATTATGAATCGATGTCCAACAAAGAGTGTGAAAAACAAAGTTCCTCAAGAAGCATGGACAGGTATGAATCATAGTGTTTCTCATTTAAATTTTTTTGGTTGTATCGCATATGCTTATGTGACAGATGAGCTAAGAAAGAAGTTAGACAAGAAGGGACAAAAATGTATTTTTGTTGGATATTCTGAAGACACAAAAGCATACAAGTTGTATGACCATGTCGCAAGGAAAGTAATCATTACTCGCGACGTTCAATTTGTTGAGAATGAATCATGGGATGGAACCGTCGAGAAAAATGCCAATATTGTGTCAAATATTGAGCATGAAGACATGGCGAAAGAAGTGGTTCAAACACCATAAGTAAATCAACCGGTCGCATCACCACCGACCTTACTGACACCATGACATGGGTCAACACAAGGAATATTGACACAAGTTGCAGCTCAAGCTACACCGACAAGCATAATAAGAGGACATCAAACTCCATCAAGCAGTTCAACCTCAATGGATCCAATGAAGACAAGAAGTCTGCGTGAGATATATGAAGTAGGTACACCAAATTCATTCTCTCTCTCTTTGCATTGTTTTCTCAAATAGGTGATCCACTAACATTTGAAGAAGCTGTTGAAGAAGAAGTATGGGCACAAGCCATGGATGAACAAATAGAATGCATTGAGAAAAAACAGACATGGGAACTGGTTGATGTACCAAAAGATAAAGATGTAGTTAGTGTCAAATGGATTTATAAGACCAAGCAAGATGCTGATGGGAATGTGCAGAAGCACAAGGCAAGAATGGTAGAAAGAGGGTTCACACAGCAACCCGACATAGATTTCAATGAAACGTTTGCACCAGTTGCACGCATGGATACAATCAGAACTGTTTTGGACATTGCCGCACAAAAAAATGGCATGTTTATCAAATGGATGTTAAATCAGCATTTCTAAATGGCTATATAGATGAAGAAGTATATGTGGAACAGTCACAAGGTTATGAAGTTCCAAGACAAGAACACAAAGTGTACAGACTGAAGAAGGCACTTTATGGTTTGAAGCAAGCTCCAAGAGCTTGGTACAGTCGCATTGATTCCTATCTCACTGAGAATGGATTTCATAGAAGTGAAAGTGAGCCAACATTGTACACCAACGTGAATGAGAAAGGTAACATGTTAATTGTTTGCCTGTATGTGGATGATTTAATATTTACTGGTGATTTTGGCATAAAAGAATTTAGAACGGTCATGAAAAGTGAATTTGAAATGACTGATTTGGGGCTCATGAAGTTCTTTCTGGGCATTGAAGTCTGACAAGCTAAAAGTGGTATTTTCATATCATAGTCCCAGTATGCGAGCACAATTTTAAAAAGATTTGATATGTCAAATTGTAAGGAATCCCCAACACTAGTAATAACAGGTTTAAAATTGAGCAAAGATGATGATGGATCAACTGTAGGTCCTATGTTGTTTAAAAGGCTTGTTGGAAGCCTTATGTATTTAACAGGGACAAGACCAAACATCATGTATGGAGTAAGTCTGATCTCAAAATTCATGGAGTCACCAAAAGACTCTCATTAGCAAGGAGGAAAAATAATTATGAGGTATGTAAGTAGTACAAAAAATCTTGGAATAATGTATTCAACCTCAGAAAATTTTAAACTCATTGGATATACTGACAGTGACAATGGAGGCAACACAGATGACAGGAAAAACACATCTCGGTACACATTTCATTTTGGTACAGGTGTTGTTTCGTGGGCTTCGAAGAAACAAACCATAGTAACTCTATCTTCAGCAGAAGCATAGTATGTTGCAGCTACAGGCGCTGCATGTCAAGCTATTTGGATGAGAAGAATGTTAAAAGACTTGTCGCAGAACCAACAAGAACCAACAACTATTTTTTGTGACAACAATTCAACCATTGCCTTGTCAAAGAATCACGTGTTTCACAAGAAAACTAAACACATCGATACAAGGTATCATTTTATAAGAGAGTTGGTGAACAACAAAGAAATTTGTTTAGAATTTTGCAGGTTTGAAGATCAACTTGCATACATCTTCACAAAACAATTGGAAAGAGATACATTCCAATATCTTCTAAGTTATTTGGGAATGACAAATACTGTACATTGAACTATGTCATAAACAGAGCATGTTTTCTACTTTGAAATTTTTTTGTAATATTTTGTTTTAAAATTACGATCTGCTAGTAATTAAGGGGGAGTGTTGGAAATAATTAATTACTCGCTGATCCATAATCAAATCAGCCGACACTGTCAGAGTCTGTAGTAGGTCAGAAAATGTCAGAGAGTCTGACAAGATAAAGAGTTCAAATCTCTCGTATATAAGACAGTAGTTCATTTTGTTGTTGAAGCTAAGTTTTTGGGTAGAGAGTAATTACAGTGTTTTAATGTTAAGTCGGTTAGTAGACATAAATTTTCTATATGAAGAAGGAGATTGTAAATCTGATATAATAGACAAGCAAAATAGAACAGAGAAGAGAAGTGCAGAGGAGAAGAAGAAAAACTCAGTGAAGAGTTTGAAGCTCAAGCTTCTGCGTTTTTACCGAGTTTGTATTTACGGCTGTAAGTTTTGTTATGCCATCACATGAAATATAAATATTTAAGTTTATGGTTTAATGCAAGTTCTAGTTCGCCGCATATCTTCTCCATATTTACCTGAGTGAATTTTGTTTACATTTACTGTGAGTGAAAGACAAACAATCCATAAATGTTTCACTATGTAAAAGTTTCTAGTTTTATGGGTAGAGGTGAGACACAAATCTTGTTTAGGAAATTTGGGGTCTAAAATGGGCCTTATAAGAAAACGTGCAAAAATAAGTTTTTGTGAGTTGGAATTCAAGAACCAATAGAATTTCAATAAAATAAGTCAACCATAATGGTTGAATTGACATATTTGTCATTAAAAAAAACTACTTTTTTTGTTCATATTTTCAACATATCTCATTGTGTTTTTACTCAAATTTCGATCGGGAGAGCTCGTTGGATGCGGAATTTGATTCCGCATCCAATGAGTATGCAGTGTTTCCGCATCCAACAAGCTCTCCCAATCAAAATTTGAGTAAAAACACAGGGAGATATGTCGAAAATACAAAAACAAAAAGTAGTTTTTTTCTTTCTTCCTCCAAAATTAATCAATATTATTTTATTATTTTAACTATTATTTTATTATTTTCCATAGGAGGCCCATTTTAGACCCCAAAATTCCTCTAATAAGTTATTTTCTTATATGATATTGTGAGTGAGTTCACAATATAGTTGTATTGGAGTTAATCCTACGTTACTGCAGTGAAAAGTGTTTTTCATATTCATAAGTCCTTAGACTAGGAAATACAAAGTTGTTTTGTTAAAGTGAAAACTTGGTGGCAAGTGAGTTGGTCGCAACCAAATTCATGTTGCAGTAAAAGCCGGTGGAAGCCTAAGTAAAAGTGTGTCGAAGTGAAAAGTCCACTCACTTACTCCGTTGCAGTAACTGTGTCGCAACACACTAACTCTGCACAATAATTCTGTTGCGCAGTAAATTCCGTCGCAATAAAATTGAGTCCCAAGTTTTGGAAAAAGAAAAAAGGGGAAAACAAAAGGTTGTGCTGAGCGATACCTCAAGTTAATTGACGCGGCCACGGTTTTTCCCAAGATTCTCTTCCTTTGGAGCTACTCCAAAACTGCTAGTCTATACGATTTGAAAGGCGATCACTAATGTTTTAAATATATTCCAATTACCCTAACGAGATCTATGTACTCTTGCATTGCTTGTGATAAATACTACAATAGTCCTATACAATCCTACTGATTTTCCCTTTTATCTAGCTAAACAACTGGTGTGAGGCTACTATTATCTTTTTAAAATTAAGCATCTTTTAAAATTAAATATCTTCAGGAATTAAAAACATCTTTAGTAAAATATTGACATAGGGTATCAAGATTAAGCATGCACCTCAATTTACATTTACACATGTGTTCAGCTCCTCTTTCGAAGCCACAGGTTCAGCTCCTCTTTCCAAGCCACATGTATCACCTTTAGCTTTGATGTTGTAGCTACCTTCAACTTCAAAGCACCTCAAAGATCTATGCAATAGTTAGCACCATAAATTGAATACATCTTCAACTTTGATGGAGCTAGGATCAACTTCGACGCATCTAAGGGATCACTTAACTAACAACCTTATTTGTTTTGACAAATCTTTTTTGTAAAAGCCCAATTCATTTTCCCTCCATAAAATCATAACCAGTTATTTTTCCCTAAAAAATGATAGAAGAAAATAGTAACTTAAAAAACAATATTGATCATCTTAAACATTAATTGAAACAAACTCTAATTTTGTCTTAAAAGATTCTCTTAACTTTGTCTTGAAAATTCCTAAAAAAAAAAGAAAAAAGCAATATAAAATATAATTGAAACAAATTCTAATTTTGTCTTTAAAAATTGGTCTTAAAATTTTCTAAAAAAATATAAAAGCAATCTCAACTAAAATTTGAGACAAAATACTAATTTCGTAGTTTGCATTTTGCAGATTGCATAAGATGTATGCTTTAATGTTGTTTCTGGATCCATAATAGATATAGGAGTAGTTTATGAATAGTTTAATTGTCATAAGTTTTGGATTTTTAGGTGAATTTTTAATGGGAATTTGGTTAATTTTTTTATTTCAAAATCCAAATTTGTAAAGAGTTCTAATTATTTTTTTTAATGCATAAATCTATGCAGTATCATCAAATGCCAAAAAAATATGAAAATTATGCAAATTTAACAAGTATAATATATTTTTTTCACTAATTAATCTAAAATTTCTAAAATATTATATAAAAAACAAGAAACCAGACCAACCAAATTGAAAATCTCTAACAACATGAAAAAAATATGAAGTGCAAATTCATATTGTCTTCACATATTTTTTTCTCTAAATTCTGTAACTGTTTTTCAACATAAAAAAAAATGGAAGGCATGAGTGCAAATAAATCTATATTTACTTATTACTAGAAAGCATGTATAGATTAGGGTTACCCACCAGGCATTGAACTAGTCCCAGCTAACCTAGATTTTGATCCAGTTTGTCAAGTGAAAGCAGCAACCACATGATCCATCCGCCCATTTCCAATTGTGAAAGTTTGGCACTACATCCAATGATAGCCCTGTTCAATAAAAGGAACTGAAAAGTGTTAAAACTAAGAACCAGAATTAAGGTTTTCAAAGTTATGTGAAGCTGAAATTATTCTCAAGACAATTGGGAGAGGATGAAATGAGTTCTTTGAATTTTGTTCTTATTTTGAGTTGGTTGAGCTCATTTTGAACACAACTGATTAACGATAATAAGACATAATTAAGACTATTATTTTAACATTTCTATATAGGATCGATGGAAGCTTCCTTGGCAGTAGTGAGACACTGACATAGGATAATCGCGTCGATAGACTGCGTGAACTAATTACATATGTAGAAACTGGAAGAATATGTTTGAATTTCAACCAAATAGCTTTTGAAACAAAATACCAAACAATAAAAACCTACAGCTAATGCTTTGATTCATGCCAAGAAAACAAAAAATGGCCTCAGAGAAGAACACCTTTACTATCGTTTTTGGTGTATGGATGCAAATCCGCAGAAGAACACACAAAATGAAGATAACCAAATAGCTTTTGAAACAAAATACCAAACAATAGAAACCTACAGCTAATGCTTTGATTCATGCCCAAAAAAAACAAAAAATGGCCTCAGGATAAGAACACCTTTACTATCGTTTTTGGTGTGTGGATGCAAATCTGCAGAAGAACACACAAAATGAAGATAACCAAATAGCTTTTGAAACAAAACACCAAACAATAGAAACTCAGGAGAAGCTTATAGCTACAGCTACAGTCTATTGCGGTTCCAGATTGCTAGTCGCCTTGAACAATATTTACCTTAAACCATACCTTATATCAATTCGGAGGAGATTACAAGCCACATAAAGATAACGATTGGGAATTGAAAATAGCCAAACTATTATACGAGTGTAGTACTCTACTAGGCTCGTGCATCTTTAGAGAAAAAACTCTCATTTAGTGAAATACTGAGCTAGCCCACGCAACGCTAAATATTCAAACAATTAAACAAATTATACTACTTGCGAGGAAGGCTCTGCCCAGAACGAAGAGACCTTCCTCTAATACTTAGTTATTAGATTTGTAGTGCTGATGAAGCATAGCAAGAGCTATCTATTAAGCTGCAGAGCATTTAATGCTGCTGCAGTAAGTTTGATAGTACCAACTCAAGATCCAACTAACATTAAGATTGCTGCAGCCCTATTAAATGCTCTGCAGCACAATAAATAACTCTTACCATGAACCATTCAACACAAAACAGGTAAACTATACCTGACAGCTATTAACGCTATGTAATATATGGTACAAGCCATGTTACAATCTGAGATAATGTCAAAATATCTACTCCATAATCACAAATATCCTACAAGACTCTATATATATCTGACACGTATGTCTCAATTGCATGTAATATTAAATGAACAAAGGAACATATACTCTTATCATCTCCTCTGTTGTTGCATCTCACTAGACTCCATTACAGAGTAAAAACTTATCTATAGGTAATCAAAACAATAATAAAATGCTTTGGACAGTGTGGAGTCAATAATGTAGGAAATACAGTAGTACAAAGAAAACATGACCTGATCACTGGACTCAGTGATCAGTGGTCAAATTTTAAGGGTAGGCTTAATTTTATTTGGAAGGGTAGATATCTATCCGTTCTTCAATAGTTAAAAAATAATCTTTTATTAATTAGTATAAACTAAGTAAATTTTTCATTAAAAAAATGTGAAAATAAATTAGTGTCCTTTAAAATCTTAAAATCAAGTAACAATTACATTAAAACATCTCGTGAAACTCACTGAAGCAAGAGACGGAGGACGAAGGTCTAGTAGAGTATTGCTCGAGGAGGACGGTCTGACCGAAGATGGTGGAGGGCAACGGGGAGGCCGGACAGCCTCCCTGGATCTCTGTAAATATAGATTTATTTGCTCTAATGGCCTTTGATTTCTTTTATGTTTAAAAACAGTTACAGAATTTAAAGAAAAAATATGCGAAGACAATATATAAATTTGCATTTCATATTTTTTTCATGTTGTGGGAGGTTTTCAATTTGGTTGGTCTGGTTTCTTGTTTTTAACATAATATTTTAGAAATTTTAGATTAATTTTTCACATAATATTTAGAAAATTTAGAAAATAAATATTATAGTTGTTAAATTTATATAATTTTATGTTTTTTTTTATATTTAATGGCGCAAAATAAATTTATGCATTAAAAAAGGATTTAAACCCTTTCAAAATTTAGATTTTGAAATAAAAAATTAACCAAATTCCCATTAAAAATGCACCAAATAATCCAAAACTTCTCACAAGTAAACTACTCCTAAATCTATTCTGAATCCAGACTCACAAACAACATTAAAGCATATATCCTATGCAATCTGCCCAATGCAAACGGCGTTACAAAACCAAATATCTTAAACAACTACATATCTTTAAGATAGGAACTCAATAAATATGGATTCACACGCACTAAAAGATAACCAGAGAACAGGTTCTACACTTCACTTCTACAACAGATTCCCAGTTATTGGAGTCACAAACAACAAAGCACATAGCAAATAACGTTACAAATCTACAAAACTGAAGTCCCATAGGCGCTCACTAAATATGGATTCATGCGCACTAAATATGGATTCAGTCCAGTTATTGGAAGATTTCCTAAGCTGAAGCACAAGCACAAGAAACATTCTGCAACAGCAGTTCTTTGTGCAATATCAGTTTCTACAGCAGGACCTCTTTGTTGAATATCCAACTAAAAGTACAGGTCCGTCCTCGTTTTACCCTTTCTTGAGCTCGCCCATCCAGCCTTCTGATGCGAGATGCCAAGTTGCATACATAATTCTGAGCCTTCCTTCCCTTACTAGAAAGACCTGCACCTATTTTCTTCACATTCCATCTCTCAACCAAGAATTCCAAGATGTCAGCATAGTCCCCTGCTGTGTATACACCCAATCTCTGAGCAACAGCAGAAAAATGGTCAAACAAATTATCATCCTGCCCGTCATACATCAAATGTGCAGGCATTCTGACTTTTTCCTGCATCATATCTTCAAAAGCTACCATTGTGGTGTCAGGATCAATTTCAAACAACTTTTCCACAATCTTGGTGTATGCAGTCTCGTGTCGCTTCTCGTCTGCAGCAATAGTTCGGCATATTTGGGCCAATTTCAGGTCCCCATATCCTTTAGCAAATCTTGCAGTGTTGGCATGTGATATGAATGTCGCTCTTTCTTGGAAAGAAGTCTATAAGAAGCCAAGGTACGGATTATTTTCTGTCCCTGCGTTCTAAATAGGCGAAAAGCTAAAGTCAAAAAAATCTGATTCAAGAACTACCCAATATCTCATTCAAGAACTAAAATACCCAGCGTTCGATATAGTAAACACATACTAGTCAAACAGAATTTGCAAAGAATAACGTCACCTACCATTCCAGAGCCAATAAGATATTGTATGGTTTTTTCAATCTGTCTCATGTCCACTCGGTCAGACAACTAAATATATTTATGAAGAAGATCACCATGTCTATTCTCCTCAGCTGTCCACATACGGATCCTTGTCTGCATTTATTGGAAAATGGGTATGGTTGAATTTTATTCAATAAACTATCTATCTTTCTTTATCCCACAATAACAACAATAAATACATTATTTAAATATGTATTAAATTACATTTTAATTCTATCAAATTAAAAATCTAAAAGTCCTCCCACTAATCTATGTGAAAATCACTGAAGTGGACAAAACTCCCTGATAGATATATACTATCTGATATAAATATATATACTATCAATAGATGAAAAATCTAAAAGTACTCTCCTCAATAGTCTATGGAGAATCAATGAGGTGGATAAAAGTCCCTTACAAATATTTGGTCGAGTGGGACTCCTCTACAATTAGAATTTTAGATGCTCTTATAGTTTCTAGTGATACATGCCAAGGAAGGGAAAGGGATGTATTAACATATATATAGATACGGAGAAATGACTATCACTTGCATCATTTTCCTCCATCACGCCAGCTGCATATGGGGCTCCATTGGCTGCAATTGTTTCTAGAATGCGAGTCTTGTTGTCTGCATTTATTGGAAAATGAGTATGGTTGAATTTTATTCAATAAACTATCTATCTTTCTTTATCCCACAACAACAACAATAAATACATTATTTAAATATGTATTAAATTACATTTTAATTCTATCAAATTAAAAATCTAAAAGTCCTCCCACTAATCTATGTGTGAATCACTAATCTATGTGAAAATCACTGAAGTGGACAAAACTCACTGATAGATATATACTATCGGATATAAATATATATACTATCGATAGATGAAAAATCTAAAAGTACTCTCCTCAATAGTCTATGGATAATCAATGAGGTGGATAAAAGTCCCTTACAAATATTTGGTCGAGAGGGACTCCTCTACAATTAAAATTTTAGATGCTCTTATAGTTTCTAGTGATAGATGTCGAGGAAGGAAAGGGGTGTATTAACATATATATAGACACGGAGAAATGACTATCACTTGCATCATTTTCCTCCATCACGCGGGCTGCATATGGGGCTCCATTGGTCGCAATTGTTTCTAGAATGCGAGTCTTGTTGTCTGCATTTATTGGAAAATGAGTATGGTTGAATTTTATTCAATAAACTATCTATCTTTCTTTATCCCACAACAACAACAATAAATACATTAGTTAAATATGTATTAAATTACATTTTAATTTTATCAAATTAAAAATCTAAAAGTCCTCCCACTAATCTATGTGTGAATCACTAATCTATGTGAAAATCACTGAAGTGGACAAAACTCCCTGATAAATATATACTATCGGATATAAATATATATACTATCGATAGATGAAAAATCTAAAAATACTCTCCTCAATAGTTTATGGAGAATCAATGAGGTGGATAAAAGTCCCTTACAAATATTTGGTCGAGAGGGACTCCTCTACAATTAGAATTTTAGATCTAAAATAGACTTGTAAACACAATCATAAATAGGATCTTTTTTAATTGTGTGAGATTGCTACTCAAGTAAGTCAAAGATGCTCTTATATAACTAGGGACAAGGCGATCTTTTTTCATAAAATATTATTTTTAGAAATGGTATAGATGGCATCTTCAAGTTGGTGTTCAGTAATTAGGGAATTGATATTTATCTATATATTTAAATTGTCTAATAAAATTGCGACAAGGTAAGCTTCTTTCAATTCTTTTTTGTTTTTTAATTGAATTATATATGTGTATATATATATTCTAATTTAAAATTAAAGTTGAGAATATATTATAGAAAATAAATAATTCATATATATATATATATTCTAATATAAAATTAAAGTTGAAAAAATATTATAAAAAATAAATAATATAATTTTTTTAACATTTTTTATTATTTTTAATATTTTTCAATAAAATCTTCTTAACTACCTTAAGAAAATGAAGGTAAACCAATATATTAAAATAAACATATTATTATATCTTGGATGTTGTTATATACTTTGATGTTAGTTTATTAATTTTTTTTTTTTTTTAAAGAAATAGTATTTTTAGACATTGTGAGGTAATTTTTGAAATTTGGAGTGTGAGTTTGGTTGCATGTTAACGTGGTGTTGTTACAACGGTATCTCCTCAATGCCTCTGGGGATGTACATTGTGCATGTACTAATTTTGGATGATTTATATTGTTCATTAGAGTAATATTATTACAAAACCACATGATGGCATTATTAATTTAGCGTCATATGCGTTAGAGGCTTCTCATAAAGCATTTCAAGATTAACCATTCTAGTCATCATCGTATGCCACTAAAGGTTCCTTGCGAGAGAGTGTCCATTGAAGAAGAAGAACAACAAAATAAATCATGCTCATCTAGCTGAAGATGAGGATGAAGAAGTAGAAGAAAGACCTCAAAAGATACAAGCAAAAGAAGAATATGTACTATTCTTTGCACTCTCTGGGTCTGTAATACCTCGAGAAGATACATGGATTATTGATAGTGGTGCTTCAAAGCACATGAAATGGAAGAAGCAAACTCTGTCAAGACATGAAGAAAAGAAATATCCTCGGAAAGTATCATTAGGATATGACTATCAATATCCCATCAAAGGAATTGGTGAATCAAGCTACAAGCTTGAATCTGGAACCTCCATGAAGATGAAGGAAGTACTATATGTACCAAGTTTCAAAAAGAACGTACTCTCCATCTCAACATTAGATAAGAAAGGATATAGATTTGATTTTATAGATGGACAAGTACTCATGTGGACCAAAGGAAAGACAATTGAAGATGTTGTGGTCGTTGGTGAAGAAGAATGAGGATTGTACAAACTCAAGGGACACCCATAAACAATCCTTGTCCATTAGATCACTAGCTCAAGTGAACTATGTCATAGAAGGATTTCTCACATCAACTACAAAGAATTATCCTATGTGAGCAAGGTAGTAACATGTTTATCATATTTGAAGATAGATCATGAAGGTACTTGCAAAGGATGTGCAAGAGGAAAGTACATTAAGAATCCATTTTCGAAGAGTGAAACAAAGACTAAAGGTACATTGGAATTAATTCATTTTGATGTATGTGGTCTTATGCCCTCCACATATTTAAGTGGATACGAATATTATGTTACATTTATTGATTACTATTCAAGAAAGACATGGATATACTTCTTGAAGATAAAGAGTGAAGTGTTCGGGAATTCAAGGAATTCAAATCCTTGATAGAGAACCATTCAAAAAGAAGAATCAAGACACTCAGAACAAATAATGGTGGAGAACATACTTCAAAAGAATTTGAATCCTTATGCAAATAAGCTGGAATAAAGAGGAAACTAACCACTCCCTACAATCCCCAATAGAATGGTGTTGCAAAAAGAAAGAATAGAACCATTATGGAAGTAGTGAAGACAATGCTTCATGATAAAGACCTTCCCATGCATCTATGGGATGAAGCAACAAGAACAATCGTGTATGTTTATAATAGATTATCTCATAGTGCTCTTGGATTCAAGACTACTGAAGAAATGTATATATGAAAAGAAGTGAGCCATCTCAAGATATTTGGTTGTCCAGTACATGTTCACATTCAAAAAGAAAAGAGAACCAAGTTGTATCCTTCTGGAAAGAAGGGAGTATTTGTCGGATACTATGAAGTCTCCAAAGCCTTCAAGATATACATTTCAAGATTCCAGCATATAGAGATTAGTAGGGATGTAACATTTGATGAAGAAACAACTCTTAATAAATATAAAAGGTGTCATCTTGAAGATCGTATAGGAAGAGGATGTACCTCCGAGAAAGGTAGAAGCTTAACCCTCTCCTGAAATAGTAGCATCAGAAGATCATGATATGCTAGAACCTCCGGAACCCCCTACTATGGATATATCTCGAAAGAGATAACCTATTTGGGTAAGAGAAATCATAAAGAAGCATAGAAGTATGGATCTCCATAAGGCTCCACAAGAACAAACAAGAGATCAAAGCCATTCTCCAACTATGTAGTTTTGATGTGTTATATTGTAGATAAAGAACCCACTAGTTACAAGGAAGCCATACAAAAGAAATAATGGATAGAAGAAATGAAGGAAGAATACTAACCAATAATGAAGAATGATGTTTGGGATATAGTACCCAAACCATAAAACAAGAGTGCAGTATCTTCCAAGTGGATCTACAACATAAAACATGTATATGATGGAAGTATTGAAAAATACAAGGCAAGATTTGTGGCGAAAGGATTCTCTCAGAAAGAGGGCATTGATTATCAAGACACATTTGTGCCAGTAGGAAGGTACACTTCCATCAAACCCATCATGTCATTCGATTCCATGATTAAGTGGAATCTACACCAGATGGATGCAAAGATAGCCTACCTGAATGGTGTGATTGAGGAAGAATTATACATCAAACAACCATAAGGACTTGAATTCGAAGACAGAGTGAATCATGTATGTAAGTTGAAGAAGTCTCTGTATGGACTGAAGCAAGCTCCTATAGCTTGGTATGAAAGAATATATAGCTTCTTGACAAGCTGGGGTTTACCAAAAGTAAATTTGATCCTAACATTTACATTAAGGTTATGGATGATGAACCTATCATATTATTACTATATGTGGATGATCTATTTCTGAAAGGAAATGAGAAACAGATTGCAAAAAGAAAGAAGAGGATAGCTGAAGAATTCAGGATGAAATACCTTGGATTGATGCACTATTTTCTTGAGCTGGAAATGTGATAGATCCCAGAAGGAATATTTCTAAACCAGGGAAAGTAGGCAATGGAAATATTTAAAAGACTTGATATGTTGGATTGTAAATCCTTGGCCACATCGATGGATACCAACCTGAAGCTATTATCTGATGAATCATCACAATTAGTGTATGTGAATAAGTACAGACAGATTATTAGGTCATTAATGTATCTGATGAATACTAGACCATATATATGCTTTGTTGTCAACACCCTGAGTCACTATCTAGTTAAACCTAGACATGTTGACCTGATAGCTGTAAAGCATGTGACTCAAGTACCTAAAAGGTACGATAGACTTTGGAATATATTATGATAGATATCATGATACATATTTTTATGACATATGGATTCATATTGGGAAGAAAGTGTCGCAAACAGAAAGAGCACCTCAGGTGGATGTTATTGTTTGTGATCTTCCATGATCTTATGGTTTAGCAAGAAATAGTCCATTGTTTCTCTCAGCACAGTTGAAGGAGATTACATAACATCTTGCTCCACTAGTTGTGAAGACATGTGGATTTAGAAGCTGATGTCAGGTCTATTTGATATGGACTTGGATACCATAGTGATCCTATGTGAAAACCAGATTTGTGTAAAGATGATAGAGAAACCTGTGTTCCATGATTAATCAAAGAACATAGAAATTCGATATTTTTACATAATGGATATGGTACAGAAGGGAGGTATAATACTATAGTATGTGAGTACCAATGGACAAGTTGTTGATGTGCTAACCAAGCCTCTATCTCGAGTAAAGTTTGAATACTTTCGTGGTAATCTTGGTGTAGTCCGAAAAGACTTTCTCTGTAAGGAGGAATAATGATGTTGATGTTACAGACCTTCCTTGCAAGAAATAATGATGATGATACGAACCCTCCTCAGAAAGGGGGAGAGGGTTGACGATACAAACCTCCCTGGAAAGGGGGAGGGATGATGAGATTGTCATTGATTATGGGATGGCAGTGATATTCCACTACAAAAGAGTCCAAGTGCGCCTTCAGATGCTGATGTTCCTACATTCACTTATATATTCTATAGAAAAATAACACTCACTTGGGATTGGTCCTAGCTTTAACAAGCTGAGGATGGTCTACGATGAGTCCTACAATTAGTTGTGGATGACAGGTCCTACATTTAGTTGCAGGAGAGATCTGCATTTAGTTGCAGATGATACTCTCACATGGAAAGTGTTCCTACACTCACTTGTAGATTCCGTAGAAAATAACACTCACTTAGGAGTGGTCCTAGATTCAACATGCTAAGGATGGTCTATGAAGAGTCTTAAACTCAATTGCGGATGACATGTACTGCATTCAGTTGTGGACAAGATCTGTATTTAGTTGTAGACAATACTCTCCTATGGAGAGTGTTCCTATATTCAATTGTATATGTCATAGAAAATAACACTCGATTGGGAGTGGTCCTAGATTTAAAAGGTTGAGTATGGTCTATGATGAGTCCTGCACTCACTTGCAGATGACAGGTCCTGCATTCAGTTGTAGATGAGATGTGCATTCAGTTATAGACTATAATCTCACATGGAAAGTGTTCCTAATTTCACTTATAGATGACATAGAAAATAAAACTCGCTTGAGAGTGGTACCAGCTCTAATAGGATGAGGATGGTCTACGATGAGTGCTTCATTCAGCTGCGGATGATAATTTCTGCATTCATTTGCAGACAAGATATAAATTCAGTTTTAGACGATGTGGTCATGCACTCATTTACGGATGATCCAGCTTGTCGATGCTATGGACCCTCCTTGTTAAGGGGGAGTAGGATGATGAGGATTGCATCATCCTTGCACCTATGCCCTACAGTGATAGGGATTGGTCATCCCCCAAAGAGATCATATGTACTGTAGGTAGAGTTACGAAAAATGATTGAGAAGGTCGAAGTGCAGCTAGAAAGGATGGAGAAGATCGAAGTGCTATTGGAAAGGATCAAGAAGATCAAAGTGCTACTGCAAAGGATAAAGAAGATCTAAGTGTTGCTGCAAAGGATCGAGAAGATCAAAGTGCTGCTGCAAAGGATTGAGAAGATCGAAGTGCTGCTACAAAGGATCGAGAAGATCGAAGTGCTGCTGCAAAGGATCGAGGAGATTGAAGTGCTGTTGCAAAGGATCGAGAATATCGAAGTGCTACTACAAAGGATCAAGAAGATCGAAGTGTTTTTGCAAAGGATCAAGAATATCAAAGTGCTGCTACAAGGGATTGAAATATCAAAGTGTTACTGCAAAGGATCAAGTGATCGAGTGTTGTTGAATATGAAGACTCGGTGCTATAGAAGATGATGTTCAAGTACTGAAGATATTGAAGATATTCCAGTAACTGTTACAGTTGTTGATGATTGTTGAAAACTTCCTATAACATACAAATGTCTTACCTTGATAGTACTGAAGATTATCTCTCTCCTTACTCCTATAGTTGATGATGTTGTTTTCAGTAGAATACTCTTCTCGTTAAGGGGGAGTGTTGAAATATTGTAACTTTGAAGAATATTCTAAATGTATTTTATTGATGTACCTGAAGGGAGAAGTCTTATTCCTCCGTTGGGATGCTACTATTGTATTTGGTCACCATAGAGTCACGAGGTATAACCTCCATTATAAGTCAGGTCAATAGTACCTTAATGAATATAATATAATATTGTCTTGAGGGTTTCCGAGGATAAATTCGTGTCTATCTTGTGATTGTGTTTCTTTCAATGATTTTGCATATGGCTCTATTGTGAATTTGGATTAAATACTAATGATAACTAGCTAAGCATATGAAATATTAACACTATTGAAGAGCGGTATTCTATTGACAACTTCAAGAAAAGGTTCTATAATCACCTCATTGACCAATTCCTTTGTTCTTTACCAACAATTTTGTTCATATTCTTGATCGACAAAGGAGCAATACATATTGTCAAACCTCGACCTCGGTTGTTATCACCACACCTGAACACAAACTAAGAAGAAAAGAAAAGAAAGTAGGAAACATTCATGCAAGAGAAAGAGTGGGAATACTTCCTGAACAAGTGAAGCACTACATCATCCTAGTTGGATAAAAATATTTTGGGCTGGAAATGGGGAAGTGGATGACCATGTTCTTGATGAAGTAGATGAATGACAGTTGACATATGAAAACATGATATGGCTAGCAGTGGAAAATTCCAAAAACATGTCAAATAAAGAATAGTGACGCATGAAATCACTCTAAATATCCAAAAATTTAACAAGAGAATAGGAAGAAGTGATGTGAAGAGGTAAGGGAGCATGCTGGTGTGCTCTAGAAAAAAAGAAAGTCGAGTACAGTGACAAAATCAAAAGAAAATGCATTAGAGTTGAGTTGAGCTCGACATAAAGAGGGTGTTGATGAAAATATATAATCAATGGATGAATACTTATGGATTGAGCATGGAAGATCTCTCCAAGTGAATCATACCTGAGGTTATAACCATGCATTCCCCATGACATTTAACTTAGATTTTCTAATTTCAAGACCTTGTCGAAAAGGATTTAGGACTTCACGTTGGCCAATCGGGTATATGGAGTCAATGGAACAACGAAGGAAGTGAAGTCGACAGATTATTAATCTAATGAATGCAAGAAGGGAATTGGGTCACCTTTTAACATGAATTCTCTAAGAGAAGTTTTCATATACTTTATTCAGATCATGAAGAGGTTCCCCTAGCCATTTCTAGGATCGATTAGTTCATCAAATTAGTTGAAATCTCCTAAATTAAGTGTAATCCATATCGAACATAATTTCACCTTGGTATCGACAAAAGCTAAAGAAGGAAATTGACACATGAAACTCGACAAAGAACCGACTAAATTTGAAGATATTGTTGTCAAAAGTGAAGAGCGATCATTAATTCTTGTCAATACAAAACCATAAATAGTACTTGTCAAAAAAATTATGAAAGAAGTCCAGTCGTAGGAAGTAATCCACCATCACCACCCCCTACATTAGAATTTGAAGTTGGAGTAGAAATGGCACACGTAACAACACACATTCCTCTATATGAAGGAGATGAAGAGAAAAAAGATATTGGTTTGTGTGCAAATTAATATGGGAATCCAACACCACTACCAATGAAGAACACTTATTATTGGTCAGCACTAATCTAGAAGTAGAATTAGCTAATAAATTCGCCGCATCATTTTGTAATCTAGGAATTGCATTTATATTAAAAGCATTGAAGTGAGATATCAAATTCCATACCTCAGATTGGTAGCCTTTAATATGTGGAGATAAATAATGAATAGTATCTCTTATTTTCTTGGCAACTATTTCAGAATCCCCAAAGAATTTCAAATTTTTTGTATTCAACTCAATAGATCTTTTCAGGCATTGAACTAGAGCTTCATATTTTGCAGTGTTATTTATACATTCAAACTGTAGCCTATAAGAGAGAAAATGTTTATTTCTTTTAGGATCAATAAGAACACAACAAACTCTTGATCCCTCTTATGTTTTGGAACCATTAAAGTACAAAATCTAAAAATTATCCTCTAAATCTACTTGGTTAGCAGTATCTCCTAAGTTAGTAACTAAGTTTACTATGTTACAATTAACTTCACCAGCCTGTAAGAATTGAAGGAGATCAGACTATGTGTATGATTCTTGACTGACTTCTTATGCTTGATATTTCCCTGGTTCAAGTTCTAAAAATTAATTTACCAAAACCGAAGATGAGAAATTGATTGGTTCATTCTTCCCTTCCAAGTGAGTTACATTTTGTTTCATATGAGATTCTCTTAGTATATTGATATTATTCTAACTGTTTTGGTATGGAAGCCATAGGTGGTACAAATCAGTCACGAAATAACCATCAAGTTTCGTAGACTAGTCCCTGCTCAATATCAAACCATAAGATTTAGGTATATCCACCACCATGATATCTATGAATAGGAATACCCTTGGATTTGTAGACAATCTAATGAGAACATCTTTCATTTCTTCTATAACCTTAACAACATACCTATCTAGTTTAATGATCTATGAAGGGGACGATATCACTTTCCCATTAATTTTATTACAAATGGATAGTGGCATAACATTAGACGAAGCTCCAAAATCCACCAAACAAACACATAATTAAGTAAAGGTGTTTGGTGATGTCTGCTTTCTTCCCTTTTTTGTAGAAGGGTTTGAATGGTTTTCTTGATATAATAGCTCCCTTATCTTTCTCCAAGTCTACTATCTTGTTGGATTATTTATGTACCATTTTCTAATTCGTTTGAGGGTTCTTCTTTGGGCCTAGATAATAGAAAAGGATTCTTACTGGCCATTGGTTTTACTTATGGTTCTATAGTATGTGTTCGCAAGGGGTTGGGGCGAGTGAGTTGCGCAGTTTCACGTCAGCTACCCAAGCTCATGTGGCACCGCGCAAGGGCCATTTAGTGTGATGAGTGGAGAAGTAACCACTTTTTGGATATTTTATGTATATGTGGGCCTAATTTTGTTGTAATAAGTCAGTAGTGGTTAGAAATTAGTTAATAGTGGACCCTTGCGGTGAAGGTGTAAGCCTTTTTATAGATCCATTTTTGTAACGATAAATAGACATGTTTTTGGCATTGCAATTGGTGCACTCTGTGCTAGGGATTGTTCTGTCTTCACTGCGATTTTGTCTGGGTTTCTTTTGATGCACTCTTCGGTTTTGGAGAAGGATGGTGTAATGTGGCACGTTTGCGCAAGATTGATATAAGATGTGTTGAGTATGGTTCAATCTTTATCTATTGTCTGTTTGGATGCAGCAGTACTGCTTTTTGTTATAATGATGCAATGTGACTTATGGAGATCTGTTATGATGCTATGATTATGTTTCTGATACAATGATGCGAATTAGTTTCTCCTTGCTCTGTTAATGCGCTATGTTAAATATATGTGATTGTTGAATGCGGTATGATGCTTCATGATTAATGCTTTGATAAGATAGGGTGATTGCATAAGTCATGGTCCCCCCCAATCGGATCCCCATGTCCTCCTTCCCCATTGTCGAAAAATTGGTTCTGACAGCTCTCCCTTGAACGCCTCGGGTGAGACCTCGTTTTCTTCGTAGACGTTGCTGGGCAAGGTAAAACCTATTCAGGTCAATTCTTAGGGAGATTGCACTACAGGATGTCAACAAAGCTATAACCCCTGTTGATGAGGCTTTGTTGGTGGGTTGCGCCAAAAAATGGTTCCATCTCCAGGACCGAGTTGCAACTAGGAGGGGGATATGTTCTGGCATCCGACTCGATCAGAGATTGAGGATTGGTTTGATCAGAATTTAAGAGAGTTTGCTGAAGCTAAAAACTAGAACCCAAAATTGTCGACAAGTCAATGCCTGGCTAGACATATCCATGATGGTCCTCATGAGTGGTACTTTTGTGAATTTTCAGTAATCTTGCATGACTGGTTGACCAAATTTGTAAGCAGAAGACGAATTTCCAAGGACAAGAGTCGACATCTTGGACCCTAGAATTGATCCAGGAACTGCAGGAAACTAGCAACAAGGCATCACGAGTAGTTGAGGTATGGTTAGATAGTATCTTAGAGGGATACATCACTGAATTTGTTGTTGATACTAATAAATATTTTAGCGAAGCATAAAGGGAATTTTTCAGTGGACCTCGTGGCCGGTTCTTATTGTCACTACAACTGTCGATTAAGCAACTAGTATGTGAAAAAGGTATCCTAAAGATGGACCAAGAGTAGTGGACCTCTAGTGTTTGGGAGATGTAGGAACTGCGACCGAAAGGGGGGAAATACATAAGGAAATAAGGGGTAGATGGGCATGATTTATGGTGAGAATGTAAAGGTTGTTGAAGAAACAAGTGGTTGTATGAGGGGAGGAGCAAGGTTTCAAGAAAAGAGGCAGAGGACGGGAGAAGGTCTTGCTAAAGTCGAAGTGCGATACCATGAAGAACAACCACACGGGACGAAGCGGCCTCTCTGTGACGATGAGGATATACAAGACTAGGATACACATGGAAGAACGATAGGATTCAACCCCAGCAGTAGTGTGCCTACCCCTACGTGCACTACTCCACTGCAAGGAAGGAACGTGCATTCTAGGTCGACTTGCCTGATGTTTCAACAATAGTCTAGTAATAGAGCACCAGTAGGAGGAAGAAGTCCCAGGATGGCGGGAAATAAGATGAAGTTGCTAATATTCAATGGAAATGACACCGACGATCCATAACAGTACTGGTTCTTGTGTGAATCTATCTAGACCGCTTGACAAACCGCTGATGATGATGTCAAGAAAATTCAGCTAGCCACTACTCTGAGGGGCTATGCATTGGAATGGTTTATGAGATTCACGCGACTACCTCAGGAAGGTACTACAAAAACATTGGATGAGATCAGAATAGGGATATTTGAGGAATTTAAGAAGCCAAATTCTGAAGCTCAGTATATTATTGAACTGAAAGAGATAAAACAATTCCCCAATGAAACGATTTGGGATTTTGATCAGTGATTTAAGACATTGATGGCTCGAGTCAGTTTTCAAAAGAGTGATGTTCAACACAAGGAATGGTTCATTGCAGTGCTTGTCCTGCATATTCGACAACCATTAATGCAGCAAAAGATTGTGACATAGAGCGAGGCTTTGGAGACTATGATGAAACTAGAAGCATCACTGGTAGGAGAAACTACCGTTGGAATGAATCAGATTCAGGCGTAGCTGTCCAATCTAATGCTGCAGCTGCAAGACATAAAAAAAGGCCAAGGAAGATCGTGATGATCTTTGGTGTACTTGTTGCCATGCAGGCAGACATACCAAGGATATGTGTCCGACGTTTTGAAATTATTTGCTATCAGGAGCCCCTAATCCATTGAGTAGTGCTGGTGCACCATGGTATCATATCTTTGTTGAAATATTGTAACTTCGAAGAATATTCTTTATGTATCTTTTGTGGTCTCCGATGGTCCAACCGGGAGAACCACTTGTATTACATTGTACCCTGATGCTCCTAATCGGAAGAACTAATAAGAGTCATGAGGTAGTCCCCTCTAATTGTAAAGGTGGGTCATCAACACCCCAGTGTGGTTACTTGAGCCTACATGTGTAACTCGAGCCTACATGAGTTAACTTAAGCCGACATGTTAATTGAGTAAAATTTAAGTAAACGGATGAATATAAATAGAGGTGTAGTGCTCCTCATTTGAGACACACACACTCACTTGGAATAGCGCACTTGTGGAGGAGAGAAGTTGCTGGAGAAGGAGGAGAATCAGGTTTTTGATCTCCTTGTTGGTTTTACCTTTTTCCCTTTTGGGGCATCTATATTGAGGAAGATTTAGCTGGGTTTTTCCCTTTAGGGTTTTCCCAGGATAAATCTGTGTTGTTCTTGTGATACTGTTTCTTTCAGTGATCCTGTTTTATATGCTTTTATTATGAAAAATGAAATGATATACTGATGTCTTAGCTAAGCATATGAAAACTTAACATGGTATCAGAGCTAACCTGAATAGGGAAGCTTTCACAAGTTACAGAAGCTAGGGATTCTTATTTTTTGGTTCTCTCTCCACAATCAATTAGCAAAAGAAGGCTAGGCTGACTCTCCTTTGAAGGGTGCATCGTTCTGTCGAAGCAGAATTCGATTCCGAGCATTTTCAATTTTCGATGTGGAAATTAGGGCTTTCTACAGAAGAGGAATTTTTGAGTGAGACCAGCATAGGATTTTTCTCCTCATCAAAACCGAAGTTTAGAGACCTGGATCAAGAATTTTGGTTGGGTGAATCTCCGGGAAAGTCAAACCCTAGTTTGACCTCGAGCTAGAAAAACCCTAAATACTAAAACTACTACGTTTTGGAACATTCACTATATTCTCATATTGACGAAGGATGAGGAGATGAAAATTGCAGGGGCCGAAGATAAAATCCTGATGAAATCTGTGTCGAAAATTCATCTTCATATTCGCTGTATTCGAGGAGATATGTTCTCTCCAAGTTAGGGTTCCAGCCTCTTCCAGAATTCATCCCTAAACAGGACACCTGGGGAGAATTGCAATATCTTGGGCTACAGAGGTCCAAATGGAATTCCTGAAAATTTTCCAGAAAGGGCATGGACTTTAATTTCGGTGGTCTGAATTTCAGACTCAGAAGATGAACCAGTGACACGTGGCATGCCGTACAACTTCGCTGTTCTGAACAGTCCTGTAACATGTCACCTTGGGAGAAGGATCATAAATCCCAAATGGTGAAACCAATTCTGATGAAATATGCGGTGGTGGATCAGGGACATGCGAGGTTACCTCAGTACAAAATTTCAGACATAGAGGAGCAGAAATTTCGGAGATATCATAGAAACAGTAACAGGCATTGTTTTGCAGAAGAAATTGGAAAATTAGGGCTTCCTGTTCCGGGAGCTTCCCTCCACTGTTTTCAGAAATGGAGTACATTGGACAGCTCCATTTGAAGAGATCTATCTATCTAGCCAATCAGATCTGAAAGATTCCAAGTTTTTGAAATTAGGGTTTCTGTGACAAACCCTAGATCAGTCAGCTCCGGAACCAGGACGGACACCTCAAATCGGTAAGATCTAATCCTTTGCTATGTTCATTTGAGGTTCTCTTTTCAAAGTGATCTATGACATCAGCTTGATGATAAGCTTGGTGAAGTTGACAACTTCCAAGCCTAGAAGTATATGATCTCTTTGAAGAAAATGGATTGGACACCTACATGAGCATAGAGGTTCCAGTTTCAGAGGGAGATGAGGCTAGAAGCCTTTCTCAAGAAGAACTTGGTCAAATCACAGAAGATCATTGATGATTCAGTTACGAATCAACTTGTACTACAAGCG
>LPNX010019040.1:0-58140 GCA_001517045.1 Pseudotsuga menziesii | reverse complement strand
TAATGTCATGGTGGAAATGGAAGGCATCTAGAAAGTTTATGTGAGATATGGATGAATATTGTATTGACTAAACAATTGCATGATGCATAAGCATTTTTCATTGTGCATATGTTTTATGAAATAGTTCTAACCATGCAACTGGTGCATTTGAATTGCAGGAAAGGTCATGAACAACCTCCTACAAGAAAATAAAGACGAGGCTTGTTCCACTCCAATAAACATGAATCTAAGGCTCCCAGGGTCAGAGACACCATGACGGAAGAAAGAGCTTCAGAGAGTGGTAGATCCACCTTGAAGGATGAATACCACCATGGGTACAAGAGATAACTCAAAATGAAGAAAAGAATGCTATGAAAGAAGCTATGATCAAAGAATAACAATTGATCATGGGAAATGATGTATACGATATGATGGAACAAGTGTACAAAGCAAGGTTCATGATTCTCCCTAGAAAGAATAGATTATGACATGACATACTCTATTGACCAGTATATATCAAGCATATAACCATCTATACAGAATGAAGAGAGAAGATGATACTCCACTTCAGGGGGAGTGACTACAGAAAATTATATCCGAGTTCGACATGGTACGACATGATGGATAGCTTTGTGATGGATGGAGACTTTACCAAGAGTAAAGTGGGTTCCAACCTTCAAGGTTGATTGCAGAAGACTAGGATATGTTGATGACCTGAGAAGACAAACTCATAGAAGATGTTGTGATACTAGAATGATATTTGGGATATAGTACTCAAACTAGAAAGCAAGAATGTGGTATCTTCCAAATGGATTTGCAAGATAAGATATGTTGCTGATAGAAGTAAGGTAAGAGTTGCGGCTATAGGTTTCTATCAAGAAAGAGGGAATTAATTCTGAAGAGACACTTACTTCTGGAAGCAAGGTACATTTCCTTCAAAACTATCATGGTAGTTTCTTCCATGATGAAGTAAAGACAAGCCTTCCTTAATGGTATGATTGAGGAAGAGTTTTACATCGAATAGTCACGAGGATTTGAAGTTGAAGACAGAAGGAATCAAGTATGCAAGTTGAAGAAGGCCCTCTATGGCCTGAAGCAAGCTCCCAGAGCTTGATATGGAAGAATAGATAGTTTCCTGATGAGCATGGGATTTGCCAAGAATAAAGTCGATCATAACCTTTCCTACAAGGTTGTAAAATTTGTGCCTATCATTCTATTACTATATGTGGATGACTTATTCTTGACAGGGAATGAGAAATAGATCATGGAAAGCAAGAAGAAACTAACAAAAGAATTTGAGATGAAAAACCTTGGGTTAATGCATTATTTCCTAGGTCTGGAAGTATGGCAAAGTTCAGAAGGAATATTTCTCAACCAGGGAAAGTATGTGGTAGAGATATTGAAGAGATGCAAAGTCATGGCCACACCCATGGACTCCAACCTGAAGCTGTTAGCTGATGACTCATTAGAGTTAGTTGTTGTGACTCACTACATACAGATTATTGGGTCATTGATGTACTTAACAAATACCAGACCAAACATTTGTTTTGCTGTGAACACCTTAAGTCAATAACTTGTTCAACCAAGTCCGGTTCACCTAGTAGCTGCAAAACATGTGATGAGATATCTGAAAGGGACTATAGACTTTGGTCTATACTATGATGGTCGCCATGAGTATAGATTGTATGGCTACACAGATGCAGATTGGGCTGGAAGTATCTATGACAAGAAAAGCACATCAGGTATATGCTTTTGTTTGAAGTCTGCTATGAGTTCATGGTTTAGCAGGAAACAGTCCAGTGTTTCTCTTAGCACGGTTGAAGCAGAATACATAGCAGATTGCTCTACTAAGTTGTGAAGCCATATGGCTTCAGAAGCCGATATTAGGTCTCTTTGACCTGAAGATGGATACAACAATGATTCTATGTGATAACCACTGTTGTGATGACAAAAAACCCTGTGTTCCACATAACACGTAGAAATCCTGTATTTCTACATACAAGATAAGATGAAGATAATGATACTGTAGATGCAGATGATGGCGATTTAGTATTTCTATACTGAATATAGAGATGATGATGTTTCAGTATTCCCATACTGAAGATATAGATGATGATGCTTTTAGTATTCACATACTAGAGATACAGATGGTGATAGATTTGTATTCATATATTGAAGACATAGATGATGATGGTTTGGATGATGATGTACCGACGAAGCCTCTGCCTCGAGTAGAGTTTGAACACTTTCAAGACAAGCTTGGTGTTGTTCGGAAAGACCTTCCTCGAAAGGGGGAGTAGCGATGTTGCAGAGGGATTGTATCATCCTGGGACATCTGTCCATAATAGATCCAGTGACCTCGGTCATCGAGAACGTGATGGGATTGTATCATCCTTGGGAACCTTCCCTAAAGTGATCCAGAGACCTCGATCTTTGAGAATGAAGAGGGATTGTATCATCCCGAGACATCTGTCCATAATAGATCCGGTGACCTCCGTCATCGAGAACGTGATGGGATTGTATCATCCTTGGGAACCTTCCCTAAAGTGATCCGGAGACCTCGGTATTCGAGAATGAAGAGGGATTGTATCATCCTGGGACATCTGTCCATAATAGATCCGGTGGCTTCGGTCCTCAAGAATGTGGTAGGATTGCATCATCCTTGGACTCAAGTCCTAAAGAGATAGGGAGTGATTATCCCGTAATTGTATCTGGTGACTTCGGTCATCGAGAATGTGGTAGGATTGCATCATCCTTGGACTCAAGTCCTAAAGTGATAGGGAGTGATTATCCCGTAATTGTATCCGGTGACTTCGGTCGTCAAGAATGTGGTAGGATTGCATCGTCCTTGGAATTAGTCCTAAAGTGATAGGGAGTGATTATCCCGTAATTGTATCTGGTGACTTCTGTCGTCGAGAATGTGGTAGGATTGCATCGTCCTTGGACTTAGTCCTAAAGTGATAGGGACTGATTCTCCCGTAATCAATCCGGTAACTTCGGTTGTCGAGAATGTGGTGGGATTGTATCATCCCTGGACTTTAAGTCCAAAAGTGATCCAAAGACTTTTAGTCTTTGAGTTGTGGATTGCAGGTTGTTGCTGATGATGATGATGCCGCACTGATCGAAAGATCATAATATGATGATGATGACATACTGATCTAAAAGATCAGAGTATGACAATGACACACTATGATTATGATGTTTCTGATCGAAAGATCAAAGTATGATGATGTTGTTTCTATGTTGATGATGTTTCTGATCGAAAGATCAGAGAATGTGATGATGATTATGATCGACAGATCAGAATATGATGATGATGATGTTGCTTCTGATCGAAAGGTCAAGGTGCTGAAGATGTTGTTGTTGATCGAAAAGTCAAAGTGCTGAAGATGTTGCTGATCGAAAGTTCAAAATGCTGAAGATGTCGTTGCTGATCGAATAGTCAAATTGCTAAAGATGTTGCTGATCGAAAGGTCCAAGTGCTGAAGATGCCGTTGCTAATTGAAAGATCAAAATGCTGAAGATGTTGTTGTTGATCGAAAAGTCAAAGTGTTGAAGATGTTGCTGATCGAAAGTTCAAAATGCTGAAGATGTTGTTGCTGATCGAACAGTCAAATTGCTGAAGATGTTGCTGATCGAAAGGTCCAAGTGCTGAAGATGTCGTTGCTAATTGAAAGATCAAAATGCTGAAGATGTTGTTGCTAATCGAACCAGTCAAAGTGCTGAAGTATGTCGCTGCAAATTGAAAGATCAAAATGCTGAAGATGTTGTTGATGATGAAGACTGAAGATTGAAGATGAAGACTACATGATGTTGAAAAGCTTCCAATGATTTATAGATGTGTTACCCTGCTGATGTTGATGATGCCCGCTATCTCTACTATTGTTGTTGTTGATGTAGAATACCCTTCTCGTTAAGGGGGAGTGTTGAAATATTGTAACTTCGAAGAATATTCTTTATGTATCTTTTGTGGTCCTTGATGGTCCAACCGGGAGAACCACTTGTATTACATTGTACCCCGATGCTCCTAATCAGAAGAACTAATAAGAGTCATGAGGTAGTCCCCTATAATTGTAAAGGTGGGTCATCAGCACCCAGTGTGGTTACTTGAGCCTACATGTGTAACTCGAGCCTACATGAGTTAACTTAAGCCGACATGTTAATTGAGTAAACTTTAAGTAAACGGATGAATATAAATAGAGGTGTAGTGCTCCTCATTTGAGACACACACACTCACTTGGAATAGCGCACTTGTGGAGGAGAGAAGTTACTGGAGAAGGAGGAGAATCAGGTTTTTTATCTCCTTGTTGGTTTTACCTTTTTCCCTTTTGGGGCATCTATATTGAGGAAGCTTTTGCTGGGTTTTTCCCTTTAGGGTTTTCCCAGGATAAATCTGTGTTGTTCTTGTGATACTGTTTCTTTCAGTGATCCTGTTTTATATGCTTTTATTATGAAAAATGAAATGATATACTGATGTCTTCGCTAAGCATATGAAAACTTAACAATCTTCCAGGTCTATGGACATCAACACGAGAATTGTGATTACATGCAAAAGATGGTCACCAAAGTAGAGAGCTTGTACTATACATTAAGTCGGTCAGTTGGACATAATGAAATGAACTCCAGTGCTTATGATTTGCTCCAAGAAAGGACATACAAGTCATACTTTGTGAAAAGGGAGGATCCCTGGATAGCGTAAGCACCACCGCAAGTAGCGCAGCTAGTGATACAGGTACCGTACACATTTCCACCTCCATTGCAGTTTGCTCCTATGCAAGCTTAGCTGTAGTTTGTATCACAGCCGTAGTTTGCGCCACAACCACAAATAGTTGTACAACCACAGTATAACCAGGTGCAACATCCACAGTATAACCAGGTGCAACATCCACAGTATAATCAGCCATAAGTTGTACAATATGTTTAGCAGCAACTTCCATAGTAGCATCTGTCTCAACCATAGTTCCAACAGGGAGGAACCTGAGGAGGATTCCATGGAGGATTTAGGGGCCATGGTGGAGGCTTTGGTCAAGGAAGTGGCTGAGGTCAGGAATCTATTCAGTGTTATACATGTGGGATAATCGGGCACTATCAGAGAGAATGTCCTCATGTACAGTGTACTTACTATGTAGCCAGTGATCATAACATTGAAAATTGTCCTCAATTGATCGTGAAATGGTAGGCTGGCCATATTCACCAGGTGCAGAACACTCAGAATCAGAATCAGCCTTTGTTCTAGGAGTAGAATCAGCTACCCCTACAAGCTCAGATCCCATCACAGAATCAGAATTCGACTTAGAATCCACCCTAGGCTTACAATATACCAATGAATCAAGCTACGAATCAGCCGAGAGCTCAAGCCCAGATCTTGCATCAAGGAACGACAGTTGCAGCAATCCATGCAGAACCAAGGATGAAGGATGTCGATGTCGGGATTGTCACTTGTGATGGCGCGACAACTGGTGATGATGGACCATGACAACCTGTTCGACTTGCTGGAAAGAAAAAGGTTTCATTTGATATTGCAACAGAAAAAGACACTTTCTTTGAAGAGAAGCAGGCAATTGGAAGGAATCCAGGTAAGATTCCAATTATTGACATGCCTTTTTCTTTTGAACCATCTGTAGAAGTGGGACCATCGCGGCAACATGGCACTCTGCGTAAGTTTTTTGAAAGTTTTCTATTGTTGGCAAGGGACTCGGATGCCCTTGTCAAGCTTGACACATTGTTGCACCTTTCGAATAAGACAGTGAAGGATTTTGCTATGAATTCCTTGCAAAAAAGAAAGACATGCAAGGAAATGAGGATGGATATCTAGATTGGGGATTATGAGGTTGACTCGATCATTATGGACCTTGGATCTAATGTCAACATTCTGACAAATCAAACTTGGCAATCGATGGGGAAGCCAACGCTAGGATGGTCACCAGTGCAGCTGCGATTAGCAAACCAAGTGAAGGTTCAACCCATCGGTCGTGTTTCAAATTTGGTTGTCGACATTGAAGGTATGAAAACACGTGCTGACTTTGATGTGATAGAAGTTGTAGAGGATGGTGGTTCCTATCCAGCGCTATTTGGAATTGGGTGGGCTAATGATATCATGAAAGTTATCAACTTAAAAAATCAGGTTATAACGTTTGAGAACCAGGATGTTAGGGTCATTTCTCCTATGGACCCTCAGGAAGGATGGCGCTATATTGAACTAGTGAAGGATGAAGTCGGGAGAAGTTGGGATAAGGCATCCAACATCTCCGAGGACTAATTCCATCCCACTGTCGACGACAAACTTGGATGGCGTAGCGCAAGTTCCACGTCCTCAAATTCGGATGATGCTCTTGAAAATTGGCAGAATCAGTTGCATGAGGTATCATTCCTGAGGTGTGGGTTAATTATGCAGTCTCTCCGACATGTTGCAACTGAGATGGTCGAGTTGCCAATTTATGAAGGACTGCCAGGACTCTGTGAGTTCTTTTAAGAATTTGAAAAGAAAGTTTTGGCACCACAAATGATATTGGCTCTTGAAGTAACACTAAAGGCTACCTTGGCCCATTGGTGGGAGAAACACAAATGGAAGATTCACGACTGGGAGGAGTGCTAGAGATTGATGATGGTCCTTTTTGGTGATGTAGAGGTTTACCATGATGGGAGATATGATGGACAGAATGACCTCGCTAGTCATTTGATTGAATGTCAGACGTTATGGACATCCTAACCCAGAGATGAGTGGGTTCATGCTTTTGTTCATCCTCTCAAGGAAATGCCACGGCCTTGGTATGTAGCAGTAGAGTTGCACAAAACCATTACCACTTGGGAGGAGTAGTCATCTCGCTTCGTGCAGACATTTAACTTCTAGGATGCGGATGCTGAGGTATGCAATGATTTACACATTATCCGTGACATAGTACTAAAATTCACCTTTGTCGCATACCCAGTTGATCCCCATGCAAATTGCTCCATCCAATTCATGATGATGTGCTACAAATTGTCCAGGAAACCTGAAGGTGACGACGAGCTATAGAATGTTAATATCTCGAAGTCTGAGGTAATTCGCGATGTCACAGCTCCCCACATACCGACGGAATCGATGAACTAGCCACTGCACATTAGGAAAGTTGATATTGGGACGGCAAAAAACCCAAAATTTGCCAATGTTGGGGACTATTGGGGCAAGGAGACGATAGCCAAAATCACAGATCTAATGCATGAATTCCAGGATCTATTCCTCGTGCAGTTTTCCGAGATGAAGGGGATCCTTGGCGATTTGGGAGAAATGAATATTCCGCTCAAGCCAGATGCAAAACCAGTCCGCCAGAGGCCGTATAGACTGAACCCACGGTGTAAGGATAGCATGAAAACTGAGCTTGATCAGATGCTTGATGTTGGGATCATCAAGCAGGTGGAAGAATCAGAGTGGATAAGCCCAATGGTGGTCCAAGACAAGAAGACTGGAGAAATCTGCATCTGTGTCGATCTAAGAAAATTGAATGATGCATATATGCACAACCCATTCTTGACCCCTTTCACAAATGAAGTCTTGGAAGGCGTAGGTGGCCATGAGGTATATTCCTTCACAGAAGGTCTTTCGGGATAATACCAGATCCGGATCATGAAGGAGGATTTCCATAATACTATATTTGTCACCGAGTGGGGTTGTTTCCAGTATATCGTCATACCATTTGGGATGAAAACTGCCCCCACCGTATTCTCCCGTGTCATTGTCACATTCTTTAAGGATTTTATTCAGAAGTTCCTATAGGTCTATATGGATGACTGGATTGTTGTTGGAGGAGCTAGTTGGTGAGTCGACTAAGTCGATTATCCGACTAATTATAGATTAGGTCAGCAGCATAAGGTTGTGTCGGTTGACCGAACCGACAGGTAGTTATATGTAACTGTTTGTAAATCATATATATTAGGCTGTTGAGCCAGATGAGAACTTGGTTCAGTTATGTGTTTGTATGGACCATCATGATATAATATAATCTATGATTTTACATCTACATTCTTATCTCTTGTATCTGTTATGTCTGTATACTTTAATGTGTATTATTGGTAACCCTCTGTGATATGTGAGATTACAACATTGGTTCCATTGCTGGAAGTACATATCTGAGATGACTATAAGAAAATGCTATCAGAATAGGAGATTAATAACTGGTGGGAGCATAAGATAGCAAATTATTTGTAGAATTACGCGAGGAAAAACAGGTTGACGACTGATCAGGCAAAGGAGAGATTCTTCACTGAAACTCATGAGAAGCTTGTAGAATCGGTACCCCAGCTATTGAAAAAACTTATGGTTAAAAACGCTAGAAGAAACTAAGGACCAAGAGCTACTAGAGAAACTGATTCGAGGGGGAAGAACAAACCTATAGGAGTGGTTTGAGAAGATTGCCGACGAATTCTGTGAGGAGCAAGCTATAGAAGAAAGAAATTCGGTAGAAACCATTCAGAATAAATTGTATACAGACATTACCAAGCAGTTGTTGTGCTCCCTACTTACCCTACTTCTAAAATTCCTCATAGAAAAAGGAGTGGATCATATTATAGAACCTCGTCCATCACTACGCAAACAACCATTAAATTCTAACTGGGCGGAGAAACATAAAAAGTGGGAGAAATTCATTGCTGAAAGGAAGTGGGAATACTTCCTAAGCAAGTAGACAGAACTATCTGAGCTTTCTAAAGTGTCAGGTAGGCTATGGGGGGGTAGTTAGTCACATGTTGGGGTAAAGTGAAGAGGATTCTACTCGATTAAAAGGAGATACCATCACCAACAATGAGAAGTCAACCTAAAAATGAAATCGAACGAATGGTGACACACAAATGTACAATGGATTTACAGAGAATAGAGAGAGAGAAGAGGCTGAAAAGAAGGGAGTAAATAAGAGAAAGGGCTATAACACTACAAAGAGGAATGAATACAAGGGTGACAGACCAGGAAAGAAATCCTCCAGAGTCAGGTCATGAATGACAAGAAGAAGGCGTGGATGAAGAGGAATCACCAATGGAAGAATACTTGTTGATAGAGCAGTGTGAAGCTCTCCAAATAGAAGTTCCCCATGAGATAAGACCTCTGTCTCCAACGAATCCAAGTAAAAGGATGCAGGCCATTATCAAAGAGGACCTAAGACTAAGAGCTGGTGAGTTTGGTATATGGAGCCGACTAGACGACGAGGTAAATGATGATAATCATCTAGTGATCCGTCGACTGGAGGAAGGAAAATGGGTCACGCTTCAGGTGTACCCTTCCAACCAAGGTATCCACTTACTTTACCCGACACATGAAGGAGCACCCCACTACCAAATACAGCTTTGGAAAATATAGAACAGTTGGACCTGCAGACAAATAATTGCAGTTGGACATCGATAGGAGAAGTCGACCTGAACCAACTTCTTATCGGAGAAGAAACGACAAAAAACATTACCGACGAGAATGAAATTTATGTCTACAACAGTTGTGCACAACGAAACAAGTAAAACATCCCACTACCCGCACCACCACCCATACCACCGCCACCTCCTGGAGGAGATAGCGACATCGAGTCTGACATGGGTCATGGATCAGCACATATCCCTCTTTACGAGGGTGAAAAAGATCATAGACGACATTGGTTCATCTATGAGTCGACATGGGAGGAAACGCAGGTTACAGCTGAAGATCAACAGATGGCACAGTTCGCGGGTGCCTTGAGGAAAAGAGAACTAATGTGGTACATGACCTTCACTAGGAGAACCACTCAAGCATCTAAAGCAAAAATTAAAGCGCAATTTTTGTCTTTCTTTAAAACCCCAGACGTAAAACATCTGGCAGCTAAAAAGTTGAAAACAACATCACAAAATCCAGCGAAGTCTGTCCAAGAGTATGATAAACGATGGAAAGACCTCCTCAGCCAACTGGATTATGTAATTGATGAACAACTATTAATTCAGTGGTTTCTTGCAGATCTATCATAGAAAATTTGGTAGCACATAAGCTTGGAGACATTTAAAATATACGAAGATGCTCTTATTAAAGCTCTGCAAGTGGAGATGGATGAATATTTCCCATCATATCCCACAGATACTAGACTGGAAGAACATTTAGAAATAATGTAGAAATAATTGAAGGAGATGAACCTTAAGAATATGGATGTCTTGTGTACAAAATGCTTAATGGCCGGAGGCACAAAAGATAACTGTCGACAAGACATCAGCCAACAGGACATTTAATTTGTTCAGACAAAGTGCTTCTATGACATCTGCCAAGAACATGGAGAACACACAAAAAAAGATTGCCCGTATAACATGAAAAATGAAAAAGCATCTTGGTGTGCAATCTATGAAGTAAAAAGTCATGCCACGCTTGACTGCCACCTAAACTTAAAGAATCAACAAAACCACCAAGGAGTCTACCAGACAAATGCAGTTGTGTAGAACAACAATAACAACGAGCGAAGCAATGTGCAAAACGAATAGAATAATCAAAGATATGAAGGTCGTCGATATGAGCGTCGGTTCGACAATCGTCATGGAGGATATGGAGGCCGAGGTCAATTCTCTAAGAATCACGACAATCGCCCATGTCAACCCATCTAGTGTTTCACATGCTATAAAGAAGGTCATTGATATGCAGATTTCCCATACAAGGACAAAACCAATTTCAAATTTTGTACTAGCTGTGGCGTTGGTGATCACTCATTAGAGGATTTCCCTACCATGCTTGATAAAATCAAAAAAAAGAAAATTGTTAATGTCTTATTGTGCATTTAAAGACATGATGTAATCAATACAAAGAATCTGCATATAGTAACTTGACAAGGGACAAAAATTGGGAGTGATAATCCACGCATAAGAAAAATAAAATAAAAGAACGATTATCCTAATCCAAGTAAAAAAAAACAATTATATCAAGACACAACAGATATATTTAATGAATTTGATTGACAAGAAGAAGCTGATGATGGTCGACCAAACATAGTTAAAGAATTAATACGTTTAGTACAAGAGGATAAAGCGGTATCTCAATTCATTGATTTATTATATAATATGAAACACAACAATAATACAGAAAACTAAACAAAAAACATCTACAGCCTAAACCAGAAGGACAAAAGTGATGCTGGCCCACTTGTCAACCTAGAAATTGAAGGATACCATGTCTGACAAGTTGTACTCAACTTCGGCTCACAAGTAAACATTATGACTCATGACACTTGGGAACAATTGGGTAGACCTCGACTATATGAGTCAGGAATATACCTCAAATTAGCCGACCAAGGTCTGATCGAGCCTATCGAATTTTGGAGAAATGTTGATACGATGATAAAAGGAATATTGTCCAAAGTCGACTTTAAAATTATTGACCCTAAGGAAGGATTCAGTTCCTTACCGGCTTTAGTAGGTCAACCTTGGGGAAGAAAAATTAAAGCATCGATATCTTTAGACAAAGAAAGGATAAAACTAAAAGGGAATGGATAGAAATTCATAGTACCTATCCATCCATCCGAAGGAGAACCTTGGATAGAACCTATTGATGATGAAGTCGACATCCGACAATTATATCAATTACAAAATAATGAATACTATGCAGAACCCAATGTCTATGGTGAGCTCCACTTAGGAAATCAAGATTTAGTAGGATACAACTCTGACACATAATTATATGATTGGGAAGTTGAAAACTATGAGACACAAGCAAGAGGTTGCTGGACCATTCAAACAGTGCAGAAGAAACCAATCCAACAATGTTTCCTAACTTCCATCATCCCAAAAATATTTGAAAAGAAAAGCAGGGAATACCCTACCCTAAAACCAACAAATATAAGTATCAAACAAATCCCAAGATAAAAAGAAAGAGAATCACCAGTTATGCATATAGAACAAGTATCTGAAAACATTGGTGAACATGGCCTACTACAAAGCTTAGTAGAAAACTTCACAAGACAAGCCGTTAGATGGTGGGATACCCATCAATTAAGATTGCAGACATGGACAACAGCTTTGACTTACTTTGTATAAATATTTAGAGTAAAAAGGCTAACCAATCAAGCCCAAATACCTATGTTCATCCAAGGGCAAGAACCAAAAAAACACATAAAAACATGCGAAAAAGAGTGGAAAAGACTTGGATATAAAGACGAACGTACATGGCCACACCTGTTTCCATCGACACTATCCGACTTACTAAATAAATGGCACAAAATGGGGGAAGCACGGGGTTAAACATTCCTATGGCATGATCTTAGAGAGAACTTTATCAAAGACTTCAACTTTATACCACTAAACGAAAAGTTAGTCAAAACTGCAAAACAAATCAAGGTGTTTATAGAACCGACCACCCTAACACAAAATTATGACCGACCGATAATAACATGTAATAACATAAAAACCAAGAAACTACCACAATAAAAAAGACTACAAATGGAAAATGAAAATCCAGAAGGGAAAAGCTTTCAATGAAAATCATACCATTTAGAAATGACAAAACCAATTCACACAGTACTTAAAGTCGAGACAGCCGAAAAAGAAGATATCGACCGAATTACTGTAGCAGACTTTCCTTCTACATTTTCCTAGTTTAAAGAAGGGAGCCAACCAATCAATGAAACGAAAGAACCAGAATGGTTAGATGATAAAGTGAAAACTAAAGAATTCGGCATCTCAAATGATGATTGGCCAAAAATGACAAAAATTGGAGATTACTGGAGTGAAGTACAAACAACCGAAATAGTAAACTTACTAAAATAATTCCAGGATGTATTCACTAGATACTACAAATATCTCAAAGGTCTAGTCCATGGAATGGGTGAAATGAAGATCGACATCAAACCTGATGTCCGACCTGTAAAGAAGAGGCCATATAAATTATCCCATAAATACAAAGACATAGTCAAGAAAGGGATTGATAATATACTTGCAGCAAGAATTATCTACCTTATTGACCAATCGAAATGGGAAATCCCAATGGCCGTTCAACCAAAGAATCACAACCCAACAAAGCTAAGGATATGTGTCAACTTCAGGGAATTAAACACAGTCACCTTGACATACCCATTTCCAACACCTTATGCAGATGAAATCCTAAATGAATTTACAGGACATGAATGCTACTCGTTTATAGACAGATTCTTAGGTTACAACCAAGTACCAATATCCAAAGTAGACCATAAAAAGATAGCATTCGTATGTGAATTCAGATCATTTTCCTACAGAGTTATGCCTTTTGGTCTAAAGAACACACCTGCAGTATTTTTGAGAATTGTGTTCAAAACATTTCAAGAGTATATCTACAAAACAATGGCAGTATACTTCGATGATTGGATAATATACTCTATGCTGAAAGCTCATTGCAAATGGCTAAGGCTCATGTTGGAAAGATGTCGGCAAATCTAGCTATCTCTGAACATAAGAAAATGCATATTTCTAACTCCTATAGGGATACTATTAGGACACATAGTATGCAAAGAAGGCATCAAGATCAACTTCGCAAAAATAAAAGTATCCTCGACTTAAAACCACCAGTGAACCCAAAACAAGTTAGGGTACTACTTGATTATACAGGATACTACATGAAATTCATAAGATACTATTAAGACATGACCTATCCATTGGAAGAACTACTGGACATAGGAATGTAACATATCATTTGAAACACTAAAAATGAAGCTAGTCGAAGCACCCATTCTAAGGTTTCCAAATTGGTTGATCAAATTCCATGTACACATTGACACATCAGGCCTAGCAATAGGAGTGATCTTAACACAACCAGGGGATGACGGAATGGACTACCCCATAGTTTACAACAGCAGAAAATTTAATAAAGAAGAAAGGAACTATTCGACAACAAAGAGAGAAGCATTAGGAATGGTATTTGCACTACAGAAGTATCAACATTACCTACTAGCCAACCCTTTCATCTTTTATATCGACCACCAAGCATTAAAATACCTTGTAAACAAACCCTTACACCATGGGATAATTTGTCGATGGATACTTCTATTCCAAGAATTTGAATTTGCAGTCGTTGTTAGACTAGGAAAATTAAATGTCGGACCCGACCACTTCTCACAAATCGACACAGGAGAGGAACTGATAGGAGTTGAAGACGACCTACTGGATGCACATTTATTTCGAATAGAAGCAGTCTCAACAGATTTAGAGGAAATATCTCAATTCTTAGAAAATGGACAAGCACCAGAGGGCATGAGCACGAAGAAGAAACAAATCTTATCCATGAAAGCCGCACCATATAGCCTCATAAATGGATTTTTATATAAAATGGGCTTGGAAGACATCCTCAGAAGATGCATATTAGAACATGAGAGAGATAATATCATGTATGAAGCACACTATGGACCGATGGGAGGACATTTTCAAGTAGACATAACTGTCAAGAAAACCAACAGTGAGGGCTATGGTGGCCAACACTATACAAATATTGAAAAACGTTGGTGAGCCAATGTGACAGATGTCAATGACTGGGTCAACCTATTTCTAGTACAAAAATGCCCCTACTATCAGTAAACCCAAGTTTGACATTTGAAATTTGGGCCATCAACTTCATAGGACCATTCCCCATACCAACAAAAAGAATAGGTGCAAGGTACATAATAACTGCAATAGAATATGTAACCAAATGGGCAGAAGCAGAACCAATCGACACATGTTCCAGTGAGATAGCTGCTAAATTTATTTATGAAAATACAATTACCATACTTGGATGTCCAATAACCATAATCAGTGACCAAGGTTCACACTTTATTAATAAAATCATGAAAGCACTAACATACTAGTTCAAAATCGACCACCGACGTAGTACAGCTTATCACCCCAATTGAATGGAGAAATAGAGGTGTTTAACAAAAAAATAACAAAGGGCCTAACTAAAATATGTAATACCGACAAGGATGATTAGGATGAAAAGATACTTGCAGTACTATGGGCTTACATAACAACATACAAGCATTCGACTGACCAAACACCGTTTCGACTAGTCTATGGACAAGAAGCAGTTGCTCCACTACATTTTCGACAGCAAACACATGTCATAGCAGATATTTTACATATCAATGTCGAACAAGGTAGGAAGGACCGACTGATGCAATTAAGCAAGCTAGAAGAACATCGACTGATTGCTCTACAACACCAAGAAATCCAAAAACAACAGCAGAAGGCTTGGAATGATCGCAATATCAAAAACAAGAATCTATCGGTAGAGGACCTCGCCTTAGTATATAACAATATAGTCAAAGGAAAACCCAAAAAGTTACACACATAATGGATGGGACCTTACGTTGTCAAAGAAATTCATACCAACGGATCAGTCTCACTAAGGACGTTACAAGGCATAGTCTTTCGGAAACTTGTTAATGCTGCCTGACTAAAATGGTACAAAGATTTAAAACAAGTTTAATATATATATATATATATATATATATATATAACGACCATAACTATTAGACAAAACCTATAAAAATATAAAAAGGTTAAAAACAACAGACATAACCAACACCCATAACCCAGGATTACAGGAAACCAACGCTTCGACAATCAACATACCACCATCGACCGCTGGCATGATCGACATCGACCAACGACCCCGAAGGTCAAATCACACCTTCATGAATACGGTCAGAAGGAGCACCAAAATAAAATCACCATTAACGCAAACCTGAGACCACGCTGGACCATCACTTCCACCATTAATACACCCATCAACAGAAACGTCAACCGCTCCACCTATAAATACCGGACCAAAAAAAGATCATTTACAGTATTTTGAAGAGATAAAGCAAGTCAATAATCAGAAAATTGAGAACTAAGAACCTATACAGAAGTCGAACAAGAAACCGATGAGATGGCACCGAAACAAACCAGATTCGTAGCTACAAAGTCAAAGGAGCTGCAATCTACTGAAACCCCATTAATGAGGAGTTTAAGAAACATCAAGGACACCATGCTACAAGAAACCTCATGGGTGAAAACGTGGGCCAAAATCAAGGAATGGGCCTATGTCGAAAAGAAACCAACACAAGAAGCAGAGAAAATAAACCACAGTTTCATTATGAGCTACATGAACACACCGTTCATGGAGAGTTTTGGAGGAACAAAAGAAGCAATGGTAAAATTCATCATCAGCCAGTACCACAATGAGAAATTTTACTTCGACAAACCAGTCAAAATCTCTGGCGAAGTCATATACAAACTGACTAGTCTCTCCAACCAAGGTGACCCAGTCCCTGTCGGCATAAAAGGAGTTGTAGAACAATTAACTGGAACTCCATCAGGGTAAAATTCAAAAGGTCTAATGATTAGTCAAATACAAGCCCGAACACCACAAATCATGGCCAAAATCATAGCAACATGGATCACACCTATAGGATGAGGAAGCGATCTGAAGCTGGATATGCTAGAAGCGGTAGACAGAATAGCAGAAATAGGAAAAGTATATAGATGGGCTCAGTATGTCGTCGACATGCTCAAAACAATCTGTGATAAATGCCAGGAGTCAGGCGAGATTATAAGGTTCCCATCTTTGATAATTTGGATAGTGATGTACCACTTGTGCCCAGTCGGGGAGAAGCAGTTCCAAGAGCCAAAAAAATTCCACATGTGGAGGTTCAAGCCATTTGTGCAGATTGGAACATTGAAAGAACTAGAAAATGGAAAAGTATTGTTGGAAAACTGCCTCCAACACTTGAAAATCTAGATGACCAGATGGAGGGTGCCTCAGAACATCCGATGAAGTCTACCGAAAATAGCACACATACAACTAGAACTCGACCACACTGTAGTTTGGTATATGTAGGGAGCAAAAGAAAAATCAAAGCCTCTTGACTATTACCCAACAGTCGAAGAGATCTTCTGTGAGCTAGCTCGACAATTCGGCACAAAGTTATCCATACTAGCAAAGGCTAAGGAAGTAAACCTAGAAATGGAGGAACCACTAACAGACCAGGAGAAGGAAGAATACTATGAACTTCGACTGCACATGAGTACCTTTGTGTTGAAAGAAACACCAGCAGAGGACACCAATACACTAAAAATAACAATCATACCACCAACGATCCAAAGGGGAAATACACCAACAGAGCAGCAGGTAACCAAACCGGCTGAAGAAAGTATCAATCCAGTTCAACAGCAGGAGGGAGGGGAATAATTAGAGGAATACATTGAATCCAACAATCCTGAATATTCCATAACCAAAGAAAAAATCAGAAAGCTAGCAAAGGAAATAACAGCCATAAGAAAAAAGGAAACTGAGACAAAAGGGAAGGGGAAGTGCAAGTTGATCCTTTCAGAATAAGAAGATGAATAATAATTAATAGCTACCGCCGTTGACATCATAGAAAATGCTGTAGCAAACAAAGTTCCGATCGACACGCAGTTCAGGCACTTTGTCGAGTCAGGAGCACAACAAGGTCAACTGAAAAAGGTAAAAAGCACAAACACTTCAACGACTGAAAAAATTGTCGATTTAGTTTCTACACCTCCATTCCCATCTCCGAACCAGATCACACAAGAATAAATTCCATAGATACCCACCATAAGCCCAGTTGACATATGCAAAAATGCTATGCCAGAAACCTTGAAAGAGAGGTTCGACCAAGATAGTGATTTCCAGGCATATATTGAGAAATTGCCTGAACTACTCACCTTTGTCCAGAAGATCACCACCAAATGTTCTCTGATCGAAGCTAGTGGATCAAGGCAGCTCATTCCTCCACAACCTGGACAAATACCCCATAATCAAAGGTCTATGGGAATTATAAAGTCGACATTCATGAGGAACCTCGACAAGACATATCAAGTTGTCACTAGTCGAACTTCATGCTTTATCCTCGACGACATCCCATACCCTCTATTAGCCAATGAGCTAGTAAGAGATGTGGAAGAAGAGAACCTGGAATAAATCAACCGGGTGATTGACAACCTATTCTCTGACGGCCCAGATGATTCACCACCATAAGTCGAGGACTTGACCCCAACGGACAATATCCCCACTACATGAATTACACCCAACCATTCACCATCTCCACGTCCACTTCCCAATCCAGAACCCTTACCAAACCTTGAACCACCTGCACCTGAACCCTCTGCACCTGAACCCTCTACACCTGAACCATCTACACAAAATCCCCTAGATACACATCTAGCTATAGAGCTAACCCAAGAAATCCATCCAGAAGTTCCATCAACCATTGCAGATCAGCAACCAGAAAACCCACCACAAGAAAATCAACCACAGGAGAGTCTACCCCTTGGATACTCACATGCACAACAACAGAAAGAATAGGATAAACACAAGAGGAAAAGAGGCAGAAAGAAGAAGGACCACCAAAAAGAGTCATAGCAGACAATGGTCCACATTAGCCAACTTAGGTCGACCACTATAGTTGACACAACCAAGCTAAAAGATGGAGAGTTAGGACAAATCTTAGAAACTTTGGCCACTGAAGCAAAAACAAGCAGCCAGATCAGACGCAAGGAGCTCGACGACACTGAGAAGGAACAAATCGAATTCCTGTTAAAATGTAGAAACTTAGCACAATATATAATACCAGGACCGATGGAAGCCAACACTGACACGCCACTAGAAAAATCATATCAACTGTTTGAGAGTGTGGTGGAGACCTTACAAGTACACATGCAAAATACAATAGAAGAGAAAAAAGAAGAGATATCAAGATTGTTAATGCAACAGTACACAACATTTTCAGAAGCATACAAAGTTCTACAAGACCACATGGAAGAATCTATGATCACAGAAGAGGTACTCTAGGACTGGCCTAGTTATTATGTGCAAGTATTTAAGCAGACTCGAAAGACTCAAGAACAAATTCAAGAATTGGAAAAGAGAAAGAGCACTAAAGAAGCAATGAGAAATACAATACAAGATCAAATTTTTACAGAGACAGCCAAGCTGTAGATACTCGAGAGACAAGCACACCAGTGGGTACATCAAGCACTTCCAAGATTGGAGAAATTAGATACCATCTACTAGCAGATGAAAAGACTGCTAGAGACAACAGAAGAAAAATACCAGTTCATGGGATCCGACGTGGAAAGAATAGTACACCTTTCCATTCAGGAGAAGATGTCGACTTTATCAAGCATTACAACATTGACCATCGACATCCAGAAAGTACTTCAAAGTTGGACAGAATTTAAACATCAACTGGCTGTTACAACAAAAGTAATCATTGAAGTGTGCATACAGAAGCGATCAACCACCTGACTATATAGACCATGAAAAAAAAACAATAAAATAACTATCTCAGACAGTAAAAATTTTGAGTACCTCTCGTGTTCTTCGGGACGAAGAAAGAAATTGTTCTTGGGGGAGATGTTGGAGGAGTTAGTTGGTGAGCCAACTAAATCAATTAGCCAACTAATTAGAGATTAGGTCGGCTGCATAAGGACATGTCGGTTGATGAAACCAACAAGTAGTTATATGTAACTGTTTGTAAATCATATATATTAGGCTGTTGAGCTAGATGAGAACTTGGTTCAGTTCTGTGTTTGTATGGACCATCATGGTATAATATAATTTGTGATTCTACATATACATACTTATCTCTTGTATCTGTTATTTCTGTATGCTTTAATGTGTATTATTGGTAACCCTTTGTGATCTGTGAGATTACAACAACCATCTATGATTTGGCTAAACACCACTTGGACAATCTGTGATTAATGTTGGAACGGTGTCGCCAGCATCAGATTGCATTGAATTCCAAGAAATGTATTTTCTATACACCCTTTGGTATATTACTTGGGCACATCATCTGCAAAGAAGGTTTGTTGGTAGATCCAGAAAAGATTGCATTAATCCTCAATTTACCACCGCCAACGAACGTAAAAATTCTCCGAGCAACACTGGGCCACACAGGCTACTATCGCAATTTTATCATGGGATATGCTACAATTACCACTTTTATGGAGAAGTTGCTAAAGAAAGATGCTGCATTTGAATGGACTTAGGAATGTCAAGGAAACTTTGACACCTTGAAGGCCAAGATGGCCTTTGCACCCATACTGGTTTTTCCTGACTGGAATAAGGAATTCCATGTGCACGTTGATGCCTCTTCTACTGCGTTGGGGGTTATTCTTGCGCAACCAGGTGAAGGCGACTTGGATCATCCCATAGTGTATGCTAGTATGAATTTATCGTTTGCTGAACAGAATTACACCATGAATAAAAGGGAAGGCCTGGCGATGGTATATGCTCTGCAAAATTCAGGCATTATTTGTTGGGTGGACACTTTAAGATGTTCACTGATCATTCAACTTTGCAATACCTAGTAAATAAGTCTGTTATGGGGGGGAGAATCTGCAGGTGGTTGCTTTTGTTCCAAGAATTTGATTTTGAAATAGTGGTAAAGCCAAGACAATTGAATGCTGGCCCAGATCATCTAACACGTATTGAGAATGGTGAAGAATGCACTGATATTTACGATGGGCTACCTGATGTGCAATTATTCCAAGTTGAAATCGCAGACGATTACTATGGCCCCATTGTTTAGTTTTTATCTACTGGCATCGCCCCTGCAGATATGTCGATTAGCTATAAGAAGGAGCTGGTCGTCAAAGTTTTTGATTTTTCACTCATTGCAGGACAACTCTATAAACTTGGATCGGATGAGATACTGCGACGATGCATCTTACCGCATGAGCAGGGTCCCATTCTAGAGGAAGCGCACATAAGTGTTGCGGGAGGTCACTGCGGAGGCCGTACCACTACCCGGAAGGTGTTTCATGTTGGGATTTATAGGCCCATGTTGCATAATGATGCCACAAACTATGCCAGGAGTTGTGATGTATGCCAACGAGTTGGTAAACCATCACAGAGAGATGATATGCCACTGGTACCGTAGGTGACTTTGAAACCATTTGATAAATGGGCCATTGACTTTGTGGGTCCTATACATCTGCCAGGTAAGCGCACTTGCGCCCGTTATATTATCACTGCAACTGACTACCTGAATCGGTGGGTAGAGGCTACACCAGTTGTTGATTGTACCACCTCAACAACAGCTCGGTTTATTTTTGAGAACATTGTGACATGATTTGGGTGTCCTTGAATCTTTGTGAGCGACCAAGGTAGTCACTTTGTCAACCAAATGATAAAAGTGCTAACTGAGGAGCATCTGGTACAACATAATCTAAGTAATCCCTGCCATCCATACCAAAATGGTATTGTTGAGGCCTTCAACAAAATCTTGGAGACAGCTCTAACCAAGGTATGTAACACCAACCATGATGACTGGGATCTGAAAATTCCTGTAGTGTTATGGGCCTATTGTACTACCTGCAAACATATCACAGGTCACACATCGTTTAAGTTGGTTTATGGGCAAGAGGAAGTCATGCCGATGGAGTAAATCGTTCTCATCTTGTGCATTTCCATGACAACAGGCATGGCCGAGAAGCATTAGAAGCATGTGTTACGCAGCTGATTCAACTTGACGAGGATCGCTTTATTCCAGGATTCCAACAACAGGTTGTGAAAGATCGACATAAGGCATGGCCTGATCGCCATATTAAGCACAAATAGTTTGTGGTAGAATATTTGGTGCTGTTATATGATAGTAAGTTTATCAAGCATCCAGGTAAGTTACAAATGCATTGGCTAGGTCCCTATCTTGTTCAGTCTATTACCTCTGGAGGCACCATGTAGTTGTAGCAACTAGATAGTGTCGCGTTACCAAAGGTCATTAATGGGAGTCACTTGAAGCCTTGTAGAACATGACCGATGATGCACACCACTTGAAGCGCTGAAAATAAAAACATTTCCGAGTTCAGCATAAAGCGGTGAGCCTTGGGAGCGAGGCTGCGCAAAGAAGATATAGTTGTTGGCAGTAGTTGGTCGACCATTCATGATAGTTTCTGAGCTGCGGGATGGTAAAATCAGGTAATAAATGCAGGTAGTTAAACCAGTTGGATGGTGGTGCTTGTTGAAGCGACCCGCATTAATGGGTGATCTGACTGTTAGTCGCATAAGATAACCAATGGATTTGGTGTCATTGATACCTGATGGAAATAATGGTGCAGTTAGATTTGGTAATGATGGATTTGGAATTAGAAGTGGCTATAAAACACTACGCGGGAGGTGTTAGTTGGCATTATTCAGTTGTGAGAGCTGAAGTAGAAGGTGAATTGGGTGCAGAGTATTGAGCTAAGTGTTGAGTATCATTCGTGTTGTTGAGTGTATCTTCTGGTTTTGTGGGCTAAGGGATGCTGAGCGGCCTTGATGCCATTGAAATTTCAAGTGAATACAAGTCCCCTTTTTGGCCCACGGTTGTAGAAGAGGAAGTTATGAGTATACCAGTGGGTTTTTCGTCCATCCCAAAGTGGAAACGCGAGGCTCAGAGACCCAGTCCGACACCCCCTGACAAGTGGCAAACTCACAGCTCTGTGTGAATGCGAGCAGAAGGCATTGCCTAGAAGGGGCCATCGAGATCAGCTGTGGTTGAGTCCACGATGCCCCAGGGTGTATCGATGAATGATATTTTGGGATATGTTTCTCCCATGTGTCCAAGCACTAAGCCACAGAAGCTGTCGAAAAACCATAAGTACCCACCCAAGTTTCCACCACTACGAGAAGGGATAACATGCTCGGTCGATATCATCCCTGCGTTGATTAGTCTCAAGTTCAATGACCATGAATTGATTTTGCTTAAAGATGTTTGGGATGAGCCCTACGAGTCTGTTATGACAGTGCCTGGTGGCCCCATTCAGCAAATTCCGAATCCATGGGCTAGTGGCTTAGAGAAATATGGATTGTTGGGGCTCATCAATATGCCCCACTTTGGCCGTTTGAATGAAGTGCATGCATGTGTCAAGAAACTGTTGACTGCTTCCATGGAGGGACGCTTTGGCTAACTACACCGATCCTTGTTACTATCGACTTGATTGCCAACATTATTGGGTTGCCCAAGGCTAGGTAGGTCCCAACACAATATATTCATGGATGAGATACGGACAAAAGGCTTGCGAAGCAGCTGAAGGAGCACTTAGGGTTACAACAAGATGGTCGTGCCTATCGCATCGACAATATCAACTCATAGACAGTGTGAATTGGCACTAGAATTATAGCTAGCAAAGTTGTTCGTGGAAATTGACCTGTGCAATGCAATTCAATAGTTGTCTCCTGTGCTCAGAAATGTGCGAAGGGAGTTCAGATGAATTGGTCATTAATTTTGTTAAATCGATTTCTAGTCGATGCGCTTGCTACTCAGAGTGGGCGCCCCTTTTCTTATAGTTGGCTCTTGATTCTCATCACCTTGGTTACTTGGATGGAGCCAGAGGACTACCAGCTAATGACGGTTGAGGCAACCAAGGTTTGTCGCGATGCTTGTTATCACAAATTATGGTGGGTCGATGAACCCAGTCGCCAAATAGATTATGCGATTCATTTTTGGATCTATTGGGGGCACTATAAGCGGCCACTGTAGCTGTTTTAAGAATATCTCCCTACACTGTGGCCAAGTATCATAGGATCATTCGATTTGTCGTTGGACCCCACTCAATTCATATTTAGGCTAGGCAGGATCCCGATAAGCAATGGATGCCATTTCCTTACAAGATTACCACGGAATATTTGGACATGAGTGTGAAAGAATGGCTAGGTGACTGGTGCGTCCCAGTGAGTCAAGAGGAGTTAGATAAGGAGATACCCTCAGAAGCCCCTGAAGACCCTATCCCACCGAGACTCTAACAATGAGTCATCCACAGACCCTGAAGATGCTGCATAGCAGATGCAGGAGGAGACTCGCACCAAATGGCGATAGGAGTACAAGGCTAGCAGCGGTAGTAAATTCAGATTAGAAGATCAATTGCAGTGGCTTATCAAGGCCGTCACGGATTTATCTACAGCTATGACTACGAAAATCTATGAATCAAACCAGGCAAAATTTGGTACGGTAAGAACTAAGCTAGAATCCATTTTTGATATTGTTTCCAAGAAACCATTAGCACAACCTCTATTACAGGATAGCCTGTCGATCAGTACTGAGCCTCGGGTTCAGATCATGCAAGTTCCCCCGACTACGATAGACATGGGAAATGTAGAAGGTTCTCAGCAGTTGCACCCAATCCAGAGCATGACTCTGGACCTGAACAAGCTGTCCACTACAAAATTGGTTAAGTTGCAGCATGCCGCCGCACTGGAGTTGGCAGCATGACAACAGGCATTGAAGATAGGTTATATCGAAGCCCGGGATTCTGCTGAGCAGCTAAAGAAGGATGATGTGGAGCTACATCAGGTCCGTGTGCAGTTTTCCGAAGAACAATTAAAAGAAATCAACACGCTCAAGGCGACACAGGCTGAGATGCAGCAGAAGGCTGGTGCAGAGATTATGGATCTCAAGAAGGCGCAAGATCGATTGATTGTGAAGAAAGCATAGATGTGTGCGTCATATAGAGAATTGGTCCAGGATATCTTTGTGGCTTGTCAGGACTTGGTTGATGCCGCTGTCGAGCTCACCCTAGTCGAGAAGGCTTGGCAATTGGGGAAGACCTTGATTCAACTTCAAGACCATAACTTACTGCTCCAGGCTCAAGCACAGCCCACTACCCCGTCAGAGCAGGTTGCAGAGCGTAAAGCCTCCCTCGAGGAAATTTCTACTTAGTTTAGCCACATGGAGCAAGAGGCCAAATCTATTATGGAGGAAACCACGTAGTTCTAGCAGATTATTGTTCAGGATTAGCAATTGGACCAACTCACTGTGCAGGTGCAGGAAGGAGAGGGTCAATTGACAACTTTGAAGTTAGAGCTTAAGGCCATTCCATTGATGGTACAAATCCCCTGTGTCACCGAACTAAAGGATCACCAGTAGCGCGCTGCCTGTGCCCAAGAGTGCCAGCAAAAGCGTCGTGAGTAGCTCGATGAATTCCAAGATGTTGGCGGCCAATTAGCTGTTAAAAATGTCGCCACACTGCAGGATATTTAGGAGAGTCAACAAATTGTCGATAGCAAGGCTACTGAGGAGCACCCAGTTTAGTGAATGGTGAGTAATTGTCAGAATACCATTGCTAAAGTGCAGGTCCAAGTTCGGGACGTTGCCCAATAATTTGTCGATTTTAAGGATAATATTGTTGCATACACCTTGTCAACTTGACATGGATCGAGGACGAGCCACAAAACTGTGTTGGGGGCCTGTTGGCAAGGGGTTGGGGCGAGTGAGTTGCACAACGTCACAGTAGTTGCACAAGCTCACGCGGCATTGCGCAAGGTCCATTTAGCGTGATGAGTGGAGAAGTAACCACTTTTGGGATGTTTTATGTATATGTGGGCCTAATTTTGTTGTAATAAGTCAGTAGTGGTTAGAAATTAGTTAATAGTGGACCCTTGCAGTGAAGGTGTAGTCCTATTTATAGATCCATTTTTGTAATGATAAAAAAACATGTTTTTTGTATTGCAATTGGTGCACTCTGTGTTAGGGATTGTTCTGTCTTCACTGGGATTTTGTCTGGGTTTCTTTTGATGCACTCTCTGGTTTTCGAGAAGGATGGTGTAATGTGGCATGTTTGTGCAAGATTGATATAAGATGTGCTGAGTATGGTTCAATCTTTATTTGTTGTCTGTTATGATGCTGCAGTACTTCTTTTTGTTATAATGATGCAATGCAACTTATGGAGATCTGTTATGATGCTATGATTCTAATTTTGATACAATGATGTGACTTAGTTTCTCCTTGCTTTGTTAATGCGATCTGTTAAATCTTTGTGACTCTTGAATGCGGTATGATTTTTCATGATTAATGCTATGATAAGATAGGGTGATCGCATAAGTCATGGTCCCCCCCAGTCGGATCCCCATGTTCTCCTTTCCCACTATCAAAAAATTGGTTCTAACATCTCTCCCTTGAACACCTCAGGTTAGACCTCATCTGCTTCGCAGATGTTGCTGGGTAGGGTAAAACCTGTTCGAGCCAGTGCTTAGGGATATCGCACTATAGGATGTCGACAGAGCTGGAACCCTTGTCAACGAGGCTTTGTTGGTGGATTGAGCCAATAGTATGTTTTGCAATACTATCTAGATCAACCTCTACCTTTTTGGATTCTTCGTAATTTTCTACTAATGTCGTAACCTTAACTACCCTTTTAACAAACATTTCTATGGGTGGATACACTAATGTAGTGTAGTATTCAACCAAAGATTCTTCGACTGGTTTTATCACAACACTAAAGCTATTTAATAGAGTAGTCAACCTCTGATTGATCTCTTGAACCTTTTCTTTCTTTTCTATCCTCATAGACAACAATTCCTTCATGAGTACGATTGCAGTTTTTCGGTTGCCAAATTTACATATGAACACCTTTTCGAAACCATCCCAGTCGGGTATTGATATAGCTTGGAGACTAAAGTACCATGAGCACACTCTAGGATCAAAAGTATATGGGAACAATCTGCAAACGACATCTTCATGTTCAACATTTAGAAGATTCAATGCGAGATAAAATCTATTTAAATGATCTTCCACATAAATACCTTTTCCAGAATCAAATTTTGGTAACACTCTTTCTGGGTGCTTACGTAAATCATGTAATGGTGCAACCAGGATGAGTGGTCCTCTCACTCTCCATGCATGTTAGTTAACAATTCCAGCCATAGTTTGAGGCGAAGATTGTGGCGGGGAATGTGGAAAGAATTGAGTTGTAGGGGATTTGGGTCCCAACCGATCAAGGGGATCAATGATTTCTTAGAGAGATAAATATAATAGTTCTTTTAAATTTTCTCCAACCACCAAATCATGTGTGTATGAGATTGTTTTCTTAGGGTCTTTCCTTCTGGGTTATGAAGGAATTACTTTCAATCCTCCAAGTTTCTGAAAATGATGTTTTTATTCAAACAGGATAGTGTATAAATGTTCTTTTTTTTCTTCTTCAGAATCTAACCTTACTTGTTCTTCAGTTTCAAGACCAAAATCTTCTTGGAAAATCGTTTCAGATGTGGTTCTAGTGGAATATTTTCTCACAAACGGATTTCATTTTCCATCCATGCACCGAGGACCCTCCCTCTAGCACCAAAATATGTTGATGCCCATAAATTCCCAAGCATTGATAGTAGGGATTCTCTTCGGTAAGCGATCCCAACTATATCATCCACTGTTTGGTTTGGGCAATCCGCCTGGTTAATGGTTCGACTAGCGTAGATTGATTTGTTTAAGTTATTTACTAGTTGTGGCCCAATTAATAGTTTATGTGATTTTTAGAATTAAAGGATGAAATGCAAGTTCCTAATTAAATGCATAGAATTGACAAACACAAACCACACTTGCGATGCCCAGGTTCTTACCTCTTGTCTTACCACTCCTGCCTTATCAATTATATATTTATTCTTAAACTATGCCAACTGTCCTATCCTATCCTCTCCTATCCTATCTTATCCTATCCTATCCCAGTAGGGAGCAAGTTTTAATTAAGAGTAATATACTGGAAATGTTCATATAAGTCTCACAGATAGTTGTTCGAGCACAATATTCACATTTACAGTAGAAATAATACCAAAGATAGTTATGATATAATAAAACAATTTATTACTCATTTCACACATAAACATTTGCATAGAAAGTATAATCATTCATCACCAATGAAGTAATTCAAGAAAGTTAGAAAAATATCAAAGTATATGTTACGAATCCAAGAAGAAGTAGTTCCACATTAAACATTCCACACATTATGGAAAAAATTTATGTGCGGGATTTTCCCAGCAAACATATCCTTCTTTTTAGCAAAAAAATGGTTCTCTTAGAAAATAGTCCAGGTTCTATTATGCTAGCAAAAGTTATTTCTCTCTTCTTTCCTCCTTTATTTATATTACACAAGAGTTTTTCCTCTAGTAACTCCTCATTCACGCTAACTGTAGAAATTCCTAAAATTTGTCATTTTGTGCTTACATGTCACATCCCCACCTCTCATACCGACGATGGAGAAGGACGGGACTAGGCTGTTGTTGTCGAATGGGAAATCTAGCCCCATGAACAGAAATATAAGAATGCATTGGAATAAAAACATATACAGATGCATAAGACATGTAAATACAATAGAAGCAAAAATATTTTGTTCAACACATTCAAGCATTCATCATGTTCATAATAATTTATAAAAGAAATACAGTTGCAGAGATTGAATGCACAAGAATACTTATCTGGAGAAGAATCTTTCCCACAACTAGCTACGTCACTGCAACATTCCACCCAACCATAGGCCAGTGTGCTCATCAATCTGTCAGCACCACTTCCAGCCACAAGCTGGGCATGATTCCATAAGGCACTAGGGAACAACATGATTAAACACAACAATACCATACATCCATAGTCAAGACAACACACCGTTAGTTTTCACATACTATTAAGGAAACAATACAATAACATGGGGGTTCCTTTGACTTACTCAGCCAAGCAGGCTTTACATCAAACACATTGTCAACCAATTAACAGATGGTTCCTCACACTTACTCTACCAAGCCATCACAAGGATGCACATAGCCGTACAATGCACATGCTGGGTATGAAGGAAAATGTTTTTCAACCAAGAGCGATTTGTTAAATGAGGAAATCAACCCCTAGGTGAGAAACCCAAATTTAGCAACGATTCAATGGGTTCACATAGGAAAAAATGACTCTTACCGATCCCAATCTCATGGATTTGAACTCAGAAATGTTTATGGGGTTCACATGGCCGAAATGACTCCTTCCAAACCCCAAAATGTAGATCCATCTTCTTAGGCACTTAGAAAAACCAAAAATGACTTCCCAGCCATGGTGAAAAATGGGAAACCACATAGAAACACGGGGAAACATCCCAGCTTGCTCACAGGGAAAAAACAACCTCCATAAACACCAAAAAATCATGGGTTTCTTCTACCATTCAATGTGCAACCAAAAATGGTTTTTCCCCAGCTGGGTAATGAGGAATCAATAACAAACATGTCCAGGGATGAGCCCAACCACTGAGCATTTCCAAAAATGACCTCCCATCCATGGAAAAAATGAAGAAAACTACAAAAACATGTGGGAGAAATTCCCCAACTATCTCCAGTTGTGTGAGGGAGCAAACACATGGGTGAATAATGGGTTGGGAATGCCTTCCCAAGCATTTTCTTGCCGAAGAAGCCAAAAACAAATTTTCCAAAAATGGGTGACTTCCCAATTCGAATTTGACCTCCATATCTTTCCCATCTCAAGGAAATAACTTCCTTCACCAACTTTATATGAATGGGCATAAAAGAAAAAAATGGGTAGTTGACCACTTTATCAGTTTTCCCTTAGACATTGGCTCAAGGGTTTGAATATTTCCCCCTCCCCATTTCTTGTGAAATCATGCCCCCATCTCTTTAACGTTGTGGCGCATAGCCAGTTGTGGTATTTTTATGAATTTGCATTTTACATTATGTCTCAAACATATATTGTGCCTTGCTAGCACATAAACCATTGGCATCGATTTTAATTGTCGAAACATAAAACACTAAATCCATGGTGGGGCATTTTCCTTTAGCTCCAAAACATGATTTAATACAATATTTACATCATATGCAATTTAATACCATGGGGTCAAAACCGAGGTGTTACATTACATAGGAAAATAATTTTTTTTTTAAAATAAGAAATTAGTTGGGCCCTACCACCCTGGATATATATAACTCACCCATGCATTAGCTTCTTCAATGATAGCCTTATATTTTATAGGCTCCAATACTTGCAATGCCACTTCATGAATTGTCAATTGTGTCTCTATATGCGCCACCCTCTCTATTGTAGCCTTAAAAATGTCTTCCAGGAAATATCCATTGATAGAGGCTTGCCACACAAAGTGGTAAATGTCTTCCTCTTTGAAGGCCTCGATTTTTCTAATATACTCCAAATATTCTCGTAACCCATCCTACAGTTGTGTCATGCATTGATCCTTTACCAGAAGTGCAATTATGTTTTGAACTAAAGGAATGTGACACTTCTCATCAACCTGATGGAATTTCTTATAAAAATCATGGCAATTCTCTATGGTTTTAGAAATTTCATTGTTTATCCTCCTAGCAGCTTTCCTGCAGAATTCCAAAAGTTTCATTTCTAATTCCAATTCCTTTGTTGTCTTCCATGGAAAATGATCAAGGAACTTTGAATTAGTTTCCCTGTAGGAAACTAATTGGATTTGGATTTTGACCTTTTCTGTGATATTCAACAACCCTTTCCTAAATGCTAGTGACTATGCAACCATCATAGCCATTGTTTCCATCATTAGCCTCATCTTGTATATCTCACCTATGAGGGTTAACTGAGAGTGGTATATTTGTTCATGAATCTTTCAGGCTTGATCACAAAACAGAGTTACACCTTTCTTTCTTTTGTCTGCCAAGTCTAGTTGTTCTACCAAAGATTCCTTCTATCTACCCAACTCCTCCACCTGAGCTTTTAATTCTTCGACCTATTGGTTTACAACAGACTCTCTTGATTCTAAGTGAGATATTCGAGCTTTGAATTCACTCCTTTCCCCTTCCATAAACATTAGCTGTACATTTAATGCATCCTCTTCCATCTCTAAATTTTGGTATTAATTGAGTAACCTTTACTTCTCAAAGAGAATGACGTCATGTTTCTTTTTTAATTCTATCCCTTATCCTCGCATTTTCACCAAATTATCTTTTAATTTGAGCATTTTCTCTTTATTTCGCTCCATGTCATCCATCAATATGTCGACATTATCAACACTTTCCTCGGTAGCTTCTATGTTTACCAAAGATGTGAATTTCAAGTCTTTATGGGTGCCTTCCATAATTGCGTTCTCTGTGACGATAACCACATCAGCTTGAGTGCCCATTTTTAGTCTTTTCTCCAACCTTCTCATGATGATGTTTCTAGTATTATAAAAATGATGGTGTGTAGCAAAGCGACAATATGATGTTTTGAGGGTGTAAACAGTGTGATCCCAAGTTCATCAAAAGCAATGTGGCCACCTGTTAGTGTCTCATCGGTTGTGCTAGGAGGGTCCGGGTCCATGTTTTGTGGGCTATCAGGATCATTTTGGGTTTCCTCTTTGTCCACAACTTCCTTGGCCTTATATTCTTCTTGTTTCCTCTTAAGCTCTTATGATGCTTCCCTTTCAGTGTTTCCTTTCTCTTTCATTATTCCTCGGCTTCCCTTTATGTTCTCTCTTCTGTTTCCTTTCGTAATATTTCTTCTTCCTCTTTCAGCCTTTCGACCTCCTCTTCCTTCTTCTTTTTAGCTTCCTCCTTTTGTTTCTAAAGCCTCGTCTCTATTGCAGTGTTGGCAGTCTAGCTAGCGTTCGCACTGCTCTTCCGAGTGAAACATTTGTTTAATTTGGTCATATTGTTCTCTCTTATGAACACTTCTTCATCCGTATCAAAGAAGTATTCATATTCAAAATGCATTTTAACCGGTGCACACAATGTTTAACGATCTTCTTCCTTCTATCATTCTTCATAAAACTCTTCTCCCCAAAATGGAATACTTCCATATCCTTCGCAAAATATTCAACTCCTTTTATTCTTGAAAATTTATAGGCTCCAATACAGAAAGGAAACTAAGGAAATGAGTCCTTTTGTGATCATGCAAGTAGTTACCAATCCCATTTATGAATACTTGTCTCACGGCTTCCTTGTGAACTACATAGTCCATTGCATATCTAGGAAAAATGGATGGAGCTCGGGAACATACATACATTCTGATGTATGTCCCCTCCTGTGAGAAGTAGTAGTCCCCATATTCGCTGATGACTGCCATTGCATTTTCAGACAAGCAGTTTGGTTCTTCATGGAAAATTATCTAGTAGAGAGGCATGAGGAACTCTTCACATGAGTTTATAATAACTCGCATATCGATGGGCCCACAAGATATGATAAGCCATGTAGATTGGTGATTCAGTTCTATTCTATATGCAACCGAACTTAGGAAATGGGTTTCTAGATAATATGCAATCTATGGGGTATGAATACATATAGAATTATGCCTTCTTTTGGGTTAAACCTCCTTGTGCAGCTACGACTGATGATGACAAGATGTCTGATATGATATCTTCCCAATTGAAAACAGAGCCCTGAAAAGCTATGTAATAAATTAGAGGGACCGTAATTTAACTTGTAGATAGTACCATCTACCCTGCCAAAAATTATTCTCAACAATAAAGCTATAATCCTAAAAGGGGTCCTTAAGCTTTGAAATTCGTATCCTTCGCTTGTTTTATGTCTCGGTTGCTTTCCTGGTACTATCATTTTCTTCACATATTCCCAGGGGTCTATGTTTATGCTTTGATCCAGTCTTCAATCATCATGACCTGGGGTGGCAGTAACTTGTATGTCATCGCTATATGTGCTAGATGGAATGAGGAAAATGCCTCCCCTTTGGCATGAGAAATGATTCTTGATGTGGGATTAGCTCGTGGTAGAATCCATCCGATAACCTCCTGTTGGCCGGATTTTCTGACCTAGGCCAACTAAGGAGATTAATCCCACACAAGTTACTTAAAACAACTTCTGGTGTGTTTGGAATGGAAAAATATCGCAGGTTATGGTCTCCTGCTACCAGCTGAATTTACCCTCTTAAGGAGAATATAAAAATTCAGCAAAATGTTTCCTAAATTAAACTATTATTTAAATTCTAATTCAATTTCTAAGTCTATGCAAATCTACTGTGCTTTCTTAATGAAAGTCTTCTTGTTTTTAATTTTGTTTAGTTTTAAACTTAATTTAAAATACAAAACTATTGATCTACAAAACTAACTAACAACTACTAAAATCTTACTTAAATAAACTAAGTTTAATTACAACTAGAATTAAAATTAAAACTATTTACCCTATCTCAACTAGCTGAGAGCAATTTTAAAAGATTAAATTAATTATCAATCAATTAATAATTAATAACAAAGAGATAAATGATAATAATTAAGATAACAATATCAGAATTACTTATCGTAAAATCACCTTGTTATAAATCATTCTAAAACTGAAAAATTAAAATATAAAATTATCTTAATTTATTCTGTAATATTATGTTAATTGATAACTAATGTCCAATATTACATGTTCGAATCAAAAATTATATTTATTAAAGAAAACCTCGTAAAAATACAACAGAGTATAATTTTGGATAATAAATACAATCATAACATAGTATAATTGTATAAAAAGTATAATGAGAAAACGATATATTGAAATATATATATATATATATTAAGTTTTCAAAAATAGTAACAGACAATGATACCAGTTTGAGAACTCAAGTTCCAATTCTCCCCGAAGGTAAAACTCTAACAAAGAAGTTAAAACCAGAACTGTAATTATATTTCAGATAAGTCTATTTCTACAATACTCCGTCGACTAATCTTAAGAGAAACAAAAAATAGAATTTTTGGGGAAGAAATTCCCTCTAATTCTCCCAACATTCTTCTGGCAGCGTCTCCTCAATTATTCTCCTTCAAAGCAAAGTTTACAGAAAAGAAAAATGATTTCCAAAGACAATAAATTCATCTCTAGATCTCCAAAGACCCCTCACCCCCTTTACTTGTTGTCTTCTATTTCTTAAATAAGCAATAAAACAAACATAAGCTTAATTCCCCTTCCTTGCTGGCCTCCATTAGAGAAAACGTGTTCAGAGCACCCTGAAAATCTCCCAAAATATTCACTCTTTCTAGTAAATTCTTGATGATTCTGGTAAATGGGTATCTTCTGGAAAAAACCCATGTTTTAGATTTTGTTATTTCGTCTTAGTTTGTCGGAAGCTCGCTACAGAAAATTGCCTCCTGAATAACGACGGGAATTCGGTTTCTTGTTTTTGTTTATAACCTGCACATTAAAATTCCAAGAACATAATTAGTAAGATCTTTTTTTTTATTCTTTTTTTTTTAATATATTAATTATATCTTTGATTCAAGACAACTATCCTGGGCTGGTAACCAGATATTGATAGCATCATTAACGAGAACTGCTAGAGATAAACAAGTCGGCTCGTGATGAGACTTCTTGTCCCTTAATCTTATGAGCAAGAGCCATCACCCTGGTGATAAGAAATGATGTTATCCCTGACAGGGTTGATGATCATGATTAGGTCGGCTCGTGATGAGACCTCCTATTCTTCAATCAAAGTTTTTTTTTTAAATTAGATTTATAATATTTGTCTAGTAGATGGGAAACAAATCCAGATAATACTCCTATAATAACATGGAAGGCCTAAATATGGCTAATGTCATTGATTCATAAAGATTCTGAGAGAAAATTTTCCCAACAAGTTAACTTGCCTAGCTAATGATATCATTCTCAAAATAAAGTCCAAGAATAATAACCGTGAGTTCAACTCACTAATTTAGCTAAGTTCATAAGAAATATTTCAAGGCTAGGAGTGTTTCAGTCACAATAAGAACATTTGATATGGCAAGAAACTCCTTACAATGGTTTCCCTTAAAGATATCAGTTTGATTAATAGAGAAACATATGAACACTAAGCAGTGTGTCATTATGATATTATTTATCTACAATGCTCCCTTACTAAAAGTAAAGAAGGAAAACATAAAGCTGAACAATATCAAATTCACTACTGAAACTAATTAACTAAACAAACTTGAAAATTAAAAATGCAAAACCTCACTAATTGAAACAAAACATCCAAAAACTTATATACAAGATAGAACTTGATCAAATCCAAATTTCAACCAAAATGTATGTATTAAAATCCAAAAAGAAAAATTTATCGAAACTTTAATTGAGAGTCGAAGAAGGTAAAAAAGCTCAGAAATCAAATTTCAAGATATGATTACTCTCTATGTGATGAGATATACAAAATAACGTACAAAATCACAAAATTATGACATGCGTAAGAAATAATGTCAAATCTCCTGAAAATTTACCATAAAAAAAATAAAAGGTCAATACAATATAAATAGAAAATAGGAGAGACAAATATAATACACATGTCAAAACATGGTGATTTTCACAAAAAACATCATAAGCTTGTCATTGATGTAAAGTTTCGAAAATATTACAGAATCATTCAATTGTTAAAATAATTTTTCATTCTTTAGGATTCATTTAATTAATCGATGAGAAGATTAAATAAGTCAAATCCCTTTATTCATCATTATTTACAAAAGGAAAAATGAATCCTTACCATTTGAAATTCTATTTATATGTAATGATAAGACATGTTTACCAGTTTCTGAAAACCTTTTGAGATAAGAATTTTTGAGCCACTCCGCAATCCCATCATAAAACTTAGAATGCAAAGTATAATCTAACAACATCAAATCCATAGGTGGCAAACATATGTTAGGCGAATCAATTTGAGGAATCAAATAACTAGCAATAGTCACATTAACAATTGGAAGAATCAGTTTCAAATACAAAGTAGGATCATGAAATGATGTAATAAGTGAATGAATTGGTAATTGGCCAATATCGAAAGAAGTAATCTTGTTTAGAGGATCTACAACTAAAGATGAATCGAATGAAAAATATGTAATCTTTTGGTGATCACGAGTTATAAGAAACTCTTTGACAAATATTTTACTATCATCAATTAAATTAGATCTCTCATATATATGATTCTGATGAGAACAAGCATTTTGAGTTTCAACAAGAATTGGTGTGTTAATCTCATCAAAAATTGGTTGAGCATAACCATCTTGCAATAGACCTTCTTTCTCTTTAAAATATTGTATCGAACCATGATTTAATAATGAAATATGTCCCAATCCCTCAAACACATGCTTAATAAATGAATCATCAATGTTAGATATCTCATAAAAATGTGATTTTGAAGTCACATAGTTTGATAATTCAGATGGAATCTTATGCATATCAAAATCAGAAAATAAATCAGGATAAATAAAATAGTAAGAATTAGAAGTGAGGAAATTAAAAGAATCTCTCAACTTAGAAAGATCATTAATATTTAAATTTCCAAAATATTTCTCTCTTATTACCTGATTATTTTGAATAAAATTTGGTGATGTACCTTTCAGCATTTCATATGAAATTGATTTGAGATCAAGATCAATTGATATCTTTCATGTGAATCAAAACTTTCATTAACATTCTCTTGAAAAAGATTAATCTCTTTTCTCGGACAACATTTAGTCGAGTGATTAAGATTCATGTCTTCTTCTTCGACTTTTTCTATTGAATTGTCAGAACATATAAAAGTATAATTAACATATTCGTGTTCATTGATAATTGGATGGAAAGAAGAATTAGTACAAAAATCAGAAAATGATGAACATATAGTTTGATTTATAATTAATTCATCTTGATCTATTTTTGTAATAATAGAATTTGAATCTTGTTCTCCATTAAGGCAATCAACTTCCGTATCTGTATGAATAAATTTATCATGAATATGTTCTTTCTCATTTGATTCATTAATGTTTATAGGTTCAATATTTTGGATAAAAGAGTTATGACTTTCTCCTTTGAGCAGAGAATAATGATCAGAAGAAGTTGATACCTCTTCTACTTTGATCTTTTCACCTAGGGGTTGGGTAGAACTTATAAAAGTATCTGAATCAATAATATAGGAGGAAGTTTCTAGGAAGATTAGTGAATTATCATCCTTTTGAAAAACGTCTTGATTTTGTTCAAAAAGAGGAACTTGAGAGTTGAAAACAATATTTAAAAGATCAGATCCAGAAGGTAAATCCGTAATATGAAATTTGAAAGAATATGAGAAAGCCTTATTGAAAAGTCTTTTGAAGACTCACCTTTCTTCCTCCGAATAGCCTGCAATTCACTGCAAAGTTTATTAGAATTATAATCCTTGAATGTGTTTAAAAATTCATGTGCAAATTGAAACCATGTAAAAAATAAATTAGGTGGAAAAGTTTCCAACCAACATTTGATTCATCCTTTGAGAGTAAGGGCAAATAACCTGCAAGTAGCATTAAGACCTACAATCTTATGTTTGCTACATTTACATAAAAAAATCCTAAGGTGTTCTTTTGCAGATATATTGCCTTCGCCATCAAATTCAAGTTTTGACAAGAGATTGATTGTCTCATTGGGAATATTAACCAATGTAAAATTAAAAACGGATTGCTAAATAGGAATTTGAGCATGAGCCATGAATGATAAGCAATCATGATTAATTGAATCTTCAAATGGATAACTTGTCGTCTAACCAACCCTTTAGAATATATGTGACGACTAAGAGCATAAAGTAATAAAACTGAAAAACAACAGCTCGAGGAAAAATGATTATCAAAATAATTGAAAAAATAAAAATAACCACTTGTTTTACCTCGGCCCTCCTTCTAGCGCCATTTGTTGGCCATATTTTCTGACCTAGGCCAACTAAGGAGATTAAGCCCACACAAGTTGCTTAAAATAGCTTCCGGTGTGTTTCGAATGGAAAAATCTCGTAGGTTATGGTCTCCTGCTACCAGTTGAATTTACACTCTTAAGGAGAATATAAAAATTCAACAAAATGTTTCCTAAATTAAACTATTATTTAAATTCTAATTCAATTTCTAAGTCTATGCAAATCTAATGTGCTTTCTTAATGAAAGTCTTCTTGTTTTTAGTTTTGTTCAGTTTTAAACTTAATTTAAAATACAAAACTATTCATCTACAAAACTAACTAACAGCTACTAAAATCTTACTTAAATAAACTAAGTTTAATTACAACTAGAATTAAAATTAAATCTATTTACCCTATCTCAACTAGCTGAGAGAAATTTTAAAAGATTAAATTAATTATCAATCAATTAATAATTAATAACAAAGAGATAAACGATAATAATTAAGATAACAATATTAGAATTACTTATCGTAAAATCACCTTGTTATAAATCATTCTAAAACAGAAAAATTAAAATATAAAATTATCTTATTTTATTCTGTAATATTATGTTAATTGATAACTAATGTCCAATATTACATGTTCGAATCAAAAATTATATTTATTAAAGAAAACATCGTAAAAATACAAGTGCTCTTCAGAAATAAACATGAGAGATATTATCACTAAATCATAATCACCAATAAAAATATTGAGTAAAAAGATTCAGTAATAATTTATTGAACATTAATATTATGTGACAGAGTATAATTTTGGATAATAAATACCATCATAACACATTCTAATTGTATAAAAAGTATAATGAGAAAATGGTATATTGAAATATATATATATATATATTATGTTTTCAAAAATAGTAACAGACAGTGATACCGGTTTGAGAACTCAAGTCCCAATTCTCCCCGAAGGTAAAAATCCAGCAAAGAAATTAAAACTAGAACTATAATTATATTTCAGATAACTCTATTTCTACAATACTCCATCGACCAATCTTAAGAGAAACAAAAAACATAATTTTTGGGGAAGAAATTCCCTCTAATTCTCTCAACGTTCTCCTCGCACCGTCTCCTCAATTATTCTCCTTCAAAGCAAAGTTTACAGAAAATAAAAATGTTTTCCAAAGACAATAAATTCATCTCCAGATCTCAAGAGACCCATCACCCCCTTTACTGGCTGTCTTCTATTTCTTAAATAAGCAATAAAACAAACAGAAGCTTAATTCCCTTTCCTTGCTGGCCGCCACTCGAGAAAACGTGTTCAGAGCACCCTGAAAATATCCCAAAATATTCACCCTTTTCAGTAAATTCCCCACTAGTCTGGTAAATGGGTATCTTCTGGAAAAAAACCCATGTTTTAGATTTTGTTATTTCGTCTTAGTTTTCCTGCAGTTCGCTGCAAAAAACCGCCTCCTGAATAACGACGGGAATCCGGTTTTTTGTTTTTGTTTATAACCTGCACATTAAAATTCCAAGAAAACAAATAGTAAGAGAGAAAACATCAATAAAGAAATGAAAATGGTGAATTGCTGCGAAAGGTAAATGTGAAAAGAACATAGAAATATTCCCTTTCGAGTCGATCAATTTGGTATAATTCTCCATGATATTAAGCTTTCAAACGTTTGATTTAGAACCTCCTACGACTTGTTTTCATAGAAGAACGTTTGATGTTATGCTCATTTTTTTCAACATCTAATGGATTAATCTCATCAACCAGGTGTCTTTGTATTGATTCTTTCATTATCACGGCTCTATCAAAACAATGTGCTGATAATCAGATATTTCTGCGATTTTGATGCACAAGAAAACACGTAATTTTGGTCAATGATATGTTGGTATGATTTAGTATCCCTATGATCTCGTGTAGGTCAGTTTGATGTACTGGCTGATATTAATTATTAGTTATTTTATGGTGGCAACGTTCCCTTCTTATCTTCTATTCGTATTGACATGCCCTCCAACTAAATAACAATTTTTTAATGCCTTGTACACGTCTTCTTTTGTACATAAAATATTGTGATAGAGCATCTTCGACGGAAAGAGCGTTGAGGAGTTAGAGTGACTCTCGATGTTTCTCTATAAACTTATTAACAATGTGCATTTACCAAATGATAACTGTCATCCTCATCTTTTATGACCTTATATCATTGCAAAATTAACACATCTCGTATCATTTGCATACACATGTAATATCCAAAATATAATCTGATGTTAGACATAGCAACATGATATATAAAATTCAACAAATATAAGATCTTGGAAATAAAGGAAACAAACCCTAAAATTGTTTATGATCATTTAATGATTGCAAGGGAATAATGAAGAACATGTGTTAGACCTTTTACAACAAAACGAGATAATCTCGTAGATAAACCAATAATCACTTGATGACAACAAATTATTTTTCTCCATGCAATCTATTTCTCTTGAATCACTACTTTTCATAGCCTAACGTTATTCATTATGCATCTTATTCTGTAATAGCTCCACTATAGCATTCAATAAAAACAATCTTAACATAGCAGTGATTTTCTTTTTTTTTTATTATAAATTCTTAGTATGAATTGTATAGAAAAGATTTGTTTAAGCATTTAAGATTTATCTCTTATATATAATACAATATTATGGACACTTGTGAAAGACTTTTCTCCTTTAAAGACTAATAATGTAGTCTTTAATATAATAATGACTTCACCATATAAATATTTGTCCATTAGCTTTTAGGTTTTAAAATAAGATTATTTCTTCCAAAATGAATATTTATTTTAACCATTAATAAACTTATAAAATTATAATAAAATGAATCTTTTGAAAAACTATTTAATATATAATATTTAAATTCTCTTTTATTACAACAACTAATGATTTATTAGTGTAACTATGTATTAAAAATTGACCTAAAGTTTACTCAATTTTTAATTTAATTCGTTTTTTCAAAACACGATATGGAGCTAGTTCACATAAGACCAATATAGATCATGGAAGAACCATCAAGTAATCAAAATCCATAAATCTAATGAGGATAAAGAAAATCTTCAAATTTCAATTTCATGTGAGATAGAGATTTAAATCAAATGTTACAAGCTTTGCAAAAGTCAACTTATCATTATAATTTAGAAGTAAGAATATGATCCAATTATTAGATATAAATTCTTTCAATACATAGATAGAAATCAATAAGGACAAATCTCTGCTTAATTCTTTTCGATCCGACAAATGATCACTAAATCGTTACTAATGTAAAAACCAAAACTTAGTAACATGGTCGAATGAGCAAATTAATTGAATGCAAATGAATGAAGACATAGAATTGACTCATATAAGTTCAAATGAGATCAATAAAGTATCATCTAGCCATTGTGAAGTCGAAATTCTCAAACATCCAATATCACCAAATCCTTGAAACCATGAAAACCAACCCAACGAACCATCATTACAAAGGTCAAAGAAAATATCAAAAGAAAATAAAGCCATAAAATATCCTTCCAAATCAAGCAAGATAAAAGAAAAAGAAACCCAAAGCTAAATATTTACAAAATTCTAATGGGGGCCATTTATTTTGTTGTAAAATCAAGGGGAGTTGTTGGGGTGCCAACACCTCTGAGCATGGAAATATTTCTGGGCGCGTAGCGGCTTTGGTGATGGCAGACCTTTTGATAATTTGATATAGAGACATTTCTTCGAGACCTACATCAAGGATATCCTCGTCTCAGATCATTTGATACAATTCCCCCCATTTGAATTCAGGGAAAATTGCTACTATTTCTTTTGTATCTTCAAACATGGTTTCTATCCTGGTGTCTGATATACTCTCCATGTCCGAATCTGCTCCAATAACATTGGAATTCTTCTTGGTACCCTTCTTAGGAATTTGTAAATATTATTGAGCATAAGAAACATGGTACAATAAATTTAAACAATGTGTAGATCTGTGGGGCATAGTATAGAACTGAGAAAGACAAACAAAAAATATTTCAAAATATTCCTCCCCACATTTTACTAATAAACATACAACCATTATCAGTGGCACATGTGGTTTGTGATAAAGATTATGCTGATAATTCAATGATGTTGTTTACGAGGTTAGAATTTAGCTTTATAAGCATATGGAAAAAGAAATATCTGATCCCGGAAGGAACAACAACCTTTTGTAGGCACTTGATACTTGTATATCCAACAGTGAAAACTCACTCATATCTCCAACGGGCTTATTAGAATGAAGTATGCTGGATGGTGGACCATCAAATCATGAAATAAAAACCGATTAAGGGTTTGAAGTAGAATTTATGATGTTCCTCTGAAAATTTAGAATTATTTCATGCCTGTATCTTTATTAAAATATTGGAGATGCCAATCTATTTCTCAATAGGAACTCATACCTACTAATTCTAGGAAAGAAAATACACATCACAAAAAAAAACAATTCTACATCCTCTTGAATGAAAAAGGTATTTCACGTTAGTTACAGTCCTTTGGTCTCAACCTTCCCCACTTATCGATAAATCCTACCACTTTCGACCTTTCAATGTTTAGAGGAAAGAGTTAGAGAGCACTACCCACCATCTTAAACAAAAAATACCTCACTACCTGACCCCAGAACTTCAGCAAGGATAATAATCGCTTAAGGTACCCCCTAAACCAATGTCCACTCTCCTAGGAGGTATGGCGAGGAATTTTCAAAAAACCCCATGTGAACTTAGGGAGTAGTTTGTTGGTAGGGAAAAGGTAAACCCTAGGGGCTTCCTAAAGCTGATATATTCGTTGGTTTGCATCGCCTTTCCATTTTCAAATGGAAACTAGCTCTCACAGTCAAGGACATAAGGAATGGTGAAATGAAGGATTTTTTTTTTTTTTTTTTCTGGAGTTACTAGAGTGTTCTCTGATAGCCTGTTTCATGTACTCCTATTAGGAAATCAGCTTATTGACCATTGGGTAAAGGTTTTTTCTATGACTATAAAATTATAATCATCAAGCTATGAGTTACATATGGACACGTGCTTGGTACCATATGACTAAGCCCAAGAGTCAACTTAGACTTAATTAAGAATATCCCATAAGCTAATGGTAACCTAAGTGACCTATTGGACAATAATTACATGGTAGTACACTCTTCTTATCCAAAAGGTGGGAGCAAGGTGACCTACCTATCAGATGCTGAGAGGTTACGAACATTAGATGAGCACAACAGGGTCGTGACTGTTGATGTCCAATTTTTTCATCATTTTCTTATCATTGAATACGCTCTGTTGGCATTATTTTCATCAATTTTGATATGATAAGTCATTTTTCTTGCCATTCAGGCCACCATTTGAACTCAGGTATGAATACATTTGAATATTACATAAATCTTAATTAATTATCATCTCTTTACGATTTATTAACATTAATTTAGTATTTCTCGACTTGCTTGGCAAGTAGAATTCATTCTACAGGTTATGGTTTTCAAGAAGACTCTCATCCAGATGTGCATTCATGTCCAAGACAGCAAGTATCATTTAGACCATCATTTAGAACTCTGTTCGCACCCTCAGATTTGTTGATTAGCATATTCTGGGGTAATAAAGGAAAAAAACACGACGTGGGTTCTATTGGAAACGTGGCCCTTATGGTTTGTTAGCCCTTGTTCAAGAATATCTATGTTCCCACTTGTCCATACTGCCAACACACCAACTGGTCACGTCAAAGGAACCACCACGCACATATTTAGGGATGACAGCTTGTTTGTTTAATCGGTCATTTCCCCAGCATTTACACCTGCTATTTTTAGAGCATCCGACTACTGAAAGGGTCAACCTGCTCTCCCATTGTAAAAAAACTATATAAAGATGTCTCAGGTTGAGAAATGCATGCACAAAGGGGAGGAAAATGTTGTATAAGCTTCGTTCCAATTTTAATAAAAAGTCTCCATTTTCAGCCATTGATGAGTAAATTCATGTTCTGTTGGTGATTGATCTGAGTTAGACACAAACCTTGATTGCTAAGAAGGGCCCCTCAACAACTAGAGGTTTTTCATTCTATATATTTCATTATTTCTTTTTAGCAGATAAGTAGTTTTTATTTCCATTGTATGTATTTAACTTGGTCTTCCTGTAGATGGTGTTTTTCTATTTCCTGTAATATATTTCATGTTGTTAATACAACTTACGTTTCCATAATTTAAAATGATTGGTCATGTGTAGTTTCCTTCAGCTTTCCTTTTAACTTTTCCATTGCAATTAGATAGAATTTAATTAGTTCAGTATTTCAAGTTCATTTTGTAATCATATCTAGCTCTGTTAATGTTATTGTAGTTGTAGATTAGATTCGTTTACCTTTCAGCTCTATTTTATTATGCCATAGAAAATGGTTTCTTTCCTTAGATACAAATCGGTGTAGTTGCTTCATGTTATTTCAACTTTAAACAACTTATTTATTGTTTTTCTTGCACAATAGACTAATATGCATAAACGAGCTGGCATTAGAATCATTTAGTTTTCTTATTTTCATATTTTACATCATTTTTGTCATCCATACTATTATTCAGACGGTCTTCTGGACTGTCATCTGGACTTTAATATTTTTTGTTTTGTTTTTTTATGCTTTTTTAAAGTTCAATTTCTTAGGTTTTCAAATTTTATTATTTCTAGTAGTTAACTAGCATTTGTATATGTAGTTAGAACCTTGTTTTGAAAGGAATAATGTTTTTCTTAAGCTTCATATTCAATTTTAGTTATTCCTTATCTTTTAGCTTTCCTTAGTTTTCCTTTATAGTTGTACTAATTTGATCTATAGTTAATACTTTATGTATGATTTCTTAACTTGTTACTGTTCTAGAACTCGTCAATTTCATTCTTAGTTTAGTTTACTTCATCTTTGTCAAGGTTGATTTTGGATTAAAGCTTGGTAATTTAATTTTCAAAAGTACATCAGTTTTTCATGGTTTGATCATAAATCTCAATTCAAGCATAGGATATGCTCTTCTCATTTACATAATTAATGAAGATGTTCATGGATAGGATTGATTCAGAATTAGAATAACCTTCTTAATTTTTCTACTTGCTTTTAGATCGAACTTATTTCCAATTCATTTGCATATGGATGAATAATAGTTGCAATGTTTAAAATCACTTGTAATTGGCCACTATTCAGTTTGCACGTCTTTGTAGAAGTTAAATTAGATTTACTTATGTTTTTTTTCTCTATCGCATTTGAAAATAATTTTGATACATTCCCTCAAATTCCTCAAGGAGAGTGGAATTAGATAACTTAGCTCAATTTTCTTATGAATCGTTCATTGTTTCTCTTAAATTTATAGTTAAGTGTTAATTTGCATTTCTTAGGTTAACTAAGTCAATCATCTTTTTCAAGATAACATAGTTCCCTGTTTTAATAGTTAGTTGTACTTTGAAATTGTCTTGTAGTTAGATTTCTGAATTTGTTTCATGGTTAGAGTTTGAGTAGTCTTTTCCATTTAAGTGATTGTTGATTAGTTTCCATTTTTTGTAAGTAGCTTGTTTTCAATTAAGTCTTGTTTCCTATACTAGTATTTTCTTTACATCTTGCAATTTCATTTTTTGTCCATAGAGTAGAGTAGTATAGCTTGATACTATTTTGATTTGTTTGATAATTCAGAACCTTTACTCAATTCTAGGTCGATTACCAGCTTCATATTAGCTTAGATTAGTTCAAGCCTTCAATCCCGCACATATAGTGTTTGCATCTCATAAGCTACTTTCCCGGGTTGACAATTTAAGTTGGAATTAAATAGTATATATTTTCACCAATATTTTGGCACCGTTGTTGGGGAGGTGCTAAAGGGGTTATGGTCTAGGTAGATAGGGGTAGATAGGTTTCCTTTACATTACACAACAAGGAGGAGGGGAAATTATAACACACAAAGACGACTTCACTACAGAATTTTCGTGGTGTAACATCCTAATGCATCCACTTTATTGCGTCACCCCAAATCCTTGTTGTTCCTTTTCGTAAGTGTGTTTTACTTTCTTCGAGCTTATTTTCGCAAGTGTGTTTCGCAAAGTGTGCGTATTTTCTCATAGGTGTCCTTACTTTTTGCAAGTTTTACTTTTCACAAAAGACTGTTTACTTTTTGTTTTATTTCCCTTAGGTGCATTTTTCTTTCCGCAAACATAGATAGTTTACTTTTCCATAGTTTAATTTCATGTATGTGTTCCTTTATTATGCAAATTTAGGTAGTTTAATTTCTTGCAAATTACTCTTATACAAGTGTGTTATATATTCAACAAGCTTAGGTGTGTTTACCTTCTGCTAAGTGTGTTTATTTTCTGCAAAGTTTCAGTGTGTTTCCTTAGAATGTTTATTTTCTCCAAAATTTCATTGTGTTTTCTTACATCAGGTATTGCATTTGCATTTGTATTTGTTACGTTTGATTCATTTTTTTTTGTAGGTGTGTTTATGTTTGTCATAAGGCCTTTTCTTTTCAAGTGTGTGATATGTTTTGTAATTAGATACTAAAGAAAAGAAAATAAAAATAAAAATAATTTTTTTTTTTGGGGTGCAATAGGAACCCCAACCACTAATCCTCATGTGAAGCAAGACCTATCGACCAAGACATGGATTTGAAGGTGCTTATTAGCATGATGGAACTCTATCAAATCCTAGAAACAGCTGGGATCTCAATTTCTTCTTCTCAAGAAGAACATATCTTGACAAAATTCAAGAATTTACCAACCTCTCCTAAAATGACAGACAGACCAAATGCCCAGGAGCCACAAAAAGATATTCAGTGCCAAATTGCAGAGGAAATTGACAACTTGGGAATTATATCCTAAGGAGAGTGGCCGAAAATTAAAGAGTTCTCTACATGCAAGCTGACAAATCTGTGCTCCAAAAAATTGATCATCTAAGAGAAGGGGATCTACAAGACATAGTGAAGGAAGGTGGGTACTAGGACTACATTGAAAGCTGGTTCCAAGAGGTAACCAAACCACAACATCATTCCCTCCTTCAACACCTTCGGTTTAAAAAGTAAGTAAGTCGGTTGGTTCTTCATATCCAGGTAATCACTGCAATACTTTTCTCATATGTAGATAAAGGTATATTTTTAATCTTGCTTCGCACTTGGTTACATTGGAAGAATTCATATACTTGAATATAATTTTTTTCTTTCTCCCTAAGTAGAATAGGATATTATGTACATATATTTCTATTTCTTCTAATAAATGAGAATCATTTCTTACAACTGGTTTATATTTACACAATAATTTTGGTTAGCTCATATAGCTTCATCAATTAAAAGGGAAAGTATTTCTTATGATTTTCATTTTCATTTTATTTTGCAAAATGAAAATTCTTGATTTTAACCACTTTTCTTCTATGATTATTTTTGTTAGTTTCATTTTCATGCTTTAGTATGTTTGTATTTGATTCATACATGCACATTCATGTTCTATCATTATAACAATTGCTCATAGACCTATCATAACCATCATAATTTTCAAATATTTATCCAACATCTATGGACTACTAGTTCATTCAAGACTCATTATCAAAACTTGTCTCTTAATCATTTTTTATTAAAAGGTAGCCCAAGAGTAAGTGATATTTCTACTTATGGGGAACATTAATGATATTTTTATGAAGGAGATAGACTGAGAGGTCATGGGACAACTTTAGGTTATTCTCTTTTGGCATAATCGGTAATGCAGGCTATTATAAATAAAGTTACTCATAAGGTTCACTCGAAAATTTTTATTTATGTGTTTATCAAGCTTAATACACTCTAGTGCCAACCGGCTTCCACATACTAAAATCATTAATACAAAGCAAACCCGTAGGGGTACTGAATAGGCTCGCTGGCAGCGGGTCCATGCTAAGTAAAATCTTAAACAAGGAAGCTCAGTTAATTCAAGTAAACCCGTCGAGGTACTGAATAGGCTCGCTTGCAGGAGGGCTATGCTTGCATGGTACCAAGGTAAACCCATCGGGGTACTGAACAGGTTTGATGGCAGTGGGGCAATATCAGGTAAAAGAGATATGGTTAATGCATTACTATGCACATGGCTTATCTAAAAACCTTGAATACACAAATACATGTTTAAGCCGATTATTCATATTGTCACTAGAGAATGGCTGAAAGTTGGACTTGGACCATGTCATCTAATTCAAACAATACCTAGGACATGGTTATCCTAGAAGTGGGACCCATAACCATAGAAATATAATGAACTACAGGGTAAACTTTATCTATATTCTTTGGATGACAAGATATCTTTCAAAATGAGTCAAAGATGACCAATTTTCCTATGGAATTTTCGCATCGATTGCACTATCATTATTCATATGGTCTTCATAAGCGTTGTTATTTTTTGATGAATTTGCATGTATGAATCATCTCCATAATTAGTTAATATTTATTTTTCATACAATAAAAACAAATTCTTAGAGTTAATTTTTAAATGTTAATATAAGTGTGTGAATACCAATCATATTTTATTTTATAGCTTGAGGACACGCCATATTTCCCGGTCTAGGGGAGAGGATTCAGAACTGTTACTATTTTTCTATTTACTTATAAAACAATTAAAAGTTCATTTATCTCTTATAAAATGATCTATTGTTTTAGGAACAATGCTAGTAACAGAATAAAAGACTATTCTGATCCATGTTGAACAAAGAAAGAGCGACTGAAATAGTTCATTAGTTAGGATGTTTTCAGAAAAAGAGTAGGTTTACATTGTCCTTTTGAAAGAAGCAACCAAAAGAGCAATAGTTTCATTCTTGAAGACTTGTTGGAAGCTTCAGAAATTATCTGCATAATCAGAAGTTAGTCAGATCCAGCAAGCACATCTTGTTCAGATAAATGGTCTGTACCAAGGGTCGAATCAAGTGCAGAATGCGATATCGCATGAAGGGATGAATGAAGTGTCGAATGAAGCGATTAAAAGAGGATGTCGAATGCAACGTCAAATGAAGATCTGAATGAAATCATATATTTTAATAGCATGACTAAGTATTCCAAGATATTTTATTATAAACCAGGAATTTAATTGATTAACCATGTTAGGAACTATCAAGTCTCATCTCTATGCATCTGAAGACACTACAATTTCATTCTTTGACTCATTTCAACCACCAAAAATGAATTAATTAATATTGCGCAAATGTGATTTCCATAATATTTTTCCTGATTGTATTACATATAGATTCATCTCCTCTTCAATTTGTATGCGAATATCATCATGTTAATCGTCATCTTATCAAACAAAGATCACCATGATTTTTATTGCACCTTATGTTATAATTCCATGATAAAAATTTATTTCAACCTATCCAAAGTTTACTTTGGACATGGTTGAAAATTTCACAGTCATACGATTTCATTAACACATACACCTTTATGATGGCACATGATTCAAGTTTTTTAATAATGGCATGATCACCCAAACGTTCCCATTTCTACCTCATGATCATTCAAACATTCAAATGGACCACATTTTAAACTGATGCCTACTTGATCTTCACCCTCACTCTACTCGCTCTCATATTTTCTGAGTCCATCCAGTCACATCCCCTGCATCCACTTACCTCCGTTCAAAAATTCCTACCCACCATTTGAAGGCCCAAGTCAGGAATTCTAGACTCAAATCCACTTCTTCCTCTTCAAAGTTGAAAGCACCTATTGTCGCAACTCAACCTTCTTCCTGATTTTCTTTCCTCTTTTCCCAGTGGGACCTGGCATATCTTCGGTTTGGGGGAGTGTTGATGTCCAATTTTCTCATCATTTATTTATCTTTGAATATGCTCTGTTGGCATTATTTTCATCACTTTTGATATGATAAGTCATATTTCTTGCCATTCAAACCACCGTTTGAACTCAGGTATGAATACATTTGAATATTTCATAAATCTTAATTAATTATCATCTTTTACGGTCTATTAACATTAATTTAGCACTTATCAACTTACTTGGCACATAGACTTCATTCTGCAGGTTATGGTTTTCAAACAGACTCTCATACAGATGCACATTCATGTCCAAGATGCCCAGTCATATTCAGACCATCATTTAGACCTCCATTCGCACCCTTGGATTGGTTGGTTAGCATATTCCAGGGTAATAAAGGAAAAAACCACGACGTGGGTTCTATTGGAAATGTGGACCTTATTGTTCATGAGCCGTTGTTCGAGAAGATCCACGTTCCCACTCATCTAGCCTGCCAACACACCAAGTGATCACGTCAAAGGAACCACCACGCATGGATTTAGGGATGATGGCTTGTCTATTTAATGGTTCATTTCCCCAGCATTTAACTCCTTGTATTTTTAGAGCAGTTGTCTTGCTCTCCAATTGTAAAAAAACTAAATAAAGACGTCTCAGGTTGAGAAACACATGCACAGAGGGGAGGAAAAAGTTGTATAAGCAACCTGTGTTTAAAAAAAACAGTGGACATGTTATTCCACTCACAACCTGTGAGCATGCAAGATACCTGAAAAAGACACCCACGGATCCCAAAACAAGGGTCCAAGTAGCCCAAAACGACACCCACGGGCGTTGGAATAAGGTAGGTGGATTAGTATTTGAATTTTTTTGTTTTTTTAATGTTTTTCAAATAAAATATAAAATTAAAAAAAAATGCAAATGAATTGAAATGGAACAAATTTGATATTGCGGATGCATTACCTCTACCATAATGAAAGATACCAATGAACCATCCCAACAAAGGAGTGAAACAAACCAATCAGAGGACCGAATAAACCTTGAATTAAATGAAGAAAACCCCGAAGATGGATTTGGTGAACCACCAGAAAACCCTGAAGATGAATTACATGGGGATTTAAACCAGTTAAGGATATTGAGTGATGAATATAAGAACACGAGGAAACCCTCTCGGGTTTCCCTCTCCACATCACTACTAAACATAATCAAGTCTATCAAAATTGCCCATAGTGAGATAACCAATTTGAGCCAATATATGGCTTGAAGGAGAGAACATTATGCCATTGGTATGTCCAAAGAAGATATAAAAACCTGAATATCACAAAATCCCAACTGTGAAGCAAATTTATAAATACGAGAACACAACAACCTCTAGATGTGAAGAAGAGGCGAGTTTGCATGGACTGGTGTAATTACCAGCCATGGAGAGAAAACTAGAGGAAGAAATGGTTCATGTTTTTTGGCAAGCCTCCATGAAACAATGTTGAGGTCCCACAGTATTTTTTGAGGATACTTTGGTCCGAGTTTGTGTTAGGGTTCCATGTGAACTACTTCGACATCACCGAATTCTAGGGCGTCAGTTTTGGCTCAGCCCAAGATCGACCTCACGCCCACCGAAAAACACTTAATAGAGGACCTCATGCACCTAGGCAAGAGCCAAAACCGCTTCCTCAACCCCTTGGGTTAGGTAGAGGGATAGATGAGATCCATGAGTTCATTAGACGTGCCACACGACACCTTCTTAGGAATACCACATTTGTGGCTATGTCCTCACAGAGCGAGCAGGAACACCCCGAGAGACACACTTCTGTACGGTCTACTGGTGGTGGGCAAGGGAGAGTAGCTACATGTGGTATCCAGGATCATCCATCCACCTCGACAGGACTAGTGCCACATCGTTGTTGTCGCTGTGGGAATCCATGCCATGTTCCCATGCAGTAGCATGGCACAAAGATATACCTACAACATGTTAGTTATTGTTTTATTTAATGTTCAAGTGTTGATTATACATAATGCAATCTCATAATTTCTAATAAATTTAACTTAAAATTAGATGTTGATGACTTGATTTACTTTAATGTACATCTATTTAGTGATGAGTCTCCAACACCAAGGTGGGAGTGTTAGGAATTACAACAAGCAATATTAAATAATAATGAGCGAGAATAAAACACAATCAAGCAACATTCATGTAGACACACTATATACCCTGGAAACCCCATGCGGGGAAAACCAACACCAATGAAGATCTTCATTACATGGCCAAAATCGGTCATCCGGACCAAGTGAGCTAGCCACCGCTTACGTCCAGGCCACTTTACAATGGAGCCTTCTCAATCCTTATAAAGGCGTCATCACATGCAATACCATGGGACAATACCATGGGCTACAAAAACCCATGTGCTAGACCTAAACCACCTTTGACTCAATCTCGAGTCAAAGTTAACCCTAACAATCCCTCCTTTAAACTTGACTTGGAGTAATCACCAACCCCCCTCAAATTTTTATCGAGGAATCCTACATACACCCCCTATCACCTAGGTCTATCTCCCGACTTTATTGGTGAGTTACCGGGGGTATGCATGCCTTACCAGGTCTTACATCCATATGCCCATTTTAATGCAAAATGCTCTATTTTTTTAATGTGTCTTCATGGTGACTACACCATCACCATCCGTTGCTTCATCCTCACGCTTTCTTGTTCGTCCACTTGCTTGTTTTCTGCCATGCTCCTTTTTGTACCTACTTCCAAAATCTGTCATTGACATCCATATAAAGAAGATTCCATCTACTGGATTACATGGGTTCTCAACCGCTGTAACCGCCATTTCTCTAGGAATTATCTTCACATACATGGCTCATCAATCTTGGTCCCAACATTGAGATTAACCTTCTCACATTCCTCCCGCAATCGAAGACTCAACCTCTCCGATTCACATCAAGTTAGGCTACGAGTACACCTTCCACCCTCGTACCTACCTAGTGGTCCATTCCACACTTGATGCAACATCCCTTCTTTGCGCATGAGAGGGATAGTTTGTACTTCTAGCACCTCCGAAAATTACATTCTAACTGGGAACCAAAAAACATTGTTAGGGTGTGGGGTACCACCGAACATGCACCAATTTAATTCACAAAACCAAATACAATAAATTCTTTTCAAATGTGTTCTACCACTTCCTCATCATATCATTCTTACAGCCAGCCTCACACATATTTCAACCTTCACCCTTTATATTCATACCCGTACCATATATTTTCATTTTAAAACCCACTTAATCACTTAAAAACCTTTACCATATGTTACGTAAATCTTATAACATATATATTTTAAACTTCTTCCCTAAACCCTTTTCAAAACTTTCCAAAGTCTCTCGCAACTTCTCAAGGGACATGTTCCTATTACACATGTATTAATTAAGACCACTAAGGGACATGTTCACTTTAATCTTGATATCTAATAAAAAAACCTTTTCACAACTTTAAAAAATGACGTCACATCCCATAAAATCATTTTCACCCTTATTTTTTATTTTGTTAAAATACGTTGCCTTTTATGAAGAGATTGTTTACTGCATCATACACTTACTTTTATTGCGGCCTTCCCCTCCGCAAGTCTCTGTTTGCATCTCATGCAATACGCTTGAGGAATTCTCCTTAAGAAGTCACTTTTTGAAGCTCAAGGAATAAGCTATATTTGTCCTCAAGCATGGATCGATATACTTCGACCATCTCAATGCTGGAGGCTCCTTTGAGAGAGAAATTTCCGCTCCTCTCATAAATTTGGTAGTTCCTTTACGCGGTCTGCAAACCCTTGCACCAGTGATTTAAGGATCTCCCTCACGGGTTTCGCAACAATGGATTTCTTCTCCAATATACGCTGGATGAGGATTTCTTCTGATGCCCAACTGCACTTAGCTTTCATCATGAGCGACGATTCACTTTTTCTTTGACTTCTTTCACATGACCTTTCATACACAACTGATCTGACAGCGAATGGACCTTTTTTGCAGCATTACACCAAGATCTAGTCTCCTCTAAATGACAGCGGGGTCTTCAGCGAGAGGCCTCCTCTCACAGGCATGGATCCATGCCTTCCGATCTGCATCATTGGACTCTTTCACTCAGAGATTCAACAATGAATCAATAAGGGCTCCGTTTTTGGTCTTCAATCCCTCTGCACACATACAACGTTCATCCAGCACAACAACACTCATACTTTAGCCATGCCTCTGATACCAGTTGTTAGGAATTACAATGAGTAATATTAAATAATAATGAGCGAGAATAAAACACAATCAAGCAACATTCATGTAGACACACTATATATCCTCGAAACCCCATGCGGGGAAAACCAGCACCAATGAGGATATTCATTACATGGCCAAAACCATCCATTCAAGCGACGTGAGCTAGCCACCGCTCATGTCTAGGCCACTTTACAATGGAGCCTCCTCAAGCCTTATAAAGGCTTCATCACATGCAATACAATGGGACAATACCATGGCCTACAATAAACCATGTGCTAAACCTAAACCACCTTTGACTCAAACTCGAGTCAAGGTTAACCCTAATAGGGAGGATGTTGGTTCCTTCAACCTAGATGGAGTCATGGCAGTTGCAGAGGACATCGTGACACCATACGCACAGGTAGTTTTATTTCAGTAATTAAATGTAATGTTAGTAGTTAATCTTGTCGTTCAATGTAGTTAATATTTAGTAAGTCAATCTAAATATTTTTTTGTTTGCACAGGTGTCTGCAGGAGTGAGTGACCATCCATCCTCGTCGGGGATCAACAGATCCCCTCATGTGTAGGTATCATGTAATAAAGTATAAATTTAATTTTAGTTTTGATGGTTTTGCTTTGTATAGTTATATTTTTTATGTACTAATATACACAACCATGAATATGTATGCGGGTCCGAGTACATAGGCATGTCGGTGTCACAATCTCTCCACCGACTTCCTTTTTCCCACCATATATGAGAGGTGTAGCCTCTGTCATACATGTCACTTTCCATGCATCCCTCTCCACCACGTTGCATCCATCCCTNTCTCCACCACGTTGCATCCATCCCTTTCCTCCCATCCACCACCACACTTCCATGCAGCTCCCCCTCCTTCGTCACAGCCTTCGCTCACTCCCCCCCGCCCCCACCCATCCACCCCCTCCCTTGCAATTTCCCATATTTCCACCCTCTCCCCTCCGACCACGATACACCATCCATCCACGTTCACCCATCCCTCCACCCCATCCCAGACCTCAGCCCCCTCCCATATATTAGTAACATCTCCGTATAGAAATTTATTTCTACTTGTGAATTGTGAATTCTCTTAGAAGGGATCAAGAAAGGATGGGTGCTCTTTCTCCAACCATCCCTTTCTTTCCTCAAAATGGAAGACCCTCATTTTGTGATTTCCTCCTTCATCGAACTCCTAAATCATATACTAAATTCCGAGAACTCCAAAATGGGCCTCCTTGGAAAAAGAGTGGAAGCTCTTTCTTCTTACAATCTACTTTCTACACCCCCAAAATAGAACCCCTTGAGGAACTAGCAAATGCCCTTTCTCTAATTTATCCCCTTTCTGTAAACTCCAAGATATTTTTACTTGAGGAAGGACTAGCTAAAATAATAGGGTAGAAACAATAGATAATTTTTTTTATATAGCTTTGTACAATGGTTTTGGTTCTTCAATCTAAGGTGTGAGATAAGGACATATAAAGGTAAGTGTGAAGATAGACGAGATGAATCGAGTAGGTGGACATGACCCAATTGTAGCCATTTACATGCATGAAATCATGAACATGATAAAAGGGACGTCAATGTGTGGATGGGTCAGATATTCTTGCATATTGGGGATCTTTAATCCTGGTTATTCACACCAAAATACTTGCATGGACTATAATAATGATGTGCCCCATGTAGACGTATAATATATTTTGAGAAACTCTCTACCATTGCATCTTCGACATTCACAATGAAATACTTGCATGGGATATAATAAGGAGGCAACTCACACAAATGGCTAGTATATGTTAAGCAACTCTCTACCATCCCATCCTAGTCATTCATGCTAAAAAAACGTATATGGGAAATACATAGACAACCTCCAGCGCAAATGGATCAAATCATATTAGGCATATTTTAAACCTACCATCATGACCATATGCACTAGTGGTGATTTCATTTACCTTTTAGAAATCCCCTCCCATGCCAATGTTGAAGACTGAAATTACCTCTATCCATGAAAATGATACTGGCCATCTGTTCGAAGGAGTTTTTTCCATTGGCGGGATAGGCTCTCAAGGAATCACTAGAGTATATAATATTCACCATAAATTTATAATATTCACTAGAGGAATTACTATCAAAACTTGTTGATTTCTCCCCTTTTATGAAAAAAATCAAAACTTGACGTCAAAAATGCACTCGTCAAGTTTTAATTTCTATTCAAGGAAAGGATCCTCCGTACCTCTAATCCAACAAATATGGCGACACCATTGAAATCACCTATGAATGAGACATTAATGCTTCTAGGGAGAAAATTTAATGGCTCTTATCACACAAATATCTCCAATTGCACCCATTGGAGCCTTTTGAATGGAGTATTCTATCAGTGTTGAATAATGACACCTAAATCTAACCATAATTCACTCATGACTCTTGAATCTCAAGCTCCTCATCACCATCGCTTTGTAGAAAACCGGTTTTCCATCTCTATAGTGAATTAGGTAAGTCATAAATAATGTCCCTTTGTATGTGCACATTTATTTCTAAATTTCATAGGTCTTTTGTCCATAAACAAGTAAAGTTTCCTAGCAATTGTTTGTCCCCTTCAATAATTTTCTATATTCAGTACTGTGAAATTTAAAATGACTAAGAGAAATGTAGTCTCTTCAAGATCCTCCTCCCAATTTGTTTCTAGTATGTCTGAATCTAGTAATGTATCGTCATCCCAATTCCCCTCATTTTCCGAAAAAGGGGCATAGTATCCACTTCTCAGACGACCAAGAACACCCCCTAGAAACTTATTGGTTCTGCATACAATATACTTTTTTCAAAAAAATCCCATGCAATCCTTAGTCCATAATTCTAGGGCCAACACGTATTCCCTAATACATTTGTATTTCTTGAGTTTGTTCAACCACTAGTACAAAATGAGAAATTAATGACTTAAAAAATGACTAAAATTAAGCTATATACGACTATTTTTGAGTCGATGACTAATAGTAGCTAATTTCCACTATCTTATAGCTAGTCATATTTCACTTAGTCATTAATAGCTTGACTTATTAGTCAATGATTTAGTCATTGATTTAGTCATGAATTTAGTCAATGATTTAGTCATTGATTACAATAATTAATGACCAAATATACGACTAAATAAACTACTAGATGATAACATATTAATGACTAAGCTAAATACGACTAAGATACAGAAATTAGCTACTAATAGTCATATATATGCGAATTTAGTCGTTTTTGTAGTCACAAATTTATGATAGGGCACGGAGGAATCGAACCACCAACCTCATTCCTATAATTAGAAAGGTGCTCTACCATTGAGCTAGCACCCTTTAAGAAGTTGTTATTGCTTGACAATGATGATATTCAAACAGATTCATGATAGATAGCAATATACAAACTATATAATTATTGCTATTACAACTTACCAGTAACTAGTATTTTTGATAAACTAATTCCTGAGAACTATGTACAATTTTTTCTATCTGGCATATCCATTCATGTTACCAAAGAGAATGGAATACCTCTATGATGGATGCGATACCAATTAAGTCAACCAATTTATGGAATATCTCTTAGCGTGCCTGAATATATGAGAAAAATATGATATGAAATCAAGTAAAGTAAAAGTCAAATAAGGTAAGAAAACCTTGCCATTCATAAAACAATCTATCAGGGACAATATAAAAATACATGAAAGCGAAAGATTTCAGACTGAGTGTTGCAAAGAATAAGCTACCATATCAGCCAATTCTAGAAAATAAAACATATTTTTATAGAAGTCTGAAGACTACCAAAATAAGCAAGCAAAAGAAATTCAACACATATTTCAAAGAGTTGAATGAAATAATAAAAGCATACCCAACATTATAGTTGACACATTTTATACGAAAATCAGTGTGAAACATTCAATCATGTTTGTAATTTTATCTCTAGCCAACCTGCCATAGATATCGCCACAGCTAGACTGATACAAATAATTATCAGAACCAAGGGCACTCCAAAATTGCACCACAAGAAAAGTAATAAAGACAAGAAAAAAATTCACCACGACGAAGGTAAGATTTGAGAACAGAAAAATGTTGTATGGTGGTTCTACTATATTTGGATAGAAAGGTGCTATAAGAAACAACAATTAAAAGATAAAAAATTAGCTAATTTTCAATTATTATCCCTTGACTCTTTTACAAGGAAAGTTGAAGAGAATGAGACAAACTTGTTCTCCCATAATTTAGCCTCTGTGCTAACATGAACTTCCTTAATCTTCTTGATGGCCTTCAAAGTATTTTGAACAACATTTCGATCATATCTCTCAGGCATGTTTCTTCTTCTCTCAAACTCGAACGTTGATGTCTAAACATGAATTTTTAGACAGTACAACCCTCATGTGCGCTACCCCCATGCATTTATGTGCCAGGGCAGTAGCTACCATTTCTTTATTTCTCTCATATGTTAAGGTAGAAAACCTGTAAAGGTAATAGAGAATCTAACCTATCAATATTTGAATCAACATGACTATATTTCATAATTGCTTGAAAATTTTCCAAAAGTAAAGCTAATACAGTATGCTCACATCCAGATTGACTAATGGAAAAAATAGATAAAACTTTCAACTCAAACTCTAAGAGCTTATGAGACTTACTCAATTACACAATCATATGTGACATTAAAACTATAGCAACAACAAGAAGAAAATCTCAGTAAGACTCTATCCAAGCTTATTTATGATTCCTTTTGCCACCACTAGGACTTATTCCCTGGCTAAGGTCAATAAATCCAAACACACACTAAGCAAATGTTCCTAATGCGAGTAAACATAACACATGGATCTCAAGAAAAGGTGTTAAGCAGTGATGCCCAAGAAATTAATGAGGTCAATATTACAGATTATAAGCCAGAAGTAGGCTAGTTTTGTGTACTTCTAGTTGACTCATCCTGAGCTTGAAGTCACTATTTGTGA